>VZRI01007108.1:215155-231604 GCA_013397515.1 Upupa epops | reverse complement strand
AATTGCTTCAAACGGCCAAAGTTTGTCCTCCTGCAGTCCAGGGTTGTGATTCTGCTAGGTATTCTGTTCCTAACACACGAGACCCTGAACTCCACCTGAATAGGTCTTCCAGCAAATACAGGGAAATGCCTTTCCAGTAGACCAAACAGATTTCTTCTGTGAGAAAGAACTGTACCTGCTAGTGATTCTGGAATGTCTGAAACTGAGGAAAGAATGTTTGCATGCACTTCCCGTTTACTGGAGAAAGGTAAGGCTCAAGGAAAAACAATCAGAGAAAGGTGAGGACAGTTCATGAGGAGTTTTCACTCTTGAGCTGATTTAGCCAGCAGTCAGCAGTCCTGTGTACTTTTGTCTCATCATGTGTCCAAGCCTAAAGCTTCATTCCATATGTAGCATTAAGCTACTGTGGGCTTACAGATGATTAACAGTATTTAATGAACTTGGCTTTTATTGCTATATGGCACCCATTTGTCATCTGTCATGGAGTAACTGAGAAATGTGATACTGGTTTTGCTTCTAAAGACTCTGCTATGATGCTGGAGCTCGAGGCTTAACGCACTTCAGAATTGCTGAAGCAGCAGAAAGTGGGCTCCGTTCAAGACCTGAACTAAGAAATACAGGAGTTTCTTTCTTTTCACTTACTGGACAGAGGAAGAAAGCTCCTGACTATTAGACAGTCTAATGAATGAGTAAATTTTTTCTCCAGATCTGTGGATTTCCCCAGACCGACAAATCTTATTTATTTAGCTCCTAACGCTGGGATTCTGGACTCCTCACACTAAACTAGCAATGAAGTCTTCTAGAATCTCATTAAAAGATTAACTTCCTATCACATGTAGCTGAGACAAGGAGTGTGCTGAGGTCCCGAGATGAGAAGGCAGAGTAAACACAGGCAAAATTATTCGCTCAGCACATCCCTTCTATAAGTACTGTGCAGCTCAGATGAGACTCAGGAGGGATCCCTGTCACCAGGTGCTAGCTATCTAAAACCCAAGAGTCCCTGCTCTCTCTACAACCCTCTCCAAACTGACAATTCTGATCTTAGATTAGCAGAATTGTACTTAGAAAAGTCCCAATTTTAACTGCTGTCTGCAAAAGGCACCTTGGCTCCTAATTGAGACTGGTGTGGGAACTAAGGCACTGGGAGTTAAGCAAATCCTGCAAATTCAGTTGTGATTACTCAGATCCTGGTTACTGTCAGCTACTGCACAGCTGTAGCTATATCAGGGATGCTCTGTCTTTTAAGCCTCATACCAAACCCTCCAGGGATGGAGGACTCCAAACTTTGTTAGTCATATTGCTTTCCTGAGATGAGCTGGTTTTTTCTCTCTCTGCATGGGCTTAGCTATTAAAGAAACTATTTAAGTCTGTCACCTCATCTCAACTCCACCTGAATGTGACTGCTGCCTTTATACTCAGTGTATTCAGTGCTACCTGAATCCCTGATTTCTTTGTGTAACAAAGGCAAATTTTCTCAAATCAAGAAAGTAATTGACTCTAATATTCACAGATTTTTACTTACTTTATGGTCCACTGGTTTAAATTCAGAGGAAGAGCTGACCTATTTCATTGTGATTGTTTGCACACGTCTCCTGATGCATCACAGAATCATAGGACAGCCTGGGTTGGAAGGGACCTCCAGAGGTCATCCAGTCCAACCCCCCTGCAGTACACAGGGACATCCTCAGCTAGAGCAGGTTGCCCAGAGCCTTGTCCAGCCTCACCTTGAAGAACTCCAGGCATGGGGCCACAACTGCCTCCCTGTTGAGAGCAACCTTAAGTGTTCAAGCCCACTCCTGCTAAACAACTTCCTAACAGTCTATTTCAACCTGCCCTTCTCTAATGTGAAACCATTGCCTCTCATTCTATCACTCCAGGCCTTTGTAAGCAGCTCCTCAGCAGCCCTGAAAGTTGCCCCTTTCAGAGACTGGAAGGTGGCTGACAGGTCTCTCCAGAGCCTTCTCTTCTCCTGGCTGAAAAGCCCCAGCTCCCTCAGCCTGTCCCTAGAGCAGAGGTGCTCCAGCTCCCTGATCATTGTCACAGCCTCCTCTGGACCTGCTGGACTTGCAGATGAACCCACGTTTTGTAAGGACTATGGTCCCTCCAGCCCAGCAATGTATTTTTCAAACACTCAACCTTCCATAGTCCAGTTTCTTGTGCTACTACCAAACAAACCCCAAGTCTTAAAACCAGCTTTCTGCAACTTCATCTAGTAACAGGCAGGTGACAACACCTGGAACCAAAGGAAAAAATGTAAGTACAGTACAAGAAATTTAATTGAGCAGTTCAAACAGATGTCTGCTTGCAGGCACTTCGTTGTCACCTGTCAGTGCTCCCCTAGCTGAGGGGCAGCATCTCCTTTATCTACTTAATTTGAAAAGGACTGGATTTTCTCTTGAGAGATGTGGTCACACATTCTAACCACAGAAACTTTTCCGTCAGGTTGAAGTTGGCTTGGACAGCTTTTGAACCTTATGTAAGAGAATAAATCTGTTGTATTTTTCTCATTCCTACCTGTTTCAGCTATAAACAACAGGAACAGCAGAATCATTGCAGCACTCATATCATTGTCTTCTTGGTAGGATATTGTTGTTAAGAAATCTTAAACTCTTTCAGATAATGCTCAAACTCTTCAGTTATAACAAGATCTAGGCAGAAACTAGCATTAGTCATTGCAGTAAGCCATGTTTTGGCTGGATCATGGCAAAGCTCGCTCCATGCTCACTGGTCCACAGTCAGGCTACTGAGAGGGTGAGTAATAAGAGAATTTGATTGAGAGATATGTAAGAGAACACTTTGTGTTCTCACTGTGGTACCAGATTGCAGCTCAAATAGAGAGAATAGCAAAAGACTAAATTCTTATAAGATGATCTTATCTTCAGATAACCTTGAAAGGTTAGCCTCAAATTCCATCTCCTTGGTGAATCAGGGGACAGTTACCCACATTCTACATCACCAGTACAAGGCAACAGAAGGAAATCACAATGTAAACTTCCGTCTCAAATGGCTTAGTTAAAACATTTCTCAATTTTTATGCTTGAACTGCAGTCCTAGAACTTTGAGGGTTCTCCAAAGAGTAGGAAGGTAGCTTGGATAACCACGAACTTCTGTGGGATCATGCCTGTCTTGTTTCTCCACCATACTCCAGCTGGGCACAGTTGGTGGCAACACACTGGTACCTCAGGTCAAGCAATATTACTTTTTATCCTAAGAATCACAAACCATATGTGAGTTAAATCTCAGACCAATCTTTCCAGTTACATGACCTTTGTGCCTTCAGGCAAAACCAACTCCAACTTACTATGCAGTGCTGTTCATAGCACAGAGCCTCCAGTCATTTGTGATCATGTAATTCATTTAATTTCCTTTCAGATTTGGGATGGACCTTGAACAGTAGGAGAAAACGGCTACTCAGGTAACTGAACACCTGGCTCAGTATGCTAATATTCAGATGAATCCCTCAGCTAATTCACAGGACTGCTGGCAGCATAGAAAGACACCTCTTCTGCTCAGACCCCCACCCCATCACCGTGACCGTCAAGACCAAAGCACAATTCTCTCATGAAGGTTGCTGTAGCTGTGGGCCCTGTGAGTGCCCATGGCTATATCAGCAAATTTCCATATTGATGACCCCTTGGTGAAGGCCTTTGCATGCCCTCCAGAAAGCAGTCCTGCTTCTGTGCCCAAATGTGATGTCACCACTAATCCGAGGGGTTGGAGCTCCTAAACCAGGGCTCTAAACCCAGCAATACATTCTCCCACAGGAAGGGGCTTCTCTTTTGCCCCACAATAACTCTGTCCCTTCAAATTAATGACTCAAAGAGCTTTATTCATATGAACTTGGTAGTGGCTGATGCCTGACTAAAGATTCCCCTAGTTCTGCAGATTGGCCGATAGAAAATGTCTTGAGAGATAAAGGACCTGTCAGTCTCTGGGAAATGACAGCTGCTGTGTTGTTTGCTGTGCTAGAAAAGCAAAGATGAGAGAGCAGAAGCTAGAAGTACATGAGACTGGGGAGGTAAATAGAGAATTTTAATTATTTCCTTGCCCTCATTCATGCCTTGCAGTCCCAATAATATTGCACTCCAGTTCCTCTCCTCTGCATAAATCCCTTTGTTCTCCATCAGTCCGATGGCTTTTAGCCCTCGATGCTGTTGAACAATATGGGATGAGCTGTGGACACTGTGCCATAAGGAACGCAGGAAAGTGCAAGCAAGGTTACTACAGCTTGCCCCATAAACTGGTGTGGAAGTGTTTGCTTGGCTCTTCTGGGAGGTGGTGCACCTGAGGATCAGCCAGTGTGCCTGCAGAGTTCCCAGAATGACAGGAGGGAAAACTCCTTAGATGACATAGGGAGTTGTGGAGTGGCTGCTGGTCGTGATTGCCCACAGTGGGCTTTAAGGTGTTGTTTGGCAAAATGGTATAAATGTATTCATTCTGATGTATTCCACATCCCACTGTCATTGCTCTTCTCTGATCGATTCCAAAGTAAGTACAGCATAGTACCTGAACTGTTTTTGAATTCCCCAGTTTATAACTGGTACCATGGAGCTGATTTAGAGTCTCTTCCTGATCTGCACAGGTACTGGAACAAGCCAGAAGCAGCAAGAACAGAGCTCTCAGCTTTTCTTGCTCATGGCTTTGGAGAAAATGCGTGGCCAGAAGCAGAGCTGAGGGAATAGATTTGTCTGGCTACACTGGTGCAGTGTTTTAGCAGACACTACTTTTCACTGCAAAGTGTTAATTTCATTGAAATTTAAAAAAATGGCTAAGACTACTGTTCCTAATGTGGATCAGAGGGGTTGGTTTGATGTGTCACACTTCTGGGAGAAGGAAAAAGTGACCCTTTGTGCAGCTCAGAAATCCACTATAAACAGCCTGCAGGTAAAGAATCATAGAATGGCTCAGGTTGGAAGGGACCTCAGAGATCAGGTAATCCAACCTCCCTGCTATGACCAGGAGTGCCTCTTGACTAGTGCAAGTGGCTCAAAGCCTCATCCAACCTGGCCTTCAACATCTTCAGGGTGGGGACATTCGTGGAAAGAAGAAATGAATCCTGGAACAGTAGAGAGGAAAGGCTGGATGCTGGGTTCACTGGCCATGAGCTCAGGAGGGAATAGGGGGGCAAGAACCAGTTATGAAAGAAAAAAATTGGGGAAGTAACAGGGCATTGCATTTAACTGAGAAATGAGAAAAGAGATCAGGCCCATTGCTAATAGCTAGAGAAAACAGCTTGATGAACAATACTATAGGTGACAATTCTGTCAAACATGAATCAATGTAGAACAAAAACAATTTATTGAGGTGGATAATAAGCTGGTGGTACTGTCTGTGTGTGTTTAGGAGGGAGGAACACACTGAATCATTGTCTTAAATGATGCTAGAGAATGGAAAACCATCATGTATGGACGTCAGTGAACAGTGAGTCAAGCACTGAGAGCTCTCTGTGCCCATGGTACTAACACTCCCTGCCAGAGCAGCAAACTGAGGCAGGACAAATGTGGGAGTGCAGCCTGTGGGAACTCCATGCTAATGGAATCACCTGATAGCCTCAGGCTAGACCACAACCCACCTATAGAATCATTATGGCTGGAAAGGACCTCCAGGATCATCAAGTCCAACCTTCATCTCAGCAGCTCCCTAACCCCTAGACCATGGCCTCAAGTGCTTTAGCTCCTCACCTTATAAAAACCTCCAGGGATGGATACTCCACCACCTCCCTGGGCAGCCTGTTCCAGTGCCCAACCACTCTCCCAGGAAAGAACTTCTTCCTAAATCCAATCTAAATCTCCCTCGACACAACTTGAGCCCGTTTCATCTCATCCTGTCATTAGTGATTTGGGAGAAGAGATCAGCATCAACCTCACTACAACAACCTTTTAGATAGCTGTAGAGAACAATAAGGTCTCCTCTCAGCCTCCTCTTCTCTAGACTGAATAGCCTCAGTTTCCTCATGACCCTGCAGCAAAGACCCCATCAAGGCCTGAGTGCCTGGGCAAACACCTCTCTTTTAAAGGATTGCTTTTGGGAAAATAGTCCTTCAGTTTTCACTTTGATTCTGGAAGATGTCAAAAGATCTTCTAGTTCTGGAAAATGCCTGACAGATATGCAAAACTATTACTTGCACAGCTCATAGCAGCCCATTATATTGGTTGAATCAATGCAAGACAGAGAAGCTGTCCTGACAATCCTGCCCTTGTGTGTCCCACCACAGAAAGTCTGAGTGTTCCTGGAACCCAGCCGGCACACCAGTGAGTCCTTCCTTGTGACTTGTTACTGCCAAGAACATGTCCTTCACCCAGCTCAAAACACAAAAGACTTCCCTTCGAGTCCTTGCTTCATTACCCATTTCAGCTGCATCACTTGCACTTGAAGGCAGTGCCTAACTTCAGGTGCAAAACCCAACACTCTGGTGGATGCTCCCTGAGGAAGACTCTGAGATCACATGACCTGCAAGAGCTTTCAAGACTCAAACCTGTCAGTGGGTAGTTTGGACACAGTGATTTGTTTTTCTGTTCTGGTTATTTTAGTTTTGGCTGGTTTTAGCTGTTTTCTGTCCTTCTCCCAGAGGCAACAGTGCTTCTGCACTTCCCAGCTCCAGTCATCCCATTTGGACACTTCTGCTGGGGTGACTAATTGTAGTGACATTCATATTTGATGTTCAAAACATCATCCCTGTGGAAAAGGAAAGGGAATGCACTAGCAGTTCTGCAGAAACATGCATGTCCTCAGTAGGAAATTGAGCTGGAGGTAACTGCATCTCTCAGCCTGTGCACACTAGACTGGCAGCAATTCTGTCCTCATTGTCCTGTCCTCATGCGAGCAGATCAGCTGTTGCCCTGTTAATGAATCCTTGTACACAGAGAGTTCCCAGTGAGACTGTGGAAGATAAATAAAAACCCAGATCCAACAGGGGCAGGTTGCACACCATCTCAAGTCTCAGTCCATGCTCTGCCAAGGGAGCACAGTCACTTGCAGAATCTTGTGGAGGTGCAAAGCACCTTCTGGCCAGAGATGGATAGAGGAACCATGTGTGGAGGTAGAGATAAGTAAGTGGAGGGAAGGACTGATGCTGACCCAGCACTTGAGAGGAGATATCACCCACATGGTTCCCACAGAATGGTGCAGGATCACAGCGGGGAGGTGAGCTTGCCCACAAACAGCTTTTCCTCAAAAGACATAGAAGTCTTCAAACTGATGCTTCTCATGAGATGTTCGTGTCAACACGTGCTTCATTGGGAAACACCTTGGCACCTAGATGGAATTGCTAGTCAAAAACCAGAGAGAAGGAGAGACAGCAGGGACTGTGTTTTGAGCCTTGTGGTGAAGGCATTCATCCTCTGGAGAGAACATGAAGGCTCAGTCCTGGAGGTTCAAGCTCAGCTACTCCAACACAGGAGGAAGGCTGCTGGTTAGGCTGCAGTGCTGGAAGCATTTAAGGTGGTTTTGCTTCCCAGCTGCTGGGTGAAGTGTGGCTGCATCTCCACAATACAAAATGAGAGCCCTGGATGACACCAACCACCCCTCCACCAAGTTCTCCACCCTGAAGCTCTTGATTTTGTTCTACACCAGAAGTACTTCTGGAACAATTCAGAGAAGGACAGTGGCTGGGTCTCATAGAAATGCACTGTCCAAGGCAGGTTCTGAAGGGAATAGGGGGTAAATTCTTTCATACAAATGATTAGACTGTTTGCAGAGGGGTTAGTTAACAGCAGAAATCCCTGATCCATGACAGTTCAGTGTTCAGGATTGTAGGGCAGACGTTTGGACTTGGTGATCTTGAAGGTCTTTTCCAACCTTGATGATACTATGGTTTCAGCTAATACCTACATAACAGTGTCTGCATGCACAGGATCATTCTTTTGGTCCCTGTATTAATAGACTTAATATAAAACAGTCTCAATTCTTAGGCAGAACACTTATTTTCAAAAATGTGGAGGTTTATTATGTGCAAGCTAATGACTTGGATTTGCTTAGGACATATTTAGCTTCGAAGAGATGTTCAAACTAGCAAAATGGAATAACATGACAGGTAAATCACTGGACTGGGATTAATAACACAGGTTTCTTTGCTTTTAACCTTCTGCTCAGTTCCAAGATTTCTCTATTATCTACTTGAAATACCAATCTAAGAGAGCTCTTGAGTTAATGATTTTGTTTTGAGTCTTGTAAAAATGACACTTGTGATCTGCTGTAGTCAGAAATGGGTGCAGAACACAGACCACGTTGGTGAATTCATACCCTTCCCAAAGACCTACAAAACCTGGCACAGAGGATTTAATGAGAAGCTGTTTTCCATTGCATTAGGTTTATTCTACTGGAAGCACAAAGCTTCAGATATGATGAGAACTTTCAAAGTCAGACACTGTCTTGCAAAACAGAAGAATCCCAGAACCACAGGATCACATAATTGCTAAGTCTGGAGGCTACTGCAGAGATCTTGCAGTCAAAGCATAGTCTTCTGGAGCAGGTTGCCCAGGACTATTGCCAGCTGAGTTTTCTGCATCTCCAAGGATGGAGATTCCACAGCTTGTCTGTGCAGGCTGTTGCAGTATCTGATAACACTTAGAGTAAAAATGTATTTTCTTATTTTTAAATGGAGTTTCCTGTATTTCAGTCTGGACCCATTGCCTATTGTCCTGACACTGGATAGCAAATAAAATGGTCTGGCTGTATCTCCTTTACACCATTCCATCAGGCACGGATATGCATCAAGTCCTGAGACTTATCTACTACAGGCTGAACACTCCCAGTTTTACCAACCTCCCCCTGTGCAGTAGATATTCTCATCATTAAGTCATCTCCATTGCCTTGCTCTGGATTTGCTCCAGCATATCCCTGTACATCTTCTGCTGGAGAGTCCATCACTGCACCCAACACTACAGATGTTTGTCACTTGTGATGAGCAGAGGGGAAGGATCAGCCCCATAACCTGCTTGTAGTGCTCTGCCCAGTGCACTCCAGGATGCCACTGGATTTCTTTACTGTGGGAGCACAATGTTGGGTCATGCTCAGCTTGTTGCCCACAAAGATCCCCACATCACCTTCAACAAACCCACTCTCTCATCAGTCCCCAGCCTAAGCAAACACTATTGGTTGGCTGGTAGGAGGATGCAGAGCTCACCTCAGGCAGCTCATGCAGGTTTCCAGACCCAAGAGACCTGCCTGCAGCTGTTAGCAGTGTCACATGCATGAAGTCCTTTCACTCGCACAACTGCACAGTACTAATCTCTTCAGCCTGCGCTGCACCCAGCATTACCTGTGTGTATTTATTTCATCTGCCACAATAAGGACTTTTGGGAACTTGGGGTGACAGTTAACATGTTAAGCAGCCTCTATGCAACAGGGTCACCTCCACAGGAACATGCAGTGTGCTAATGCATAGTTCTCTCTCAGCAGGGGTTGAAGAGCAGTCTGCAAGCCCCCCTGAGATGCATGTAAGCAGGAATCCAGCTGAGCCCACCTCTAGCACTGCACCCTCACTGCCTTTATGTCCAAAGTGAGAATGAAGAACAGCCCTTGCAGTGTGCCCTGTGTAGTGGCTGAGGTTGGTGAGACTGAAGTGGGTCCATCAGGGGATATTGTTCAATGTTCCTCATTTACATTTCCCCCCATTTGCAATGCTGCCTCCCTTTTATTCCCGTTTAGTATTCCAGAAATACTATGATTTATGCAACCACATTTCTTTGATCTTCACCAGCTCACAAAACCTCTCCAGACATTTTGCCTTTGCAGGCTGTGAGTGGGAGTCGCAGCAGACGAGTTTAGGGATGGATGTGCATCTCCTAGCAAGCTATGACAGCAGGGTCCACAGCTGCAGTTACTACTGGGTAGGTCACTCAGTTCCTCTGAACATGAACACTTCAACATGGGGCTTCCTGTCACTGAAATATGTTGCCCCATGGGGTATCACAAACACATTAGGCAGACCTGCAACAATTGAATATTGTTCAACACAAGAATGGCAGTTTGTATGAGGAGTGTATGTGTGTGTAACAAAAGCCCCTGAGAGATTTGGGGTCATTTTGCAGAATCAGTAAGGCCAAAACAGAGAATAACAGAACTAATTAACCTAGGAAGAACACAGAACCATTCACTGCAAGAGAGAGGCCCTGCATTACCCTGGGAATGCTAATTAATCTGCTGTATCTAACTTGCCAAACCAGGAGTGTTGAACAGACTTTCAAACGCAAGAGTGGATCAAAGTCAAACATGGAGAGTTGGGTATTTTACACTGTATTTGCACAGAAGCTCCTGTGCAATAGGATATGGCCCTGTGCTAAAGGTCCCACGTGCCATGTGGCTGAGCTGGAGGTAACTGTGACTGGAAGTAAATGGTGACCGTGGTGGAACTAAATGTAAATTCAACAGCAGGGCACCACATTCATTCCATGTTTGAGATCTAGTTTGGTGACATTTAAGAAAAAGAGAAAGAGCAGGAGGCTGACCTGGCTAATTCTTTTTATTCTCTGGTTTGTTCAGTTGCAATCTGCCCTCAAAAGCCATCAGCCACATCAAGGTGGAATCACAGCTCTGACAGGTCAAGGGAAAGATTGTGTTGGTGGAAGATGAAATCTGATGGCTGCTGCCTTCAAGGTGTGCCCAGAAGCCTTAATGCACAACTTGTGTCTCACACTGCAATATGTAATGCCTGGGAGTAAAGCACCGGCCCACATTTTACCATCTCAGAGGTACCTATTGAACTATCTAAATGTAGTCTGCTTCAATCTTTTCAGTTCAAGGACAGATCCTACAGAGACCTTGCAGTAAACTTAGAGGGATACTTTGTGGTAGCTGCAGGGCAAATGTGAACATCCAAAAAATTACAGCAAGAGTAAGGAAACTGAACATTTTACTACTGACTATGAGCTGAACAACTGCAATGGCAAAGCAGACTACCAGGCTTCTGGGATGACTAGAGAGTAAAGCATCTTCCCAACACAAAGTCACCAGTGCAGTGAGAAAAGGCAGGATCAACTGAGATGCAGGATTTCTGTTTTCTGTAAAGATTCTGTTTCTTTTCTTATTGGCTGAAGAACTTGCTTCAGATCCAGAAGATGTCTAGCTCTGACCTCACTATACAGTAAGTGCTAGACAGTATGTAGCTAACAGTAGAAAGACTTAACATCAGACTTAATAAATATGGGGAATAATAACAACAATGAATGTGGGGAAGGTACGGCAAAGTAAACAAATAAGATGTTAATGTCAGTATCAATAGCAGCAGCAATAACAACAGCAATAATAGTGAACACCAGAAGTCCTGAAGCTAAGGTTTCCTTTGAGAAGGAAACCTTCTCTGAACCTGTTGATGTTCAGACCTAGCAGGAACAAACACTGTGTCTCAAGTCCATTTCCCTTAAATGCTAAAGAGGACCTGTCAGTTTCTTCCACTCAGGATCCATTTCCAGCCTGGTGCTTGAGCTCATGCTAAATTGCTTAAGCTGGATGTACAACTCAGCACTTTCCTGAGCCAAACCCTACTTTTCAGAGAGAGCATTTCTGCTGCTGTACCATCTCCCTAGATTACAGCTAATGGATGCTATGAAAAAAGCTCAGTCATTTGGGCCCCAAATTGCTATCTGCAGCTCCTCAACACAAAAATAAAAATATGGGCAATGGACAAAACTGAATGAATTCTAAAGACTAATAATGGAGTAATTCTGGGGGCTGTTTTGCTGCATTAATGCAGTTTATCTGCCAAGCTACACTTTAACAATAATGACACTGTTTCTGCCACTTCCTATAGGAGTCTCAAAAGATATATAATACCATGAGATCCTCCAAATTCAAACTACTACTCTGGACAGTGTAGAGTCAGAACATTACACAGATCACTGAGAATCTGAGTCCTAGAAATAAGAGATGCTAAATATTAATTTGGTTCCATCTAAATACTGCTGACTATGATCTCTGCTCCAATTCTGGAAGTCTAATTTTAATTAATAGGAGTTATTGCTTAATATTCAGCCAGAAATTTCATCGAGTTACCCTCTTTCCTTTTTGGAGGTTGTTGAATATTCATTTCCTTCCTAGAATTTGCATTAATTCAGGCAAAGTTTGCCTCTGAAATGAGGATGGATGTGTGCTACAGGTACCATTAGGAGAGTGGAGTTTCCTCAGGAAGCCAAGTGTAAGTGTCCTCAAATTTCTTCCTTTAGCAGCCCCAGAGATCCAAGGCCATATTCTTGAATATCTCTGCATAGGATGTCTGCCACCAGTGGCACACAGATAGAGACAATCTACAATCTGAGAGGAAGGAAGGAAGCTGGGAGGGTTTCCATAGTGACTAGTCCATCACCAGAGCCCGTGGGTGGAAATTAAATATCTAACATTGTGAGAGTTTCCACCACTATGAAGTTCATCTAGTTATGCATGTGCTCAGGTAGATCCAATGCTGAGTGACAGTGGGAAAACTGCTGTGCAGAATTAGAGATCTTGTTGGCTGTATCTCTTCATGTTTGAGCTCAGTTCCACCTCCGTAGAGAAGAAATATTGCCATTGAAACAAGAAAATGGCATTTTGACATGCAAGAGGTGCATCTGAGTGGGTAGGGATGCAGGAGGCTTTGAGACACAGTCTGGTCTATGTGACCCTGTTAGAAAAACCTGAAGCAGGACTACCTGCAAGGGCCAGAGTGACAAGTGAGAGCATCTGTTTACAGTCTCCTCAGAAGAGGAAAAGCTTTAGATCAGGCAGTCACCTAGAACCTACAACAGCTGAGATCATTAGACCTGATCACAACAGGACTCCCTCTAGCTTGGCTGTCTGTCCGAACAGCAGCCAGGAACAGGTGAGGAACCCCACAGTGGATAATTATCAAATAAAGTGCCTGGAGAAAATGTTCTCTTTGAGCAGCACCAGTTCTTAGTAGCTGGCTGGGGCTCTGCAAGAGAACAGATTATGACCCAGAAATACATCCCATATTGTAGGCAGAGGAGAGTGGAGCTTTCAAAAACCTCCTGAATAAACAGGTGTGTGAACTAGCACAGCCTATGTTTGAAAAGCATCTTGTGAATGGGATGTGGCTGTGGGGTGAATTGCTGTCACCCAGATTTTCCTGTTTGCCATTTTAATCAGGGTGTGCAGGAGGCTGAATGTGCACAACTTCCTGATTGTAGTCTGGAGTCTGTTCTGCTCTGTTAGCCTGCCGTTTGCATGGAAATTGTCTACTGCATCATTTCCTTGGAAAGCCTTTTACCTTGGCTATCCTAATAAAAATGCATCATCTGCAAGTGATGTCATCAGCTAGCAAGGGGGAATGGGCTCAGCTAGGGCCAGGGCATCTCTAACTGTGAGTTTCTGTCCCAGGGTTGGAGATGAGCTCCTGCCTCATGAAACTTCAGGGCAGATGTTGCCAGTGAGTGGAAGTGATAAAAGTGCATATTGACAGCCTGTCTCGTGAAACACAATTTGCTAGTCCTTCTAGTTCTGTAAACCTGGATAGCTACTGCACCTTGGTCAATAAAGCCTGATGTTTACCTCAATGATTGTCAATATTTATGCCGTTACAGCATGATTCAGGGGTCAATAATCCCCAGTTCTTCTGCAGCAGGAAGCTTTAGGTCTAAAACCAAGTGGGCTTTTCATGATAGATTTTTGTACAATGCTAAAGGCTGCAGGAATCTTGGTAATGTGATACAGATAAGGGCATCCTCTGCTTTGCAAGCTCTCTTTTTGCTGGGGTTGTAAAAGCATCCTGCTTTAGTCCATTTTATTGCCTTTGGAATTGAGGGCAATCACCGAATCACAGAATCTATTTGGTTAGAAAAGACCAAATCCAACCATTAACCCAGCACTGTCAGGTCACCACTAAATCATGTCCCTAGGGACCAGGTCCACACATCTTTCAGTACCTCCAGGGATGAAGACTCCACCACTGCCCCAGTGAGCCTGTTCGCAAGGCCAGTGACTCTTACAGTTCACATATTCCTGAACTTGGAGTTTGCTTTGTTTCAGGGAGAGACAAGCACACCATTTTCAAGAATAAGTAATAAGCTTTCATTAAAAAATCCTTGAGGGAAACTGTGAATGAGTCCTTTGCTGGGTCAGAGAAGAGAGATGGACTACCATGACCTCCCTCCCAGTTAATGCTGTCTGGTAACGGTAGTCCAAAGGGAACAAGAAGTCCTGCATTACCTACAAGCAGCCCCTTGCAAGTCCTTGTATCCCTGCAACTCATAGGGAACTGAACAAAACAGTGAACAGGCAGATAACATTGGTTTAATGGTCCCGATCATCATAGCTTAGCCGGTTATGTTGACTGAAGAGACAGGACATCAGAACCTGATCTCAGCATCCTGCTGGGACTCCCTCCTGCAGTGTGTAAGCAAAGGAGCCAGGAGGACCAGGAACAGGGATGATGCATTTTCTGTGCAGAATGTTTTCTTATGTCTTATCTCAATTTGATGACATAAAAGTGATATTCAGTCTCTTGACTAGAAAACAGCTTCCAAACAAAAGTCTCTTCAGCTTTTCAAGAGGCATCCACATTTACTGGGATCTGCCCCTCCTGCTTCCCCCACTCCACTCCCAAGCAGTTCAATGTGCAGCAGACCAGTCACAGCACAGACTGGCCACCAGAGTGGTGACACCATGTTTCTCTGCAAGGAGAAGAGGCTGTTCTGTGTTTTTCCTGGGACCATTCACATGACAACCTATGTAGAGATCTGAGGGGTCCTGATATAGAATCATAGAATCATTAGGGATCAGAAGGGACCTTGAAAGATCATCTAGTCCAATCCCCCTGCCACAGCAGGATCACCCAGACCAAGTCATACAGGAACACATCCAGATGGATCTGGAACATCTGCAGAGAAGGAGACTCCACAACCCCCCTGGGTAGCCTGTTCCAGTGCTCCGTTACCCTCACTGGGAAGAAGTTCCTGCTGATATTTATATGGAACCTCCTCTGTTCCAGCTTGCACCCATTGTCCCGTGTCCTATCACTAGATGACACTGAGATATCCTGATTCTTCTTTCCCATCCCTGCAGGTGTGACACAGGGTGTCATCTTCAAGACATCTCATTTTCCTTCTCTTTGGGAATAGCCTGACTTTACAGAAAAATCAGGGGGAGAAACAGCTTTTCTGAAGCACAGTTTGGTCTGTTGTGTCCTAAGCAGCACTGGAGATATCCCAAAGCTCCTGCTGAAAGTTTCTTTCTGGTGGACCTGTGCAGTTTTGCTGAGATTGGGGGTTTTCACTATATTCTTGTATCTATTTATTTATATATCTGTGTGCCTTCCATCTCCTGGCTAATGAGACCATGTTCACCACAGCAGGTGAGGTCACTCTCACAAGACTTTGCACAGATTTTAAGCAGAAGGCTGCTGCAGCTCAGTTTTGCCTCCCAGTTTTCCAGGACACTGAATAACTGATAAGGTCAGACAGCATAAACCCCAGCTGTGGGTATCCAACCATGGAACCATGGGTTTCAGGAACTCATTTATTTCCTGTCTCTTGTTATTCTCCCCTTGTTCCTCCTCTCTCTCTTTCGACACAAATGCACATACAAAAGAGCTTTAACTAAACTTCCTTTAAAAACAAGGTGTAATTCCATCTTAAATGTGCTTGTCTGTGGGTTTCTTTTACAGATCTTGGGGTGGGGGTGAAGCATCTCATTTTGGATTGACCCAAAAACCAGTTTTTCAGTTCAGTCAGCAAACAACATCATCAATTATTCAGCTCGTTTCACATCAGCATGAGGGAGCCACTGCTGTGCTAGGGCTGGGGCGGGCTGAGGGAGGCCAGTAAGGTAACTGGGGTGAGAAGATGACACGGAGAGGTGTGAACCTGCTCAGTACTGGAGCCAGGTGGTCTGCAAAGCTTTTGCAATGGGACTATTTTTAACCCGGCCTATCCTAATCTGGGCCAGGTAGAAGGTGAAAGAGATGAGGTGGGTGTGAGGTCCACAGCACTTTCCTTCTGCTATGACATTGGTTCGCTGCTCAAGGAGAAATGAATCCTGCAGCTGGCCTCAATACTGGGATAGGCTGTAGCCTCCATCTGCTGCACTGACTACCTGGTTATAGAATCATAGAAACACCAGGGATCAGAAGGGACCTCAAAAGATCATCTAGTCCAGTCCCTCTGCCACAGCAGCATCACCCAGACCAGGTCCAGGTGGGTTTAAAATGTCTCCAGAGAAGGAGACTACATAAACCCCCCGGGCAACCCCCTCCGGTGCCCTGTCACCCTCCCTGGGAAGGAGTTACAGAATCAGTCAGAGTTGGAAGGGACCACAGGATCATCCAGTTCCAACCCCCGGCCATGAGCAGGGACACCCCACTCTAGATCAGCCTGGCCAGAGCCTCATCCAGCCTGGCCTTACTACAGGAATGGGGCCCCAACCACTTCCCTGGGCAACCCATTCCAGGCTCTCTCCACTCTCACAGTGAAGAACTTCCTCCTCACATCAAGCCGAAATCTACCCATCTCCAGCTTTGCT
>VZRI01007108.1:149100-214542 GCA_013397515.1 Upupa epops | reverse complement strand
GGTGCGGGACAGTGTCCAAGGCTTTGCTCAGGTACAGGTCACCCCTCATCCATTAATGTTGTGACCCATTCATGGAAGGCTGCCAGATAAGATTTGCCTTGGTGAAGCCCTGCTGATTGTACTAATCACCTCTTCACTGTTCTGTCTCAGTAGCACCTGCGGGAGGATCTGCTCCATGATCTTACTGGGCACAGAGGTGAGACTGACTGGCCTGCAGTTCCGTGGCTCCTCCTTCCTACCCTTTTTGAAAATAGGAATTACATTTCCCCGTTTCCAGTCAGTGGGGACTTCACCAGACTGCCATGACTTTTGGAATATAATAGAGTGGGGTTTAGCCACCTCATCTGCCAGTTCTCTCAGTACCCATGGGTGTATCCCATCAGGTCCCATGCACTTGAACACTTTCACATTCTTCAGGTGATCATGAACCTGACCTTTACTTATGATGGGCAGTTATTCCTTCCAGTCCCTGCCATTATCTTCCATGATTCCAGGAGTGTGGCTGGAGGCCTTTGCAGTGAAGGCTGAGGCAAAGAAGTCACTGAGAACCTCAGCCTTTTCCATGTCACTTGTGACCACATCACCTATTCCCTTTCTGAGGAGACCCACACCTTCCCTAGTCTTCTTTTTACCATTAATATACCTGTAGAAATCCTTGGTGTTCCCTTTGATCTCCCTGGCTAGGTTAAATTCACACAGTGCCTTGGCTTTCTTAATCAGATCTCTAGCTGTTCGGGCAGCTTCCTTATATACCCACCATTCTAGCTGTCCTCCCTTCCACTCCTTGTAGAGTTTATATTTACATGGAGGCATTCTCTAGGTGATGCACCTTTTGCTTTTTGTTCAAGTGGAAGTAATTAAGGAAGGATCATTAGCAGATCCTGTAGGACAGGGCATGGTCCACTCAATGACTCTTTTCCAACTGTAACCTTTCTATGAGTCTGTGATTTCTATGGTGAGTACTGGAGCTCTGAAGATGTACTGCTCTAATCTATGCTGGAAGCTGGTTAGGCTCCAGCAATTCCCCTCCAAGCAGGACCTTCAAACCAATCTGGAGATGTCTTTGGTTTAGCTCTTCATACTGCAGGTTCTCCAGGTGTAAGACATCTGATTTCTGTGCTGACAGAACAAGGTCTGAATTTAGACCTCTTGTCATCCTTCTGTTGTAAAAAGTGAGAAGAGGTAGCCAGTGACAGGCAGTCTTAAACTGAGAAGATAGCAGTGGGCTTGGTAGAGATGGGTTAATGGTTGGACTCAGTGATCTTAAAAGTCTTTTCTAACCTAAACCTATGAGACCTGTTATGCTGACTGTTGCCCCTGCTGTCAGGTGCCCTGAGCGTTGCCATTCCTAAACAAGGCCCATGAGGCTTAGCACATCTCTGCAAGGGGGTGCTGAGGGCACATTCCCATGGACACACACACTGACAGAGGATATGGACCTTAAGCAGTTATATCTCTTCCCTTTCATCTCCCTCTGTTTCAACTCCCCTGTGGAGATGCCAAGCTGCCTCCTCTTCCCTGGGAGTGCTTGTAGGACCAAGGGCCTGGCAAGGAGCAGATCTGGCCCCCTACTGAATGAATGGGGCTGCAGTGTGCCAGGCCCCATGAGATCAGCTGAGTGCCCAAGGTTATCAATTGCTGGAAAAGCTTTTAGTCTTCTGCAGACCCGAGCTTTCTTTAAGTCTATGACAGGGCACTGCAAAAAAGCAGCAGCTCCCATTGTTAGTACTTTGGCTACAAGATTTATGAATTGTCAACTAGTGAACGAGGTACAGCAGAGTATCCAGCACCCCTTGGCTTCCTGATGCATACTTAATAGTGAAAACTCCCACAGCAATGACTGGAACTGTCATTTTTTTCAGTCAAGAATAGCTAAGCTTTCCCAGTAATTGCATTTTTGTTCCTCTATAATACTTGAAACCATCTGATAAAGCACATGAATCACTCTTGATGGTGGGAAAGGACCCCCAAAGCAGCCATTGGTCAGGAGCGAGAGGGATATAATGCTGTGCTCAGAGCTTCTGATTTAATTTACAGATTGCAGAGCTCAGGTGTAAATGATAGATGGTGACGTGTAAAGATGTCACCATGGCAGACAGTCAGTGCATTTCCAGAATAGCTTTATGTGGAGGGAAAATTGAGTTTCCAACCAACAGAGATTTTAAAAAATTAGAAAAGTTATTATTGACAATTATTTGGATTTCCTATTTCTTTTATTTCATTTTTTCTTCTGATGGGAAGCTCTCCCAATCTGCTTTTCCTGTTATGGCTTGGACCCAGATCATTTTGTCACATTATAAAATGACATAAAATTTGTCCCCCAACTTTGTGTTTCCAAGAAGTGTTGGTTTGATGTAATGTCAAAAGATAGAGAAGTTAATTCTTAAAAATATCTCAAAAACTCAGTGAAACCAAGAGAGTCTTTGAGAGGAATAATCTAAGAAACAAGGAACTTGGAGATTTGAGTACAAGGACACTGTCCCAGCCAAGGACATTAAGCTTCCAGAAGAGAGGGACTCGCTCAGTTTGTTGTCTCTGGATAGCTGCAAGGTGCATCTCTTCATCATCGAGGAGAAGACTCAAGAAGAGCCTGGAAGAGACTCAGGGGACCTTCTCCCTCTCTACAGCTCCCTGAAAGGAGGTGGTAGTCAGATGGGTGACAGGCTCTTCTCCCAGGCAACCAGTGCCAGGACAAGAAGGCAGGGCCTGAAGCTGCCAGGGGAGGGGTAGGTTGGGCGTTAGAAAGCCCTCCTCACGGAAATGGTGATCAGAGCCTGGAATGGACTGCCCAGGGCAGTGGTGGAGGCCCTATCCCTGGAAGTGTTGAAGGCCAGACTGGCTGTGGTCCTTAGTGCCCTGGTCTGGCTGGTGGGGTGATGTTAGGTCTTGGGCTGGGCTGGATGAGCTCCGAGGGCTTGGCCACCCTCAGTAACTCTGTGATTCTGTGATAGCTTGCTGGAAATAGTTTTTCAACTAAATGAGAAGGAAGTATGAAATTTGACTACCTGACTGTGAATCAGAGGAAGTCTCTCACTACAAGGTTGGTTTGGTTTTTCCAGTGTCATTGAAACCAGGCACAAAGCATTTGGACACAAACAGGACTGGATAGCCACAAAAAACCAAAGACACGGCTCACCAGATTTTACCATTTTAGAAAAATGTAAAATCATCTCCCTCTTTTGCTCCATCTTTCTTGTTTTCCTACTAGAAAATTTGTCCTAAATTTTCACCTGTCCCAGAGAGGATCAACATTTGCATCCCCTTAACAGGGCAGACAAGAGGAGTGGATCAGCAAGACTGCCTAGTGCTGGAAAGAGGACTGTGACCAAAGACTGAGGTTGGACTCCATGATCTTGAAGAACTTTTCCAACCTAATTGATTCTTTGATCCCATGACAGCAGCCTGAACCCACATAGGTTCTGTGTGCAGAAACTGTCACTTCCAGAATGATGAATATGACTGTTGTTTTCAGATCTCCAAAGAGAAATGTCTCTTGTCTGGGGCAGTTTTCCTCAGCTATCACCACTAATCCTGTTAATAGAAATTGCATCAATAAACCCAGCTCCTTTTGATGTCTTCCTCCCTAATCTTCATGGTGGATTACTGCAGTAGGTCACCTTGTATCCTCCCTTATCCCTGTTAGAGCATCCTCCTTTGAAATCTGTAATTATCTCTCTGAGATAATTGCCAAAATAATTTGCCATCCTGGAGAGATCTTCAAACCCTACTTGTTTATGAAAGCAAATAATTCAGGTTAATCAAATATTGTGAGATTTCCACTTTGCCTGTCTAGGTACTTGTACATTTAAATCTGCACTCTGGCTGTTATGCAACCAGTCCAAAAGACAACCTGCCCTGCAGGAGAGAGACAGGTGGTATAGGAACTCCAGGAAAAGGCTCTCATCACTACAGGATGGCTCACAGTGAATGGTTCTTGGAAGAGGCACAAGGATAGGCTGGGAAAGGAGTACTGAACATTTCCAGTGCCCAGAGAAACCATTAAATACTGCAGGCTTGCATTGTGTGGTTGGTGGCTGTTTTCAGCATTGCTCGATGTTGGCAGACTGAAGGAGTCTGTTGGCAAATGGGTCTGTCTCAAGTGACAGGGAAGCAGCTGATACAAGGGAAGAATCACAGAACTGTTTAGGTTGGAAAAGACCCTTAAAATAATTTAGTCCAACCATTAACCCAACTGTCTGAAACCCACTGCTAAACCATGGCTCTGAGCTACAGATCTACAGAAGAAACCCCTGCTACCACCTCAGAGCAGCTTCAGGTGGGCAAACGGAAGACAGGTTCCAGAAAGGGACACGAGCTCTGCTCAGTGTATGCTGTAGCACTGCTGGAACTACCACAGGGATAAAGGAGCATCTGGGGGAAGCACATGGTCGCAGATGCTCTGACAGGGGTTACAGCAGTGCTCCACATGGCTGGGCTTGTCTAGCCTCTCCCATTTCATGTGTCCTCTCTCTGTGTGTCCAAGCAAATCATTCTGTCTGAGGCTTCCCTGGGCAAACCAGTTGCCAGCAGAGGAAAACCCTGTGCTTGCACTCAGCATCTGCTGCCCTCTGTATATGTGACCTGACCTTCAGACTCAGAACAAGTGAAGAAGTTGGACTGGGAGCCCCTCATTGAACCTTTCCAAACATAGAGAACCTGAATTTCATGACAAAATTGAATTTAGTAAATTCAGTCACTGCCCAGCTCCAAATTCTAGAACAGACTTGACATTTCAGGGACTACCGGTATATAGAGGAGAGATCAGGACTTTCTCCATCCACACACTGTCAGTCCTATCATATCTTGGATCCATCCTGGATCATTCTCATTCAAACAAAAACAAAGCCCCTCCAGTTTGCTCTCTGCGAGCCAGAGCTGCCAGATGTGAAGGGACTGAGCCTGCAGCAGAAAAGAAACCATAGAATCACAGAATGGTTTAGATTAGAAGGGGCCTTCAAGATCATTCAACCCCCCTGTCATGGGCAGGGACACCTCCCAACAGACCAGGTTGCTGATGACCATGTCAGCTCCCTAATTTCAGAGTCCTCTCTCCATTTCTTCCTCTCTACAAACTTGGTGAATAATCTTCCTTTGCTGCCTGCAGTTAAAATGCTTATTCTGGGCAAACACTCAAATCATCATGGTGAGCCAGGATAATGAGAAGACTGTCTTCTCTTTCTCAGGTATTCACTTCTTCTGAACTAAACCGAAACAGCTGTCTGTCAATGTGACACAGACACACTTTCTCATCTACCCTGACCCTCTATTTCCCAATATAATAAAATAATATGTATGCATAGCTGTAGAACTAGAGCTGGAAATATATAGATATATATAGAGAGATATAAAATCTGTATACACATACTATTTTTTTATGAAATGGCCATGGATTTCCAGCGGAGGATCTGTAAAGGAGAGGATCCATCACGAATCTGTAAAGTTTGGGTTGCAATTTCAGATGAAGCATCCCAGGTTTTACATCGCGGTCATCTTAACCTTGGTGATCCTGTTCAGCCATCGCCAGATTCTGCTCCCATCACTTGCTAGAGGTGGCAAAAGATGATTGATTGAAACAGTTCCTATTCATGACAAAAGGTAATCTGGACAGGTCTTAATCCCATGTCTGAATGCAAACAGTCAGAAATTCTTCAAATGTCTCCTCACATTTTGAAAAGATCTCTGGGTGTTTGTTTTTTTTTTTCATTCTAAATGTCATTTGTTTCAAAACTAGACTCAGAATTGAACTACAAGAGAAAAAATGTGTTCAAAGACTCAAAGTGAAATGATGCAAACTTGTCTTTTCAGAGTGAATATTTTAAATTATCTTTTTTGTCATTAGAAGGACAAAAACACCAAAGCCTCAACATTTCTCATCTAATCTACAGTCCCTGCTTGGGTTCCTTGTCTCTTTTTCTCCAAGTACCCAAACCTGGAAGAAAGCAGCTCACTCTCTGAAGATGGGGAGCACCAGTAAGAGCAGCAATCCCAGCCTGGCTGTCCCACCTACAGAGCTCAGCAATTAACACACACCCAGGGCAGTGCTGGCAGTGCTGTTATAATTAAGATGCCATAATATAAAGTCTGGTTTTATAAGGCCTATAAAATTCATCCTGGGAGTGGGCTTGGCATCAGCAGGGGACCAATCTGCTGCTGTTTGTTTATTTTTTTTATTGATTTGTCAAGAAAGTAATATACACCGTGTTCTAATTCTGCACTGCTGCTGCTGGATAATTGAAGGAGGTAGTTGTGGACTGAGTCCCCGTTTGCCAGCAATTACATGTTGCTTTAAAAAATATGCCTTGCAAAATTGATTTTTCATGTCTCTCGTGAGTGATGAAATATAAGTTTTAATAAAATAAACCAGAACTGTTATGGCCAGCTCTGAGACTTCCTAGCTAAAATGTTTTCTCTGCTTTTAAGCAGTTCCAGTTTGCCATTGTGCAGTGCAGGGGAGCCCAGCAATGCCTATTGCGGTCCAAAATCTCACAAGTTCAATAAAAGAAATTAATGGTATTGAACCTAATGATTCTGCCCAGTGAAATGCAGCATTACTTCCTGCTGCTTTTTAATACTCCATCTTCTAGACTCTCTCTACTCCCTGAGTAACCCAGGCTTATTAACAAATACAAGTTTTCCATGCTGCTAGCTGCAGAGAGATTAACACACGATAGGCACAAACTCAGCAGATTTACACAGTAAAAAAAGAATTTGAAAAAATTCTTTTAAAATTTCATGAGTTTTGCAGAACAATTCTTTGATGTTTTAATGCTGGAGTAAGCAATAACAGGAAGATGCCATCATTTCTTTGCTGCTCCTTGTATTTCTTCTCTAGCATTGTATCCTGCACCAGTTCCATGACTGGATAAACTAACCTGAAGAATTTTAATCATACTCCATCACAGCAGTCTAATACGTAGTCTGGAATCATGTGTTGGGAAAGGAGGGACAGGAGGGGTATGACTCTGCCTGCACCACTCTGCATGCCCCATTGGGCAATTGGAATATTAGCCCAGAATCACAGAACCAGAGAATAATCCTAGTTGGAAAGAACCTTCTCGTTCACTGAGTCAAATCATCCCCACACCAATAAAAAAACCCTCAATACCTCAGAGGGTGAAAGACACAAACTAACCCCCTCCACGCTGCTACTCCAGTAGATCACAAAGCACCAGACTTCTTAAATACCTCCAGGGATGGGGACTCCACCACCTCCCTGGGAAGGCCATTCCAGTGTTTTCCCACTCTTTCTGTAAAGAATTTTTCCTAAGATCCAATCTAAACCTCCCTTGCCTCAACTGCAGACCATTTCCTCTGGTTCTGTCATCAGTCACCAAGGAGAAGGCCAACACCCACCTCTCTATAAACTCCCTTCAGGTAGTTGTAGAGGGCAATGAAGTCCCCCCTCAGCCTCCTCTTCTCCAAACTAAACCTGCCCAGCTCCCTCAGCCTCTCCTTAGACAACTTGTTCTCTGAACCCATCATGAGCTTGGTAGCTCTTCTCTGGACCTGTTCTAGCATCTCTGTCTTTCCTATAATGAGGAGACTAGAACTGAACACAGTCCTCAAGATGAGGCCTCACAAGGGCCACTCAGGATTAGTCCCACAGAGTCACAAAGTAAGAGAGTGTTGTGGGTTGGAAGGGATCTCAAAAGATCATCTGAGTCCAACTCCTCCTGTCCCACCCAACACCATCTCATTTGCTACTGCAAGTGAGTTGCAACACTGCAACAACAGGCAGAGCATCCTGAGCACTACAAGACAGTCTGTCATTAAAGGGATTTGCAGTGCAAAGTGATGGAAATGAAATGTGAATCAGACAGTGAACACTCTGGTCAGAGCACACAGAGGCTTGTTTCTCCTGCAGTTTGGGACTTTCCATCTATCTCCAAGCCCTTTGGGGACAGGGTGATTAAACTCCTCTCAGCCTACTTAAGTCCATATAAGAAGCTGTGCCATGGGCAAGGCTTGGACCTGCAGCAAAGTAGTTCTGTGCAACACAAATGATAAAATTCCAGATCTACCTGCTGTCTCTTACCTGCTCTTGGGATGGTACTTCTGTCCCATGCACAGCCCTGAAGCATCCCTGTTCCTGCTACTCCTGTCTCAAGATGCTGTTGCATCTTCACAGGTACCAGCGCCTAATGTAACACAGGCAATAAATACAGGAACCTGCCTCCTTGACACTTCGTACAACAATTCAGCTTCACAGAGTTCAGTCTGGGACACAAAGACAGGGCAGTGCAGTCTATAATTCCAGAGTCACTCTAGTGCGCCAATCACAGAATCACTGATGTTGGAAGAGACTTGCAAGACCATCCAGTCCAATTATCACCCCAACCCCACTAAACCCTGCCCTCCAGTACCACATCTACTCATTTTTTGAACCCTCCAGTGACAGCGACCTCACAACCTCCCTGGACAGCCTGTTTCAACCCCTGACCACTCTGTCAGAGAAGACATTTTTCCTGATGTCCAACCTAACCCTTCCTTGGTACAACTCGAGGCCGTTTCTTTTTGTCCTATTGCTGTTGACTTGGAAGAGACTGACCCCTACCTCTCTACACCCTCCTTTCAGGCAGTTCCAGACAGCTCAGAGCTGAACTTGCAGGTGATACACAGTCCTTCCTGTCCCTCTCCCAGAGATGCTTTGCTAACATCTCCATGAAATGAAGACAAAAGCTAAATTCCATCTGCACTTCAGAGCCTGTGCACATCAAGTGCAAGGTCCTGCACACAGGTCGAGGCAATACCAGGCACAAATACAGGCTGGGTGGTGAACAGGTTGAGAGCAGCCTTGAGGAGAAGGACTTGGGGGGGTTGGTTGGCAAAAAACTCAACATGAGCTGGCCCAGAGAGCCAACTCCATCCTGTGATGCATCAAAAGAAGCGTGACCAGCAGGTTGTGGGAGGTGATCCTCCTCCTCTTCCTCCCCCTCTATTCTGCTCTCGTGAGACCCTGTCTGGAGTACCGTGTCCAGTTCTGGAGCCCTCAACACAGGAAGGACATTGAGCTGTTGGAAGGTGTCCAGAGGAGGGCCAAAAGGATGATTGGAGAGTGGAGCACTTCTCCTATGGGGACGGGTTGAGAGTTGGGGCTGTTCAGCCTGGAGAAGAGGAGGCTCCTGGGAGATCTTATAGCAGCCTTCAGGTACTAGAAGGGGGCTACAGGAAAGTTGCAGAGGGGCTGTTTGCAAGGGCTTGTAGTGATAGGACCAGGGGCAATGGTTTCAAGCTGGAAGGAGGTAGGTGTAAACTGGAAGTCAGGAGGGAGTTTTTCACAATGAGGGTGCTGAGACACTGGAACAGGTTGCCCAGCGAGACTGTGGATGCCCCCTACCTGGAAGTGTTCAAGGCCAGATTGGATGGAGCCTTGAGCAACCTGGTCTAGTGGGAGGTGCCCCTGCTTATGGCAGGGGGGTTGGAACTAGTTGATCTTTAAGGTCCCTTCCAACCTGTATGTATGAGTCTCACCCTGTGTTTGGATAAGCATTACCTCCCCCCTCATTCCAGTATTGCCAAAACAGGTGTAGGTACATTCCTGGGAGGGAATCTATTCCAGACGGCTTCCCTGAACAGTGCTGTTGCATTTGATCAATAAAAATCTCTGTTCCATTGGGCTCAGAACTGCTCAGGTTGGAAAAGACATTCAAGACTATTGAGTCCAACCTCGGCCCAACTCTACTGCCCTATCTCTAGGAACACACCACTAAACTCTTCTCAAGCACTACATCCACATGATTTTTAGACATATTCAGGGATAGCGACTCACTATTCTCCCCGAGGAGCCTGTTCCAGTGCTTAATCACCCTGACCTAACCACCCTGAAATATCAGAAGTATTTCCTGATATCCAACTTAACCCTCTGCCTGACTATTTCCCCCTTGTCCTGTCAGTTCTGGGACTTCCTTCTTTCTCCACAAAGCTCTGACTTTGTTTCACTGCTGCACACACTGGCTCTAGGACATCATTTGTTTCTCCTTTAGAAGCCTTGAATACGCTGTGCAAAAAGCCCTGAATAAAACCACTGCTAACTCCATCAGCCCGACTGTTCTTTTCCACATCCAGTTCAGGAGGTCTGCTGCCAGGTAAAGAAGCCAAATGCATCGCAGACCACTGGGTGTTAGTGTCACACAGCGTGGATCTGTCTCTACAGACTTGGACAAGCTGCCATTGGCAGCTGCAAGCATAGGCGATGAAAGGGTAGGGACACTTTCTGAAATGCAGATGAAACCAGTGTCTTCAAACAACATCAAGTGAACTGTTCAGCTGAAGTTGAAACACTCCTGCTCTGAAGGCCCACCGTGTTTCTGAACCTACCGGATAAAGCAGAGCACTGACTGTGGCCTGAGTCAATCCTGCTGTGACCTGCCTTGACTTGGTTGCCCTCTTTGAGGCACAAAGCCAGTCAAGTACAGACCTCCAGCAGCGGGGTCTCATCTGGGACCCTTTGTGTCTTTGTGTCTTTTGCTCAGTTCACTTCTTTGATTCTCCTCCTCCCTGTCACGCTTGCTTCCTTGGCAAGGTTGTACACCCTGGTGTTTCTTCAGTAAAAGCATGACTTTGCTGTGGAGTTACTGGTTTTGTCCATGCACGGACATTGTCCCATCTGATCACCACCCCCTTGTTCACCCATGCAGGGCATTTTTCTGTCATTTGATGCAGCTGGTGATTTTAAATCTCAATCGCTGTCCAACTTCATCGGCCAAGAACCACACCCCCAGCTCATCCCTCAGAGAGAAGTTTCTGCCAGGTGCTGTGTTTTTGCTCATTTTCTTTGCAGCTCTACCCACCCTAGAGCCTTCCTTACTTCAGTGCACTTGGAGCCAAAGGACTGCTTTCAATCCCAATTAACAGTTTTTCCCTTCCCCTCTCTGCAATGCCCTTTACCTTGTGCTGTGTCTGCCCTGCCTCAATGCTCCCAGCACCACAGATGCCTCGTTCTGCCATGGGAGAGCAAATTAGAATTTGTCCTGTCTCATATGTCAGCGATAACTGTCAGGGGAATCCTTGTCCCCATTGCATGGGAAGCCATATGTTTGGCTCCCAAGCCAGAGCAGCAGCAGAGCGCTGCTGACAGAAGAAATGCTCAGCTGAACCCATCCCATTCCTTTAGTTCAGTGAGCGAGTGCCCCAGGGAAACCTTTGTGCTTCAGCTGCATGGACCTACACTCACTCCTGGCTTAAAGAAACTGCAGATCAGAGAGGGCAGACTGCAGGGGGGACAGTAAATCACCATGTGGAGAGGAAAAAGGCTGGGCTGTATGTTAAATACAGTGTGGTCCTGCTGAAGCAAGACTCGGGGTTTGCTGTTTGCTTAACCTTCACTGCAGCCATGAGCAGGATGAGCCCTGCTCCTGACAGGGTACCTCTGTGCAGGACTGCACTCAGCCCTGCTGCCAGTTCAGCATCGCACCCAGAGCTCTGTCCTACTTGGGATGCTGTGCAGTACCACATACCTCAGCTTTTACCTCTCTCAGTCTGACTTCATTTATCTTTCCCCTGCTCCCCATCACTAATCCACACGTGGGAACCTCTGCCTCTCCCATCATCTCTCCTTGATGCACATCATCCTGACCTCCTCCAAACAGCACAGATTGAAGAGATTCTGGATGTCTCATTTAAAGGTGCAGCAGCAGCAAACCTGTCCTGGCCCTGCTGCTGAATGGGGTCTTTAGTTTGCAGCCACAGACAGAGGCAAAACATCACCTGAATATTTGTAACTGAAGCTGAGCAAAACAATTCCAGGGAAGCAGAGGTGGTTAAAACCAGTAAAGGTCATGACAACGGTGCATGACGGATCATTTGCAAGAGAGAAACACACAATGCAGAAAGGAAGACCTGTATAGCAGGATTTGGGTTTAACTTTCCCTTTGTCCATGTTCTTTACTTGTGCTAAATCGAGTTAGCAGGATGCCATGCCTAATGCGATAGAGCGTGCAAAATCAGGGCAGCTTGCAGGGACTGTGTATGAGGGAGCGTGGCTCATTCCTTGTCTCTAATGGAGCACTAGCCCTGGCACAGCAGCCAGCAAGGAATGAATTAGCAATGCTGCAGTCATTTGTGATCATGCCTATCATACCCAGCAAATTGCCTGCCACTGGGAGCATTAGACAGACAGGGCCATTCCACATGGGGTGACAAAGATCAGCAGACCTGGGAACGTGATGGTGGGCAGCAGAGCAGAAAAGCAGAACCTATGTACAACCCAGCCAGTCTTTCCTTGAGCTTAGGAGAGCACAGATTGCTTTGCAGGCTTGGGGAGAGTGGGTGGAAAGCTGCGGGACAGAGAGACCTGAGGCTATTGACACTTGACTACATATGAGCCAGCATTGTTCTCAGGTGACCAAGGCCAAGAAGCTTGTATCAGAAATAGCATGGCCAGCAGAAGTAGGGAAGTGAATATGGCACTGGTGAGGCCACACCTCGAGTGCTGGTGTCAGTTTTGGGGCCCTCAATACAAAAATGACATTGAGGGGCTGGAGTGGATCTGGAAAAGGGCAAGGAGTCTGGGGAAGGGTCTGGAAACAAACCTTGTGAGCAGCAGCTATGGGAGCTGAGTGTGATTAGTCTGGATAAAAGGAGGCTGAGGGGAGACCTTATTGCTCTCTGCAGCTGCCTGAGAGGAGGGTGGAGACTGGTGAGTTGATTGCTTCTCACAAGCAACAAGTGACAGGACAATAGGAAATGGCCTCAAGCTGCCCCAGGGGAAGTTGAGGTTGGCCATGAGGAGAAACTTCTTCCTGGGGTCCTCAGGCCTTGGAAAAGGCTGCCCAAGGAGGGAGTGGAGGCACCATCCCTGGAGGGGTTCAATAAACAGGCAGACAGGGTGTTTCAAGAGATGGGTTAGTGGTTGGAGGTTGTAGGACAGATGGTTAGATTTAATAATCTTGAAGGTCTTTTCCAACCTTGATTCTATGATTCTATGACTGTGATTACACAACTGTAACCATATGGTAACTCCATTACTCCAGCACAAGGGTGTCTACCTCATGCAGACAGGACACACACCTGTCTCTTTTGCACAAATGACACAATTTACTAAGCATTTGCTTCCACTCAGTGAGGCTGTAGTTATTCCCCTCTTAATGGGGGGCCTCTGTGAAAGTACTGAGAGAGAAATACCAAGTTTGAATCACTTCAGCCTGCATACCCAGTAGCTCTGAGCCCAGCAGTCCTCTCCTCCTGAGTTTGTACAGCCTCCACATACCAGTTAAAAACTTCCCTGTGGTTCTAAGCAGATGATCTACCTGAAGGCACTAAAATCCCTCTGGAATGCCCTCCACTCTATCTTGTTTTTTATTGTTTTGTCATGTTTTACAAAATGAGTAAGTGCTGGGATGTATCCTCTAAGGGACCAGTGGGGCATGAGTCCAGAGCAGGACCATCCTGTGGCCCCACTGACACACCATAAGAAACACCTTTGCTTTCTCTTTGCAACCTGGAAAGAAGTTGCTGCCTTTACCTGTACCTGGGGGTGGGCCCAGTTCCTCAGGCAGAAGAAATAAACTGCATGTGTGGCTTCCTCTCACACACAATGCTGCATTCAGCAGCACTGCAACAGGACCACGGCTGCTCAGGAAGCAAGAGACAGCAAATATCAGCAGAATTCAAGTCTTTCACTTTACCTGGTGATGCTCTCTATCCCAAACCAAGGCACCTGCTGCTCTTACACCAACCAGGCACAGCCTATCAGGCTACATAAAACAGGGCATCCCTACACCTCTGTCCTACTCCCAGAACTAAGAGGATGGGATATACAGAGCAGCAATGACAGATCCAGGCAAACTCATACCAGGGTTGGGATCTGGGCTCTCCAGACCTGCTGACACACCGAGTTGAGACTGAGTGAGGAGCAGCAGTGGAGTAGCTGTGAAGGTCACAGTTTGTCCATACACAGAGATTGAGCAGAGATGTCCATCCACAGAGATGAGCACATGTGGCAAGATCAATAATGTGTTTTCTGTTCACTCTGACCTGTTCCATGAGGACTTCATAATTGGAGAGAAATCAGCAGGGCAGGGTTAGACCTCATCCTAGTAACGATGGTTCATAAGTGAAGTGAGTTCTGGGACAAAGCTTATCATTAGCAACATGGCATTAATTTTCTCTTTCTGCAGTCTCAGCTCAGGCACTGAAATCTGATTTCCAGAAAATAGTTGGTTTTCTAAGAACTCTAATGAGACACCATGGTGTTCTCACAGCCCCCACACAATCCCCTTAGTCCAGAGTCAAGTTCTCAAAAAGGAATCTTTCATGTTCCACAGTGCCTCTTCCTAAGATCCAACTTTGATTTAATCTTTATTCAAAAGGGCTGGAGAGCTACAAACCCCCTTTCACCATGATCCCCATGTTATCACATGAACAGGCAAAGTGGCTTCCCAAGATCAGTGGACTCTGGACCAGCATCTCACTGAGGAAATGAAGAGAATACTCCAAAAGATGCTTTAAAATATTATTGCCTTCCTAACATTAAGTTGTGAAGCTCAGGCCACTATTTATGGCTGAGATCCTTCCTATATATAATCACACTTTATTGTTTCTAATGAAATGTGTGGTCTGGTTAACTGAACATGAGTGGAAGCAACAGTGCTGCATACAAGAAAGCAAGAGGGATATGTAATTAATGGGATCATTGAAGAGAAGCTGTATGATATCATTCCATCAATTATTGGCCTCTAATAATTGTGTCACTGAGTAAATGAAAGCATTTTGTCAATTAGTGCCAATCATTTCCCTATTGAGAGCACTGACTACTGCTGAAAACAACATCATCGCTGCAGCAATAGAGAAAGGAAAGGAGAGAAACATGGGATGAGTCTGGACACAGTCGCCTTCTGGCAGTCACTCAGCCAGGCTCCAGTGAAGACAGTGAAATGATCTGCAGCATAGAGTTTAGCAATAAAGAGTTTGGGGGTAGTGACCCTGTGATTTGTGTTCAGGAGAATAAACTCCATTTCCTCACTGGCTCTAGATTGATTCATGGTTTGGCCTGGACCATCCACCTCCATTAGGCTCCATGCCCCTGCTAGAGGGGCACCTGTACCCTGGGAAAAGGCACTGAATTGCCTCAATGGGACAGATGCTCTCTGTAAGACCAGTGATCATTTTAAAACCAGTCACACAAATAACGTTTCAGGTGTGTGAAAACCTGCAGTCTGTACTGACCATGAAATGAAGTCTTCTTTCTGCAGATGATGATGGCACAGATATCTGACCAACCCATCTCAACTTCTCCTAAAGAGGTGGAAACAAACACTTCCCCAAAGAGGTTTATCTGTCCTATTAGTGATGCTCTTTTCTTCTTCCGTTGTCCACAGCCACCTCAATGCAATTCCTGCCTTTCAGTGTCTCATTTTGAAGATACACCCTTCATGATGAAACTCACACTTGCAGTGAGAAGTCTTTGGGGTCTTTCTCTTCATCTACTCCAATGTGCCAGCAAGGTCAGAGGATGTGGGCAGCCACCGAGGGCTGTGACCCTCACAGGAGAAGAGGACTGCAGGGGCAGAGATACTGACTGAGAGTAAGATTTGGGAAGCTCTGACTGCATATCCAGTGGACTTCTCATTCTGCAGCAGGCAGGGAGGGTCTGCAGCTGTTATTCTCTGATACAGCCTGAAGTGATGGGTTAAGGAAGGACTGGAATGATGTTTTAACCTGCTGATGTGACTGCTGCCCCTGCAGAGGCTTTAAGCTCTTCATAGAGACATTTGTGAGCAGTCAGCAAGAAGCTGTCTCTTCAGAGGGATTTTCTTTCCACTTCTCAGGATAGGAGGCTTGTATTTGACTTCATTATCTCCTAACTTAAAGTTCAGGCCATCTGGCATCCCAGTGTGCAAACAGTCTTGTAAATTAAAAGGAAAAATATGGTCATGATTCCCTTATGGCTACAGACATCAGGCTATTAAATAACTGGCGATGTGCAGAGTGTACTTAGGAAGAAAGCTGGTTCCCAACATCACACCCCAGCAGGTAAAGGAGCATTTTATGAATGAAGATTACTAGAAACACAGCTGACCAGCACATGGAAGCTGGAAGCAAGGACAGGAAACCTGGCAGGGACACAGAGAAAGTGTCCAGGTAGCCAGGGATCAGTTTAGGAAAGATGAAACCCTAACAGAATTAAATCTGGCCAAGGATATCAAGAGCAACAAGAACAGCTTCTATAGGTACTTTAGGGATAAAAGGAAGAATGGGGATAATGTGGACCCTCTCCAGAAGGAAACAGGATACCTGACTATCTGAGATAGGGAGAAGGATGAGGGACTCAACAACTCTTTTGCCTCTGACTTCATCAGCAGATGCTGCAGACACACTGCTTAAGTGACAAATGCAGCGATGGAGAGAATGGAGAATCTTGTCTCTGCAGGACCATCTAAGGACTTGAGGCCATCTAAGGAATTTGAAGGTGTACAAGCCCGGAGGGAACTGGTGGATGAAGTGGCTAAACTATCCATCACATTTTAAAAGTCATGGTGGTCCAGTGAAGTTCTCGCTGTCTGGAAAAGGGTAAAAGCAACTCTACGTATAAAAAGGGAGAAAAGGAAGAGCCTGTGAACTACCAGCTAGTCAGCTTCACCTCTGTGCTTGGCAAGGTCTTGGAGTAGACCCACCTGGAAGCTATGGAAATGAGGAGGTGACTGCTGACAGCCAACACAGCTTCACTAGGAGCAAGTCCTGCCTCCCAGCTCTGTTACCAGTTTTACCCTGACAGAGGGTAGATTTAGAGTAGATATAAGGAAGAAATATTTGACTCTGAGAGTGGTGAGAAACTGGCCCAGATTGCCTGCACAAGCTGTGGATGACCCACTCCTGGAAGGGTTTCAAGCCAGGCTGCATGGGGCTTTGAGCAGCCTTGGTCTAATGGAAGATGACCCTGCCAATGGCAGAGAGGTTGAAAGTGATTTTTATGATCCCTTCAAACTCAAACCATTCTATGACGTAGTGATGATTCTATGCTTTTGTGACTCTTCCCTTCCAGTGTGTTTTACTTCTCCAACTAGCTGTCTGCATTACTGAGCCTCCTCGAGCTGGACACCGTGCCAGTGACTCAAATGGTAGTAACTTTGTAGAACCATCCTTTGTAGTTTATGCCACCCTTTTGAGACAGTTTCCAAAGGTTCACTCTTCATGTTAGCCCAGACGAATTTTGGCCTCTCCTCAACCCACACAATTTTTTCACAATTTTCTTGAACTGATCTGGAAAACTTCCTTCACAAAGGCTTTTCAATTGTAACCCTCTTCACTGCTTTCTGCGAGGTCCTACCCAGTACAACAGGGTGTCAAGCTGCACTTTCTGCAAGGCTCTTCTTTTATTTAAGAGCATTAGCAATGCTCTTAAATTAGCAATTTCATAAGATACATAAAGATGAAAGATCCTTGCATGTTGTAATGAACCTCAAAATGATCTTTGGAACAATTTGATTAGAAAGCTCTCGAAACCTCAAGTGCTCCCTCAGGACTGAGCCATAATTAAGGTAATAATTAGCAGGATCAAATTTTAGATTCACTTATTCCATAAATATATGTTTTACTCCTGGTACTTGGAGCCAGAGACAAATAGGTAAAGGTCTGAAGAAGTAGAACAAGGCTAAGAACTTACAAATAAATGAAGGTACGTCTTGCCTCCACAAGAAAAATAAAATGAGGTGATGTGAAAGAGAAGGGCAGTTCTGTGCCTGCTGGCAAAATCAAAGCTCAGACTGGGGAAAGTGGAGCTTCATGCTGTGTTGAAGATACAGATATGGGTAGTGGCATCCCCATGGCCTGGGAGTATTGAGACATTTACTGTGCTTTACAAAGGCCTGGAGTGACAAGACAAGGGGTAACGGCTTCACATTAGAGAAAGGCAGATTGAAGTGGGCTGTTAGGAAGAAGTTCTTTGGCAGGAGGGTGGTTGAATACTGGGAGGGAGCTGAGGCCCCATCCCTGGAGATCTTCAAGGTGAGGCTGGACAAGGCTCTGGGCAATTTACTGTAGCTGAGGATGTCCCTGATCACTACAGGGGAGAGGCACTGGATAACCTTTGGAGATCCCTTCCAACCTGGGCAAGTCTATGATCCTATGATCCTCTGTTCTGACCCACCAGGAAGAACAGACACTGCATTAAAACAGCTCAGTAGTGCACAGGCTTGCGACCTCCCACCAGTAATTTACTACTGATCACCATCACAATCTTGTAGGTGACACAAGTATTTACAGAGTAATTCAGCATTCACTTGCCAACAGAGACTGTTCTGCTCTGGCAAAATACCTCAAGACCTCCTCACATCAAATCTCCTCTCTAAGCAGAAGCCAATATTCACAGTCTCTGTGGCTGTGCCACCCAGCTCTCTGCCTGACAGCATGGTGGACTGCAGGAGTTACTGTCCTCTGCACAGCTTTTTGAGATATCCTGGATCACTGCAGTTTCTCCGTTAGAGAAGTATTATTTGTCACCCTCTGGGACTGACTGGAACCAATACAGTGCACAGGGAGAGTAACCTAAGCAGAACACTTCATAATTAGTGACTGGGCAGTACTGGAAGACACTGATGTCTTCCTCAGAGCCTGGGGACTCTCAAACCCTCTCTCCTGCCATTTGTCCCTCCATGCTAGACATGGAGATGAAGAAAACTGCCCCAAACCTTTATTCTCCCAGGTCCTGTTTTCTTGCTTGGCCAGTGTGACCAGGATCTGTGACACTGCTGTGGCAACATCATGAACAAGTGGCCTTATGGCTGGAGCAACTCTACAAGACAAGCTCCAGTGTGACCCTCTGGATGACTTGAGAAATCTTCAGTACGTGCTTTGAACTTCAGTGTGTCTGGAGTGCTCCCCTCTTGGCTCTATGGGCAGTCTCAGATCTCTGTGCTCAGCCTGACTGCCTTCACCTGCTTCATCACCTGGGCCCAGTGCCCAGCACCCAGACAATATGGTCAGTCCTAATTAGGAGGACCCCAACACTGCCTGACTCAGGGGAGGGTTAGGTTGGATGTTAGGAAGCCCTTCCTCATGGAAAGGGTGCTCAGAGCCTGGAATGGACTGGCCAGGGCAGTGATGGATTCCCCATCCCTGGAGGTGTTGAAGGCCAGACTGGCTGTGGCCCTTAGTTGCCCTGGTCTGGCTGATGGGGTGGATGGTCCTGGGCTGGGCTGGATGAGCTCAGAGGGCTTTTCCAACATTAATAATTCTGTGACTCTGGGGACTTGTAGGCAGCAAGGGTTCAGATGGAGGCCAGGCTTCCTTCCTCAGTAAGCTCTCCAGTGGCAGCAGAACCTCCATGCTTCTGGGCAACAGAAGGAAAGCAGCTGAGACAGAGTGGTGGCAGCAGTGCTTGTACAGTTGGGGCAGAGCGAGGTGGTACAGCATGAGGAGCAGGCTGCATGTGGGAATTTCACTTGCTCTCCATGAGATTAGCCACTCCTCTAGATATTAAAATGTCTCTTTCTGCTAATCTTTTGAGTGTGTCACCAGTGACAGCAGGTACCAGAATTCTAAAAAAGAACAGCCTTGGGGCAACTGCAGTTTTCCCTTTGCTTCCTATTGTAACCTTGAGTGCTTTAGAAATTCAAACCTGCAGGCACCATGCTAAGCTGCAGTGGTGCCAGCACTACCCAAGCAGCACAAAGTCATGGAAAATCTCCATCCCCTGGGCCTGAGACTGCATCTCCACTGCTGCTCTGCAGGGTCCACAGCCCCTCAGGAAGGGTTCTGCAGAGACTGTGAACTGTGCAGCACCCTGGCTGCATACAAACCACCATCTGATAAGCAGCAGCCAAACCTGACACTTCTGGTGGTCACCTGGGAGATAAAGCTTCCCAGAGTGGATGTTTGTTTCACTGTTTCTTGATGGGATAGGGATTAATCAATCACACCAGCTCCTCAGATTGCTCTCTAATTTTCTCAGTTTTCTGCCTGGTTAAATGATCTTCTGCAGTCTGGTCCTGCAGCTCAGTACACTGCCTGAGCTATGTGATATCCATCATTCATATTTTTAGCTGAATTTTCCATGGTTTGCTGCTTTGCTCTCCAGCCCCATAGCCTGTTAATGACTTGCACGCCCTTCTATTGGAATGGACAGCCTCCGCTTCCAACTCTTTAGCAGTTCCTGTGCACCACCAGGCTGGGGTCATGTTCTGTGCTCAGAAACAAGGCTGTTCTGATACAGGAGGTTTGGGTACTAGGAGGGAGGGAGCAGGCAGGCTGTACAGAAGTCAGTCACACTTGCCAGCCTCGCTGCACACCCAGAGCAGGTCTGGCCTGCAATGGAGCCTGCCACAGCTCAGCCATGAATGATTCCCAGACCTTCTCTTCCATGGGGCTTCAAGGCAGTTCCCAGTTATATGTGTCTGTTACACATCCCTTGAAGTCAGATGCACTGGCATGGTCCTGAGGGCAGCTTTCAAGGGACAAGGGTTGTCCTTAGAGGCAAATATAAAATACTATTGCTTTCTAATTTTCTGTCTTATCATTGTCTGTCTTGCCACTTCCTACCCTTGATGCTGGCAGGAGCCAACACAAGGCCTCTCTGCTAGCAGATTCCCTGACCCTATGTGCTTTGGTATTGGGATGCTGGGTGGAAGTCTACCTGTTAATAATTTCCTCCTGTTGCACACAGACAGGATGAATGCTTTTCTAGACAGAAACTGTTCCCTCCCTATGAGCAACTGATCTCCAGAGCTTTGTCAAACCACCTAGAGAAAACAGTAGGGCAACAGGAAAAGTGGCAGCCAAGAGCTGGGCCAACCAGGAAGAGTCTGGGAAGAATGCAGGGGCCAGCCTGCATAGCTCAACTTCAGAGGTGGGTGAAAAAGGCTATTCCCTAGGAATTAGAGGAGTCTGTGCACTGACTGAAAATACACCACAAATGACTGTGAAGCCCTCCAGCAGTAGTGATGACACTTATCTCTTCCCTGTGGCTGGCATCAACAAAAAAAGAACAGCTCTTCTTTCCTGAGGTGTAAGGGAATTTCTTTTCAGTAGTCCTGACTTGTTTTTCCAGCACCAAATTCTCAGTTCCTTTCCCTGTTGACTATCCTGACACCCGTACACACAGCACAGATTTGTGAGAAAAATGCAAAAGAGAATAGTTCAGCTAAAGTCCTCCCTTGCTGGGACTACCTCATGGAAACAAGAAAGAAGCACTGCTTCAGAAATAGGATGATGGGTTTTTGACATGAAGAAGCACCCAGTTCCTGCTCGGGTACTGCATAAAATTATCTTTTTTCTTTTTTTTTGTTTTTTTTTTTGCTTCCCCTCCTCTTCTTCAGAAAAATCTCACCCCAGGCTATTTTGAAGCTCCAATGTGTTGCTTTTCATTCATATTTTTCCATGTACTACTGAAACATGCACTTCTGAAACTTCCACTCTGCAATGTGTGAACTGCTTCTTCAGTTCCTGAGGACTGTTCCCATCTGAGGTGAAGTTGAAAGGAGAATGTGCAGTGCCTTCTCAAAACAGAGGAAATCTGATGCATATGAGTATGTGATGAGGACCATTTGAAAGGGTCTTACAACAGCTATGACTCCCTCTATCAGGAAAGGGCATGATTTTTTTAATCTGCTATCAATGGGGGAAGACAGCACAAATGCGGTTACCTTTGTTCGTTGAGGTGCCCTGGAAATAGAACAACACAGGGACTGCAGACCCTGCAAAGGGTTATGGTCTGGAGAGTCTTGCTTTGAAGACAACCACGTGATGAAAAGATCACGCTAGAGAGCAAAAAGAGCTGGAGCAAAAAGTCACATTACAGCGACTGGGCAAGCTTTTTGCTGGTTTATTTACCTGGACTCTGGTCCCTTATGTCCGAGAGATGCCCTCTAACTTTTTTGTTGTTGTTATTATTGAGGCTGGAAAAGCCCTCTGAGCTCATCCAACCCACCCCAGGACCCAACATCACTAAGGGCCACAGCCAGTCTGTCCTTCAACACCTCCAGGGATAGGGACTCCACCACTGCCCTGGGCAGTCCATTCCAGGCTCTGATCACCCTTTCCATGAGGAATGGCTTTCTACCATCCAACCTAACCCTTCTCTGGCAGCTTCAGGTCCTGCCCAGAGACCAACCTCCCTGTACTGGGTTAGAAGAAAAAATGGAAAGGCAGCCCAGCCTCGAGGGGTCTCTCAGATAGAATCTATCAGGCAAGAGAAAACAGCCTGGGGAAACAAAAGGGTTTGTTGAAACTCTCTCTGTAAGCACAAAAAGTGGAAAAAGCCCAAGCAGGTGACACAAATAAAACAGAGACTCCGTCACAGTGCCATTGCACACATTCTGAGAAAAGGAAATGGGCAAAGCATTCGGTAGTGGTTTTCTGCTTCAGATCAGATCCCCTGGGGAGAGGAATACACACAGCACAGCACAGCAGCAGCAACAAAGGGGGACCCACCCCTAGGACACTTCAAACCCCAATTTCCCAACATTCTGACTGAGGTTTAAGAGTTACAAATATTCAGCTTTTCTTGCATGGACAGTTCTGCCAGGCTGAAACAGCAAACACCCTTCCAAGCTGTGACCAACATCTTCTCTTCCTGCTGTTCCCTAAATCTGCAGGCTTACAAAGATAAATGTAACTAGTCTGCTTGACTGGAGGGGGTAGGTATCAGCATTAATGATTCCTCTCTGCTTCAGCATGCAGGGGGAGGGCTTTTCTACCAGCGCGGCTTGGAGCCTCTCATCAGCAGGCAGGGCCATGCTGCCCTGCAGCAGCCTGGGAGAGCATTAAACACTTGAGTAGGAGGCAGAAATAAAAATGAGAAGGAACCTAGGAAAGCTTTGATGAGAGGCAAAAATGAGAGGGAGGAAGGACCTGCCATGTGGAAATCTGCAAGATGCCAGGGTCAAAGATCCCACTACCCAAATTTCTGCCACTGGAGAGCTTAGACAGGTTTCCTCAGATCTCCCCATGTTTGTTCGCATCAGCTGTGTGTGTGGACTGTTTGTTCTGCAGGACAGGTATGTCCTTGTGCTGGGTATGGCCAGGGCCCAGTCCAGCCCTAGGTGTGGACTCTCAATAATCCACTGACTGTAGTAAGTCGCCTACACACAGATCCTCTGAAATCAGCCAAGAGCACACTTAGAGGGCAACCACATGTTATTTCTTCATCTGTGCATTTATGATGAGACTGAAACAGTATGGGGGGGGGGAACCACATGATACCTTCATTAGCAAGGCTTGACCCTTCAGCCTACTGCTCTCCAGGTCTCATAAGCGTTTGGAGGACAGTTCCACCCAGTCTGCAATAAAGTCAGCTGTGGGCTGGCCCATGGCACCAACCCACTTCCTTAAACAGCAACATTTTCCACCTAGTGCATTAAGAAGATTTTTTTTTGCTGATTTAAAAGGAGGGATGTGAAATGCAGGACTATTTACAGTACATGGTCTAGAACGGGCAGTGTTGCAATGAGATTGCACACATTATAAGGCCTGTAATCATCTCTAACCTTTCCTGCCTCGTAAATTGGTTCATTTCCTCTCATTCATGTATCTGAATTACTTTTATGTAAATACACACTTCTCTGGGCTTCTTTTCGTCCCTATCTTTTTTGTTTAAAAACAAAAGCAGCGATTAAAGGATGATACAGTCATTACTAAATAGATCATGAGATGGTTTCCTTCAGAGAGCCCCAGTGCTTCATGATTTGAGGGACTTCAGCTACGACAACACAGAGAGTGAATTAAATGTTTTTTAAACTACTCAGATTAAATTTCCTGAATGTCCCACGAAATTCCCAGCTTTTCAGCCTCAGCAAAGCAAGGAGGGTGAATACTGCAGGATGCAGAAGAAAGTGAGTCCCACTTGTGCCATCATGTGTCTATGTGCAACAGGGGAGGAGCAGGGATCCTGGCAGTGGCATTGTCCCTGTGAAGGCAGGGAGTTTCAATAAATTGAGAGCAACAATATGGGGACCCTTCTGATTCGCTGCAGCAGCCCCAAGGAGATGGAGCAATCCTTCTGTGGAGAAGGAAAGAATGGGCAGCAGCAGACCCTCAGCCAGACAACGGCACAACATTAGGCTCCCAGCAAAAACTGTTAACGTGACCTGAAATACAGACTAGAGGGGCCTCCTGTCTGAATCCAGCTCATGGCAATAGGGCGAACTGTCAGAAGGGGCTGGAAGTCCAGAGAAGGGCAACAAGGTTGGAGAAGGGTCTGGAGAGCAAACTTTGTGAGGAGCAGCTGAAACTAGAGAAAATGAGGCTGAGGGGAGACCTTACTGCTGTCTGCAACTGCCTGACAGAAGGGTGCAGAGAGGTCGGGATTGGTCTCTTCAGGTCAGACATTAGGAAAACTTCTCCCTGGAAAGAGTCCTCAGATCTTGGCACAGGCTGCTCAGGAAGGGGATGAATCACCATCTCTGGCTGTGTTTCACAGTCATAGATATCTGGAGCTCAGGGACAGGGTTTAGAGGTGGGTTGGCACAGCTGGATTCAGGGTTGGACTTGATGATCTTGAAGGTTTTTTCTAACCTAAATGATTCCATGATTCTGTTAATACAAAATCTTCTCTTTTTTAGCTTTGAGGACTCAGGACCAGGTGAGTAAATGCAGACACCCTTCCTGCCTTTTGTTCTTGATGTCATCAGGTGTTTGGGCAGCTTTTACCCCTTTGGGTGAACCCTGGCATTTCTTTCAGGGTTCTGCTGCACAGAGAAGCCTGAGGGGAGATGCTATTCCAAACTCTGTGACTGATCATATTCCCAGGTCACCAGGAGCAGTCCTGATTATGTTGCTATTACAATAGGCAGAGTCTTGGGTTAAATCACTCAAGATACCCAGCTGGGAAGCTACTGATCAGCCCCAGTTTATTCTATAACCAGGATATGTCCGACTCCAAGTATGAGTGCTTCACAAACTCAGAGCTGGAACTCCCAGGCTACATAAGGTTCTAGGCTGGGCTGCCATTAGTGTTTCCACAGTCCCTTTTTTCCAAGGCAGAGGTCCTTGCGCCCTCCCGTTCATAGTGCTGTTTTCTGACTCACTGTTGGCATTAGCAGGTAACAGATGTTCCCGAGCTACGGTGCTATGTCAGTGCTGATTTGTGGCTTTCATTGGGAACCTGCAGTGCAAGAAGTTCTGTACATGGGCTCACTCTGGGGAAGTAGGAATGCAGGGTCTCTGCAATGGTGAATGAAAGAGGAAGAAGCGCAAACATATCATTCACACTTTGTTGAAACCCAGGCACAAGGGGCCACCCAAGGAAACCATCATTTCAGCAAGTTTAGAGCAAACAGAAGGAAGCATTTTTTTCATGCAGTGTCTAATTAAACTGTGGAGCTCATTGCCAGGGGAAGGGAAAGCAAACAAAAAAGCAAAAGTAGACATTCAAAAGCAGATTTGATAGGCAAATTCCCACAGTCCAAGGATGAGGGGCAATGGATTCCAGCTGGAGCACAGGACATTCCACCTCAACATGAGGAAGAACTTCTCTGCTGTGAGGGTGACACAGCCCTGGAACAGGCTGCCCAGAGAGGTTGTGGAGTTTCCTTATGTGGAGCCTTTCCAGCCCTGTCTGGATGCATTTTTGAGCAATCGGTCTTAGTGTTGGTCCTGCTCTGGTAGGGGGTTGGGCTCTATGATCTTCAGAGGTCCCTTCTAATCCCTGACAGTCTGTGATACAGAAATCTTTAAATGCCTCAGTACTGGGACTGGTAGAATCAGTGTAGAGACAGGGGAAGACAGTTCTGTTCCCATCTCTGGAGGTATTTAAAGGACCTGTAGATGTGGTGCTTAGTGACGTGAGTTAGTAGTGACTTGGCAGTGCTGGGCTAATGGCTGGACTTAAAGATCTTAAAGGTCTCTTCCAATCAAAGAGATTCTGCTATTCTGTGCTTTCCTTAGTCTTACACTTTCTTCCAAACCTCTTCTGTTATTGAAATTACCTGGGGCTGGCCAGGCCAGGCCAGGCCAAGCCTGTAGTAGATTCCTGACCAAAGACAATCACTCCTGTGCTGCTCAGAAGCAGGGCAGATGGTGAGTTGACAAAAAGGGAAACACTCTGTGCGATATCTCAGGAAACCTCAGGTCTCTGGGTGGGTGGTTTGTGCTGACAGCAACAGATCTAAATTTGATTATAATTTCTATATAGAAATCACAGACCTGAAATTATCTTATGCTCACAAGCTGGCACATATACGATGCAGTCAGAAGACAGACACTTACAGTGAGCCTGTAGAAATAGTAACATGATGATGGTGTCTTGACATCCACTTCAAGTGCAGACTTTCAGACCTAAAGGAAGGCTGTACGAGCAGGGCCCATGGTGAGCAGTAATGTAGGGGACTGGAGATGCTGCTGAGCAGCAGCAGTCCTACAACAGTAGTGCCTGCCTTATCAATCCTCATTTATACCACTGATACCAGCAGGGATGGCAGCACAGGCAAGTGGACAAAGTGCTGCTTGGGCAACATCATCTGACCAGTGTTTTGATTTGGTCACTAATTATCTTATCCAGTAACTCCTGAAGCAACAGAGTCCTCCTGGGTGCTTGGGTCTCCTGACCACTCAGAAATTTGGAAAGACAAAAATCACTCGACTATAGTACAGGGAGGACTGATATCATTCCAGAAATGGTTATGAGGAAATAGTTGATGGGGCCATGGAACAGTGCTCCTTTTCCACACAAAAACTTTCTTAAGCCTTAGTTTACAGTGTTGCTCTACCTACATTGAAGTCCTCATTATAGAATTATAGAATCATTGAATTGTTCAGAGTAGAAAAGTCCTTTAGGACCATCAAGTTCAACTATTAACCCAGATGTCCCAAGGTCACCTGTCCCTGAGCTCCAGATCTCCTTGACTGTGAAACACAGCCAGTGATGGAGATTCAATGCCCTCCCTGGGCAGCCTGTGCCAAGGCCTGAGGACCCTTTCCAGGGAGAAGTTACTCCTCAGGGCCAACCTCACCTTCCCCTGGGGCAGCCTGAGGCCATTTCCTCTTGTCCTGTCACTTGTTCCTCATGAGAAGAGGCTGACCTCACCTGTCTCCACTCTCCTGTCAGACAGAAACAGCAGTAAGATCTTCTCTCAGTCTCCTTTTCTCCAGACTAACCAGCCTCAGCTCCCATAGCTGCTCCTCACAAGGTTTATTTCCCACACCCTTCCCCAACCCTGTTGCCCTTCTATGGATGCACTCAGAATACCACAGAACAGAATATTATGGATTGGAAGTGACCTCAAAAGATCATCCAGTCCAATCCCCCCACCACAGCAGGATGACCCAGACCAGGTCCAGGCAGGTTTCAAACATCTCCAGAGAAGGAGACTCCACAAACACCCCGGGCAGCCCCCTCCAGTGCCCCATCACCCTCTCTGGGAAGAAGTTATAGAATCACACAGTCAGTCAGGGCTGGAAAGGACCACAGTTCTAACCATCAAACCCACTCCAGCCCCTCAATGTCCTTACATTGAGGGGACCAAAAATGAGCCCTGTACTCAAGGGGTGGCCTCATCAGTGCTGAGGACAGGGGGGCAATCACTTTCCTACTGCCAGGATGCCATTGGTCTCCTATGACAACCTACCCTCCAGCCTCAACATCTCCCCACTACCTCTGCACTTAGCTTTCACACACTGAGGATAGAGCACAATTAGGGATATCTCTGCCTTTGCACTTGATGGATCGCAGTACAATATGAATTATCCCTGCCACTGCATGAGATATTTGCAATAAACAATTTTGGCTGCTCTTCAATAGCTGAGCCAAAACCACCTAATCAATAGCTGTGGCTGGGACTGCCTTAATAGCTCATCAAGCCATGTGTCATTCCTGCGCTCCCAGGCAATGCAGACACTGTCGTTTGGATAACAATAATCATAGAATATGTATGAATTTCAGTGAAGCACCCCAGTAATGAATGTCTGCAGGTTGGAAAGTAAATCACAGAGTGGAGAGACAGACAAGTGGATATTTAAAATAGTCCCCAAAGTACTTAACACTCTGTGAACACTGCAGCAGCCATCAAATGGGGGAGTAGAAAGAGCCAAGAAACAGGCAATTAGGGCTGCTACGGTGGGTTTAAGAAGCAAGAGCAGGTTCTAGGGACTGGCCTGGGCTGTGTTGAAGACATGTAGGTTTGAACTGATTTTCCACACACTGGTACAGATTGACTCTTCTGATTGCTCCCAATAACAGACAGTTTGGGACTCTGCCTATCGATACCCACACAGACAGTGGCTGGGCTGTGTGCTTGGAAATCAGTTGCACTGGGAGGCTGGGCTTCATTTACCCAAACACCCAACTGCTGCTAGCAGCTTGCACAGTGAATGAGAGCTGTGCTCTGTTCCATTTGTCATTGTCCATCTGTTTTTCTGCTGGTTGGTGGTGGGAGAACAGGGAAGGGCTGGGAAGCCAACCTTTGTGAATAACAGAACTGGAGACTCTTTCCATTCCCACCTGCATTTGAGGAACCTGCCAGGCGCTGCCCTGGACAGAGAGAGAGAGGGAGCTAATCCCTCATAAGAGAAGTGATGGGGATGAGCAACAGAGGTGGAACCACCTGGTTCTTCTAATCAGTTCTTAGTGAAAGCACAACAGAAAGTGAGGATGACAATGAAACACCATGTAAATTCCATTTAGACACAAGAAGAGCTTTTCTTCTTGTCATATCCCAAACCTACATGGACACAGTCCTGGGGATTGTGTCCAAGGGGAGCCTGCACTGAGTTGGGACTATGTGGTCTCCAGAGGTGCCTCTAGTCCTAGTGATGCTGTGATGTTTGGCTGGCAGACAGGAGATAGCTAGCAACAATAATTATCCTGGGTTAGTTTTGGCCAGAGAAGCCACATTCTCCTATCCTATTGCACTTACAGGGCAACTTGCATTGGTCACTGGGGCTGTATGAGGATCAAATTCTTCCTTCCCCACTCCCTCTTATCTCCCATTTCCTTAAAATCAGATATTTGTCACCTGCCAGCAGACGTCCAGGATTTCCAGGAGCAGGATGTCACAGCAGAGGTGCCAGATAACAGAGCTGTGGAATTTTCGTAGCAATTCAAATCCCTACTTGGCAGCCCTTGCCCTCCAGAAAAGTTTCCCACCTCTGGGTTGCCTGGTGCCTGAGTTCTATACTGACTGTAGGGAAAGGAAAAAAAAGAACCAAAAAACAAAGTATGAAAGGGGAAAAAAGCCCAGAAGAAGTCAGAGGTGGAGCTCTGGAAAACTTTCCATGCTTACCAAGCTCAGTCCTTGCTTAGATACAGATTCTAACCTAAATTAATAGATCCTCTGGGGTCTGCAAATCTGGGCTAATATTTTGCAAAAATAGCTCTCCCCTGCTTCTTGCCCTCCAGTATGATGAAGACAAAATGCATTCATTATTGCAGCATTTAACAGTGTGCAGTGTTTATCAAGAGGCTGGAGCATGTGAAGGAATCCAAACCAATTACATTAATCTCACAGCAAATAAAGCTGCAAATATTTACCTTCTCCATACTGCTTTATCTTATTGGACAAGCTCTTGAATTAATCTAAATCCAGTCCTCTCACCTTGCTAGATTGATTGTTCTCTGACATCAAGAGGTCACCTAGACTTTATAGCTGGTCTCTACAGGCAGATTCCACCTCGTCTGTGCATTGCACTTTGGGCATATTAACCTTATTTAAATTGCTTTCATCTATTGTAGCCCCCAAAAGAGCTTTCCCTGTCCCCAACTGGTGTTCCAGGGTGATACTGCAGTGCACAGGACACGCAGAGCAGTCCAACCACATTATTTGCAAGACTATTCCTGAAATTATGTCACTTCACCACTATGCAGTCTTTTTTTCACAGGAATCCAGTGGTACAGACAAAAACCTCCTCAAAACCTGAAAAAACAAGCTTAAAACCTTAAAACCAGGAAAGTTCCTATTCTGATTTCCTTCTGTGGCAACAAATTCAGACCTTTGTCCTGAAGCTTCAGCAAATACAGCAAAGTTGCAAACTCTAGAGGATGTGAGCAGCAAATGACCTTGTGGTGGCCATGGCACATGGAACTACACTCAGCTCATGCTGAAGATGAACAGAGTTGGTAGGCTGAGGGATGCTGGGGCTGTTCAGCCTGGAAAAGAGGAGGCTGAGGGAAGACTGCACTGCTTTCTACAATTACCTGAAGGAAGGCTGCAGTGACACAGGGGTTGGCCTCTTCTCCCGAGGAACTAGGAGACAAGAGGGAATGGGGTCAGGTTGTGCTGGGGAGGTTCAGATTGGATCTTAGGAAAAACTTCTTCTCAGAAAGAGTGGAGAGGCCTTGGAGCAGGCCTTTCCTGACCAAGGAGGGGGTGGAGGCACTGTCCCTGGAGGAGTTCAACAAACAGGCAGGCCCAGTGTTTCAGGAGATGAGTTAGTGGTTGGAGGTTATAGGGTGGACAGTTGGGCTTCGTGATCTTGAAGGCCTTTTCCAACCTTGATGATTCTGTGAATCTATGATAGAACAAACACCATTTAGATTTCTCTGCACCATTTCTCTGCAGAAAGTCAACTCCATAGGTTTGTAGCCCACCTCCAATATGAAGGGAAAGTGTTCTCTAATGTGGGACAGTCATTTCTATCAGTCTTGCCAAACTGTCAGACCAGTAAATATGATTTTTCCCATTAACAGGGGAAATCACAGAATCCCAGATTGTTAGGGATTGGAAGGGACCTCAAAATATCATCCAGTCCAATTCCCCTGTCACAGCAGGATCCCCTACTGCCAGCTGCCCAGGAACAGTCCAGGCAGGTTTTAAATGTCTCCAGTGAAGGAAACTCCACAACCCCCCTGGGCAGCCCCTTCCAGGGCTCTGTCACCCTCACCAGGAAGACGTTTCTTCTCATATTTATGTGGAACCTCCTGTGTTCCAGCTGACACCCATTGCCCCTTGTCCTATCATTGGGTGCCACTGAGCAGAGCCTGGCTCCTCCCTCCTGACACCTGCCCCTTCCATATTGGTCAACATTCATGAAGTAACCTCTCAGCCTCCTTTTTTCCAAACTAGAGACCCAGCTCCCTCAGCCTTTCCTCATCAGGGAGATGATCCACTCCCTTCATCATCTTTGTGGCTCTGCACTGAACTCTCTCTCAAGCAGCTCTATGTCCTCCTTGAACTGAGGGGCCCAGTACTAGACCCAATATTCCAAATGCGGTCTCACCAGGGCAGAATAGAGGGGGAGGAGAACCACCCCTCTTCTAATCCACCTCAGGACTGGCCTTGGCCACAAAGGCCCATTGCTGGCTCATGGTTATTCTACCCCTCAGGTAGAATACCCCTCCTGTGCTGCTCTCCAGCAGGTCAGTTCCCAATCTATACTGGTACCAGGGGCTGTTCTTGCCCAGATGCCAGACTCTACACTGACCTTGCTGAATTTCATTCAATTCCTCCCCGCCCAACTCTCCAGGCTGTCCAGGTCTGGCTGAATGGCAACCCAGCCCTCTGGTGTGTGACCCACTCCTCCCAGTTTTGTGTCATGTGCAAACTCACTGACAGTGCGATCTGATCCCTCATCCAGCTCATTAATTAATAGATTGAATAGTACTGGTCCCAGTACCTACCCCTGGGGGACTCCACTAGATCCAGGCCTCCAACTAGACACTGTCCCACTGAGCACTACTGTCTGGCTTCTATCCTGCAGCCAGTTCACAATCCACCTCACTGCCTGATTGTCCTCAGTTTGGCTGTGAGGATGCTGTGGCAGACTGTCTCAGCTTTACTGAAGTCAAGGAAAATCACATCCACTGCTTTGCCATCATCTATCCACCTGGTTATGTTCTCATAGAAGGCTATCACGTTGATCAAGCATGACTTACCTGTGGTGAAGCCATGTTGACTGCCCCTAATCATAGAATCATTAGGGATCGGAAGGGACCTTGAAAGATCATCTAGTCCAATCACCCTGCCACAGCAGGATCACCCAGACCAAGTCACACAGGAACACATCCAGGTGGGGCTTGAACGGTCTCCAGAGGAGACTCCACAACTCCCCTGGGCAATTCTCCAATCTCTCCAAGAGTGTTCCAATGCTCTGTTACCCTCACTGAGAAGAAGTTTCTTCTGATACTTATATGGAACCTCCTATGTTCCAGCTTGCACCCACTGCCCCTTGTCCTATCACCAGATGACCTTGAGAAGAGCCTGGCTCCATCCTCCTGACACCCACCCCTCACATATTTATAAACATTAATGAGGTCACCCCTCATGACCCTCTTGTCCTTGATGTGCCTAGAGACAGCACCAAGGACAAGTTGCTTTATCGCATTTCCAGGGATGGAGGTAAGGATGACTGGTTTGTAGTTACCTGTGTCCTCCTTCTTACCCTTTTTTAAGATTACAGTGACATTTCTATCCTCTAGTCCCCAGGCACTTCTCCTGTTCCCCGCCACTTACCAAAGATGATGGAGAGTGGCCTAGCAATGACTTCTGCTGTCTCCCATAGCACTCACAGGTTCACTCCATCAGGACCCATGGATTTATGTACATACAGACTGCTTAATTGGTCTCCAACCCAGTCCTCATCAACCAGGGTAAACTACTCCTTTGTCTGGACTTCCTCTGGGGCCTCAGTGGACTGGGGCTGATCACGACAGCCTCCAGCAGTGCAGAAAGAGGCAAAAATGGCATTCAGTATCTGCTTTCTCTGTGTCTTCTGTCACCAGGGCACCCATATCATTGAAAAGTGGCCTACATTGCCTCTAGTGTTAGTATCTGCAATGTACTTGAAGAAGCCCTTTCTGTTGTCTTTGCCCTTGGCTTTCATAGTTGCATCCCTGCATCCTCTAACTATAGTCTTACAATCATCCCAAGTGGCCATCACCTCCTTCCATGACCTATAGACTTTCTTCTTCCTCTTCAGTTTGCCCATTTAACCACTCAGGTCTTCTAGTTCCCTTACTTTACTTCTTTCCTGCTGGGATGCTCTTGTGTTGTGCTTCAAAGAAGTGGTCTTTGAATAATAAACAGCTATCTTAGGCCCTTTTACCTGCCAGTACCCTGTCCCGTGGGATTTCCCCTAGCAATTGCTTCAAATGGCAAAGGTTGGCCCTCCTGAAGTCCAGGGTTGTGATTCTGCTAGGTATTCTGTTCCTACAACATGACACACTGAACTCCACCATCTCATGGTCACTGCAACCAGGGTTGCCCTCAACCTTCACTGCTTCAACCATAACCTCCTTGTTGGTGAGTACAAGATGCAGCAGCACTCCTCTCCTAGTGGGCTCCTCCAGCATTTGCATCAGGAAATTGTCTCCAATGCACTGGAGGAACCTCCTGGACTGTGGACGGCTGGCTGAGTAGGTCTTCCAGCAAATATCAAGGGTAGTTAAAATCCCCCACGAGAAGCAGGGCCTGTAGCTGTGAGGCTGATGTCAGCTGCCTGTAGAAGACCTCATCAACTTCCTCATTCTGATCAGGTGGCCTGTAATAGACCCCTCAACAGTATCACCAAACCAGCCTGCCCCTTAATCCATGCCCACAAACTGGACTCAATTTTCATCCACCCATGGACATAACTAGTTGCTCTCTCATGTAAAAAGCAACTCCACCACTTGCCTTATTGACCTGTCTTTCCTGAGAAGGACATAGCCATCCATGAGCACATTCCAGTCATGCGAGCTGTCCCACCAGGTCTCTGTAATTGCCACCAGTCATCAACTCCTGACTGAACACAGATTTCGAACTCCTGCTTATTCCCCATGCTGAATGCATTGGTGTGTGAGCATTGCAGGGAGCGAGCTGAGCGCTCCAATTTCATGTTAAGAAGATGGGAGGCTTCCTGGTCTTCATCAATATGACCAATGGTGCACCCCCAGCTACAACCCCATCCCCCTTTGAATCTAGTTTAAAGTCCTCTGAATGAGCCCTGCTAATTCCTGTCCCAGAACCCTTATGTCCTTCTGAGATAAACCTTTCCCATGCATCACTGCCAGGGTTTCTTCCAATCTTACAGCAAGGGATGCCAGGACTGGTCTGAATTTATCTCTGGCTGGGCTCTTTTGGGTTTATTTTGTTAAAACAGTACAGCAACTGAGCAAGATGCCCTGGGTTAGCTTTGCCCAGGGACCACTCTGTGATAATTGTTTGATGATGCCAGGTAGCCCTTGGTGTTATTGGGACCTGGAGAGGCTCCTGGGCAACCACCAGGTTTTTGCTGGGGGATGATGAAGAGGAAGCAGGTTGTCATGAGAGAAAATTATAAAACCAGCCAGAATTAGAGCCACAAGAAGGATAAAGAAACTGTCACCACATCCAAATCCTCCTAGATGACTATGGATGCTAATGACTTGCTCTAAACAATTCTATTCTCTCTTCTGAGGAAAGCAGAAGTTGTTAATTTTAGGATTCAGAAGGACATGGGAAGTGTGAACACGACAGGTACATATCACAGGGCTCCCCTGTAACAGTCTTGATTTTTTTTTAATTAGTCTTTTCTCTAATGTTTAGAGAAACAAGACTTAAAATGCTGACTGAAACAGTGAATTCTGGGTTCTTTTTGACCACCGCAGTGTTTGGGTGCAGTACTGCTCTGCCTGTGCTTTCAGATCCCACACACTTGTCCAGCTGTGTGGAGCAGTCCCTGGGATGACTTTTGGTGATACATCCTTGGGTTTATCTACAGGACAGGCCTTGGCAGACAGCTGTCTGAAGCCGAAGAGAACAAATTCTTCTGAAAGATGTGGTCTGAAGGTTCAGGAATAGAAGGCCTTACTGAAGTTCAACTCTCTTTCTCAACCCCTGCAGGGCTTTCCAGTTTTTCCATGTAAACATTTTCAATCTATAGATCTAGACAATTGGTGGTTTATTTATTCAACTGCCACTCTCTACACCTTGGAATAGGTGAATAGAATCACAGAATCAAGTAATCATTTAGGCTGGAAAAGACCTTTAGGATCATCAAGTCTAACCATATCCCCTACTCTACTAAGGGTAGAAGTCCTGAAGCATAAGAGGGTAACATCTGCAAGAAGTAACTCTTCCCCATCTGCACTGAGGTATTGTGGGCCTCCCTGGCCCGTGGGAGCAGTGACACAGGGTATGACAAGCCAACTTACACTTTGAGTGTCTCCCCAAGGCCTGATGAGCCCTCCTCAGGCTGCTTGCCTCTCCCTGTGCACACAGGTGAGCACACGGAATGAGATACCTTCATGCAGGTCTCTACAATACGTAAGAGAGATTTGTGATTCCAGAAGAAGCTGTTGGTTGAACGTCAAGTCTTCCTTCATGAGCTCATGCTGAGGGGAAGGCATTTGGTCTCTACAGTCAATCAGACACAAGTTCCAATGGAACTCAGCTTTTTCACAAGTCCCATGCATTTGAGGTGCTCTGTATCACCTACCTCCTTTTTTTTTTGGCAAATTGTAGTGGAACTAGATAGCTTTAAGAAACAAATGTGTTCTCTTGTCATTTTCTATGCCCTATCAGTTTATTCATCTCAATTAAGCTAACATACCAGAAATTACACAAATCCTCTGAGCTGTGAGTTACACTGATCACAGAAGAGTCACATTTGAATGACAGAAAAACTTCTTGAAATGCCATGAAGATCCAGACACAAAATGAGTTGGAAGAAAATCAGTAATGTCCTCTTCAGTAATCTTCCTGCTCTATTCCTTCCTCAGCAAAGGGTCTGGGACAGCGCACCAGTGTCATGGGAAGGATGGTGCCATGAGAGCAGGCTAGTGCACTCACTGGTGCTCAAGTCTAGAGAGCACCCCATGGCCTGTAGGATACCCTGCTAGTGAGAAATGTGAGTTAAATTACTGAATTTATCAAAGCACAGGAATTGCTGCCAGTCAAATCTAGTCCGCAAACAACAGCTCAGGGAGAAGACCTCAGGGGCACTGAACACTCGGGTATCGAGTGCTGGCTCAGGCTGCCCAGGGCCCTGTGTCTGGAGGGATTTAAGCAACATGTGGACCTGGTGCTTAGGGACAGGGGTTAGTGTGACCTAGTGGTGTTAGGTCAGCAGTTGGATTTGATGATCATAAATGTCTCTTCCAACCAAAGAGATTCTGTGATTCTATGGCACTGGAGACATGCCTTTGTCAAGAAGAAAAAGGCTGGAACCTGAAACCACACATATTTCTCTATGCAAGTGCAAATACACAATAAAAGGAACCTCACTGCTGGAATAAACCATCTGGGCATGGTGTTAAGCCCCCACCAGATGAAGCCTTTCAAACCCAGATATTCCCACAGAACAGCTGTCCTCACTCCAGCAGAGCTACAGCATCATGTCAGACATGACCAGGAGAGATTTCTCTGGTTTGAAGCAAGATTTAGATTCAGTGGTTAGTGTGGGCCCTGTGGCCTCTAAAAGGCAGTGATGGGAAATGCTGATCAAGCACAACTCCAGCTGAAGAGGGTCAGAAGAGTCTGTTCCCAGCACAGCTCAGTCAGCCGTGGTTGCCTGACACCACAGCCTTGTTGAAGTTGATGGAAGGAGCACAGAGAGCTTTGAAGTATTTGATTTAATATTTTATTTTCTTCCCTGAGGCACTGGGTGCAGACTTTGATCTAAACAGCAAACACTACTCCTCTTGCAGGTTTCAGAGCAAGGTACACTCACTGACTGCACTTGGGCTGCTGTGACATTTAGAAGCAGCTAGTCCTCCATCTCAAGGTGACTGCATCCTACCGTCTTGCCCAAGGACCCAGGGATCCCAAACATCCCCGAGTACAGCAAAACTCATCGGGTACTGCAATGTGTCCTTTTCAGAAGGAGGTTTCCCTTGATCAATTGTAACTGTTAAAGACTTCAGCCCAAGTATGAACTCCAACACAGGAAGATGCTAAACTGGTTTTGGCTGCAACAGGAGAGCTTTTCTTCATACTCTACATTGTGGTTACCTGGAGAGCTGGCCCTACATCACACCATGTCAAGGAGAAGTTGTTGGGGATGGAGGCAGATGCCTGGGGCTGTGGTTACACTGAACAGGATTTGGAAGATGGCTGGCTGTCACACAAGCAACAGCCGGACATGTTGGATTACTGTGGAGGACACAATTTACTGAGACCCCTGTGAAAGGAGGGTGGATTTCATGGATGGGTTAGGGAGGATGATGGCCATGAGAAATGGCCACTTTACAGGTAACCTGAGCTGAGCAAGGCCAACAGCACTGGTACAACCACAGTGTCAGCAGTGCATCAGGCCAAGATGACTGAGGTACCACTATCAGAAATATCAGACTGGAAAAACTGGTAAGAAAAGAAATATAGTAACTGGGAAAGGCTTTATATTGGGAAGAGAAGTGTCTGTGGTCAGATGGAGCTGGGCAGGAGCAAGGTCAAGCCAGCACCTGGATGGATGGACAGATGGATGGATGGATGGATGGATGGATGGATGGAGCATCTTCATAGCATTGTGTTGATGCCTATGATGCCTATTCCCAGTTTGATGGCACTGGAAATTACCTATCACTTCATAACTCAGATGAGCTGAGATACTGGATGAGCAAAATTCCCTTAACATACTTGATTCCTCATCAATGTAGAACTACTCTTGTACTTATTTTCCTCCCTCTTGCAGATAATCAAACAACATAAAGAACGACAAGTAGTTTTTCAGAAATTACTCTGGATTTGTTTCCACTCTGACTAGCTTTAAGAGTTACACAAGTATAAACTCATCACTGCTAAGGAGGTGTTCCTGATTTACAGCACTAAGAGAACAATCTTCTTCCCTCTGTCAAGGAAGTGCAATGTCAGTCAGAGGAACCACTGACCATGTCTCCTACACTTACTGCATCTCAGTTCTCTGCTAAACTTCCATGTGGACAGAGCTCAAGGTGAAAGGGTCCTCTTGTCTTTTGCAAGCACCCATCCAACTGCCATCCCCAGCAGACAGACACTGCAGCAGATCACATAAGCTCACCCCTGAGACTCTTACAAGTCACCAGGGAAGATCTCTGAGATGCAGTGACCGGAAGGAACTGGAGTTGCAGAGTTGAGGAGCAGATGAGAGGAAATGCAGGCTGGATTTTAAAAGCCCTGGGAAGTACCTTTGTTAAATACAGTGGAGCTGGAGGGGTCCTGGGTATTTGCATTTTGCAAGCCCTTGATTTTTTTGAAATAAAAAAAAGGAGCAGAATTGGAAATAATTTAAGTCATCTTCGTTTTGCTGAACTGTCTGTTTAAGGAAAAGCAAAGCAAACATGCAATTCCCTCCACTCCAGAAGTGTTTCATTTTAACATCTTTCAAGGGAAATCATTGATATTTTCTTTGTGAGCTGGCTCATTGTGAAACATCTTTCAGTTGTCACTTAAAGAAAAGTCTTGAAATTGTAACAAAACACATGGTTAAACACACAATGACAGACTTCTAGCTGTGAGTTGCTGATCGCTCAGCAGCAGCAGGAACCCCACCCCTGCACACTGTTCCTGCCACCACATCCAGAGAAACACAGGTTCAGAGGCAGCACCAGCAGCTTGGGCAACACTGGGAAAAGCTACCATACACAAGCTGCTCAAACATGTGAACTCAAACGATGCATCAATATCCAAGAGGAGATTAAATACCATAGGGAGGTTGAACGCAGAAATAACAAAGGTGGGACTCTGTAATAAGCCGGAGTTCTGGATCATTAATTCCTTGTCATCTGGCTGCATGCAAATGCTCTGCAGATGCACCCTACTCCCCTCTATTTTACTGAACCCAGACTTTACCCTGAGCTTTTCTTTTGTTGTTCACTTCAAAAGGCATTTCGGTGCCGTACTCAGAGAGTCATAGCATCACGGAATGGCCTGAGGTTGGAAAGGACTTCAAAGATCATCTAGCTTCAACCCCCTGTCATGGACAGGGACATCTCTCACCAGAGCAGCTTGCTCAGACCTAGTAAGCTCCTTATTTGGGGGGATTCCTTGCAGGTGCTTCATGAAACCAAGATGCCAACTACATTCCCAAAAGCTACATGCCCAAACACCTCAGCATGCAAGAGACATAAACCCTGGCTATGTCCCAAGCACAGGAGCCATACTAAGAGCCCAGCAGCACCAACCTGAGGCAGTTCATCCTCAGGAACAAACCCGTGAAGCAGGAAGCAGGAATTCAACATGAGTCCATTTTCAAGAGCCCAATACATTTTATGAGGCAAAAGAACAATAGGAGAGATGGAGTACTGAAAGTCTGGGGAGTCTGTCTCGTGTACTTGGAAGGATGACTACTGGCCACCATCACAAGGTATCCTGGGAGGGACTGAGGAGCCAAGAGCAATACTGATGGCAGATGCACAGTTGTTCCCACTGCTCCTACAAGGATCCTCATGCAGAACTGGGTTTTCAAATGCCAATTAATCACACGCTTTCCAGCAAGCTATAAGGGGCCTGTGGCCAAATTCTTTCATCTATCTCTTTGCAAAATATTTTCAGGCACTGTGGTGTCAGAGACAGGAGTGTTTTAGACTGGGCTGGGAAGCACCCACTGGTGTGAGCTCTGCTTGTGGTAACACACCTGTGCCCACCAGCAACCACACAACTGGGGAAGATAAATGCAATCCCAACTCCCCTGCCAGTGAGGCTAAAAGAGGTGCTAGTGAGTGGCTGCTGCTTTCCCCACCTAGAGCAGAGAAGATAACTCTTACAAACTTGACTGAAACATCACTTCCTCCTTTCCAGACACTGCAGCCCATTTCAGAGGATGCTGTTTGCTTTTTGTGTAGTTTGACCAGCTCTGGAAACCCCTAAGTGACACGCTTTTTTAAGCACAAACAACTGGCTTCTTTTCAAAATTACTTTCTCTGTTCCGTTGTCCAATATCTGTGTTTTATGTACGAAAAAGTGCAATTCATTGAACCACAATAAATATCCACAAGTGTCCTGAGAGACCCCATCCATTTGGAGTTGGCTTGGTCCAGACTGAATGAATTTCAGGTTTATAAAGGAGGCTTATTTATTTTGCTATTCATTCAAGCAAAGACAATTGATCAATTGTTTTAATTTTAAATCAGAGAACTAATATCTGACTTTGCCTTCCCTTGTGGTCTTCTAGTTACTGCCTCAGAGCTGCAAAGATCACCTTTGATTATTCTTCTCTGTTGTTAATTCAGCTACCCCATATGAAGAATGTCAGCTGCTTTTTCCCCATTCGACTGGGGATGATGCAGTTTTCTTATTTATAATTTATTAATTCAAAAGGAAACCCTAAAGGATGAGGTACATAAGGTTCTTTGGTCACTGCAAAGCCTGAGGGTAGGTAGAGTCATGCATGGTCTGAGTGCCTCTGCTTCCTAGTTAGCAAGTTTATGAGGTTTTGAGGTCTTTACACAAGCCATTGGCTTGTTCTCCCCTCTTAGCAGAATATTTCTACATGCTATGACCATACTGGCATTAAATTTGATATAAAGGTCACTCAATACACTGTTTGCTGAACCATTTGCTGCTTCTTCTGTCTCTTCATGATTCTTTCACTTTCCTCGAGTTTCTCTTGCTAACACTTCTCCACCTTAGGGCCACTGGAGGTTCTTGGGTGCTCCCCCCACCTTCTCTTCCTCTTTCTGCTCCTTTTTCCAACCTCAGTCTCTTGGAAACCAGCCCTCTCCACAATCAGGTCCAGATTCTGCTCCAAATCTCATGGACCTTTCCCTAGTTCCTCTACAAATGTGAAATTGGAGTCTTGGTTGAGGGTAACCTTACCCTTTTTCTGAAATGAGCCTCCAGATGGCCCTTTTTGAAGGAAAGGATGGAAATAAAACTGTTGAGCTCTTTTTGCTGTGTTCCTGTTTCAGAATCAATTATTCTTGCCATTCTCCTTTGTTAGCAGATTTATTGCCCTTATTTCTCACTGCACGCTAATATCCCTGTTTCTGGTCTCTCCAAGTACCTGGAATGGTGGAAAATAGCACTTGTACTTTGTGGTTTATCCCACTCCAGCTCAGACCCCTGTGGCAGCCCAGGAAAGAGCTATGTTGTGATTTCATTTTAAGTTCTGCAAATCAGCTCTGGTTCAGTTTAGTCCTTCCCTTGATGCTTCTGGTCTAATTCCAGTCCCTGCAGCTCTGCTTTGCTCCCACTGAACAGCTCATTTTCTGAACTTAATTTAACTTGACTTGATGCTCCATAGATCATTCTGCAGCCAAAGCACTTTGTGCTCCCTGATCCTGCTGATCCTCACCAGAGAAACCAAGCCAGACCATCAGGAAGACAGTACAGCTGGAAATGGGGATCTTAACTCAGTGCCTGTGCTGCAGCAGGCAAAGTCTCTGGGGATTTTAACACCAGAGGAGCTCTCTGGAGGATTCATCTTGTGCACCCTGCTGCTAGAAGGCACTGACTCTCCCCATATCAATCCTGACCTGGATATTTAACCTGGATTTAAACAACTCAGAAGACTGAGAACCCTGTTAAATTGTGGGATGATTGCTTGTGGACATCTTTACTTGCCCTGTTGCCTCTGTAAGGTGACAGTGTCTGTACCAGTGGGTTAAGGACTGACTGCACAACAGAGCCCCAGGAGTGGTTATCAATGGTGCAAGTCCAGCTGGAGATCTGCAACTAGTGGAGTCCCCTAGGGATCAGTGCTGTGTCCAGTCCTGTTCAACATCTCTATCAATGACCTCAGTGGCAGGACAGAGCATCTTCTCAGCAAGTCTGCTGATGACATGAAGCTGTGAGGATTGGATGATTCACCTGAGGACTGTTGCCATCAACATTTGGAGAGACTGGAATGCTGAGCAAAGAGGAACCTCATGAGGTTCAACAAGAGCCAGTGAAAAGTCCTGCCCCTGGGCAGGAACAACAAAATGCACCACTACAGGTTAGGAGGTGATCTGCTAGAAAGCAGTTCCATGGAGAAGGACCTTTGAACCCTGGGGGACAAGCTCTCCATGGGACAGCACTATGCCAAGAAGGCCAACAGTATCTTGGAGTGCATTAAGAAAAGCGTGTCCAGCATATTGAGGGAGGTTCTCCTCCTCTTCTACTCTGCCCTAGTGAGACTTCACCTGGAGTATTGTATCCAGTTCAAGAGAGACAGACATCTACTTGAAAGAGTCCATTGGAGGNGAAAGAGTCCAATGGAGGGCTACAAGGATGATGAAGGGACTGGAAGACCTGTCTTAAGCTCCATTGGGGGAGGTTTAGACTTGATATTATGAAAAGGTTTTTCACTGAAAGAGTGATCAGATTTTGGAACAGGCTGCCCACAGAGGTGGTTGGGTCATGGTCTCTGAAGGTGTTTAAGGTTAGGCTGCATGAGGTGCTGGGTGGCACGATCTAGATGTTATATGTTAGGTTTACTTGGTTTAGTTGGATTTAGGTTGGACTGGATGATCTTTAAGGTCTTTTCCAGCCTCATCATTACTTTGATACTGTGAAAAGTCTGAGACACCTGAGTCCTTTTAGTCTGGAGAGGCAAAGACAGGGAGGTGATGTCATTAATGCCTATAAATACAGGATGGGTGGGTGTCAAGAAGGTAGGGACAACCTCTTCTCACTGTGTCCTGTGTCCTGTGATTGGATGTGGGGCAATGGATTCCAGCTGGAGCACAGGGCATTCCACTTGAACATGAGGAAGAACTTGTCTCCTGTGAGGGTGACACAGTCCTGGAACAGGATGCCCAGACAGGTTGTGGAGTCTCCTTCTCTGGAGCCTTTCCAGACCTGTCTGGATGCATTTCTGAGTGATCTGCCCTGGTGTTGATCCTACTCTGGCAGGGAGGGGTTGGACTCAATGATCTTCAGAGGTCCCTTCCAACTCCTGATATACTATGACTCTGACCCTGTAATGGGAGGACTCCATGGCTTCCATTAAAATGGTTATTCCATTATCCTGAAATTGTCTTTAATTCCAGTTTGGAAAATAAAAGGGGAAACAATTCAAATTTCAATCACATGTTTTTTTCCACTCAAAACTGTTCTTGCTTTGGACAGTAAAACTGTATATTCATGTCAGCCTGCAACAACAATTAATAAAAAGTTGCCAAAACCTCATCCGTCAAAACTGTTTTTTCCTGTACTATAGAAGTTTCTTCTCTAGCAAACAAACAAATGAAGAGACATTTCTTGAAATTCTTGTGGGAGAAAAAAAAAACCCAGAGCTTTGTCAGAATTCTGTTATTCATTGTGAAACTTTTCAGTCATCTCTGTCCCAGGGCTCTGTCCAGAACCAACACAAGCAGGGAGAATACACACCTGTGACCCTCAGCCCTTGGGTGCAGCCCAAGCCCTGACTCAGCAGTAGCACTAGGTACATTACTGGTCTTCCCTGCAGAGCTGGAAGATGCTGTGGGACAATTTATAGGTCAAAACTTTCTGTTCGCACTGGCTATGTCAAAAGGCTCTGAGATCATCATTCCAGGATGGCTATGCCATATGGCAAAGAGCTCCTTCCCAACACCCACAGGCTCTCCTTGACTCTTAGTGGTGGGTTGAGACAGTTGGGTTAATGGTTAGACTTGGTGATCTTAAAGGTCTTTTCCAGCATAAATTATTCTATGATTCTTCCCTGACAGAGTGGTCGGGGGGGAACAGGCTGCCCAGGGAGAGGCCTGTCACCATCCCTGAGGGGTTCAACAAGTGAGTAGATGTGGCCCTGGGCAACAGAGTTTAGTGGGCAGAGTGGGGTTGGGTTGACAGTCGGACTGGATGATCTTGGAGGTCTCTTCTAACCTTAATGATGCTGTGATTCTACAATTCTATGACTCTGTAACAGAAGTAGCCATGGAGGGTGTGGAAAGGTACAGCTCACATTTGGCTCCCTGTGAAGATATGTCTGGCCTGGGAAAGGCTTAAATGAAGAATCCAGCATATTTGGCAAATGCAAATCTGACTCTCATGCTACCTTTGTCCCAGGTCATGCCAACCACTACCACCATCTTTGGAAAGGTGAGATAAGATCTGAAATTTTAAAAGAGACAAGGGGAAGGGATAGTAAAACTGTGGATATCTAGTAGTCTGCAGGATGCAGACAGACTAATCACATATGCCCTGCTAGTCAAAAATCCAGTGACTACCTGGTGCAATTGGAAAGTGATCAGGACATGGCAGAGCTGCCTCCTGATGTGATGCGAGGACCAAACACGATAGAGATGGAGCTCAGGGTGACATTTGCTATCCCCTGCCCTCAGAACTGAAAGGTTTTTCCAGAAGAGTGTATTTATCATAACCCCAGCTAGACACAAAGGAAGAGTGAAGGGGCCTGGGGCAGGAGTTTGAGTATTTGGTTCACTCTTCACCATACTGTCCCGCAGGCAGGCAGGAAGGTATTAGATAGAGATGTATTGTCTTCTGGGCTCTTTCTTTCTATGTCATTAATCAGCTCCTCTCCTCAGATCATTTGTATACAGCATACCTTACAGCTAAACAAAGCCTGGGGAGTGATTTGTGCCCTTATGAATTCTTAATTCAAGCAGGACAGCAGACAGTGTCTTTCAGAATGCTGCTACTGAGCTTTACAGCAGGAGACAATTAATTACTGCAGGGATGGTGTTTCAGAGCCACCTCATCTCCTAAATAAATCTTCCATGACCAGTGACAGTGAGGTACTTACTGCATCGGCATGGCACAAAGGGACAGCTCTGCTCTGGAAAATCAGCTCTGTCTGTCCTAGGTGGGCTGATGCCGGGAGACACCTGGCCAGACACAGCAAACAACTTTGCTCATTAAGTCTGTGTTGCATGTTGCCCCATTAACCTTGTCCAGCAGCCTCCTTCCATGGGTTTAGGCTATGAAGGGAATGAGATTTGGTCCCTGGCACCAGCTGAACTGTTTGTTCACTGCTTTGTCCCAGTGGCTGAGCTCTGTGCTGGTGGGAAGCCCTGGATAACCCAGTGTCTACAGTCAGGCTCCAAGGGGACTAAACAAAGCATGTTTGCTGCTGGCAGGGCTGGGAATACTCAGCTCCGACGGAGGCACTAAAATAGCGAGTAAATTTCTCAGCATCCTATACAAGGCCTGGCCACAGCTATCAAAGTGTCATAGTGATTCCATCAGTATTAAAGAATCACAGAACAATCCTGGTTGGAAAGGACCTCCTAAGATCACCAAGTCCAACCATCCCCACATGACAAAAAATCTAAATACCTGAGAGACTGAAAAACACAAACTAACCCCCTCCATGCTGCCACTCTAGCAGGTTGCAAAGCATCGCGTCTGCACACTTCTTAAACACCTCCAGGGATGGTGACTCAACCACCTCACCCTTGGGTCAATAAAATTCTGTCATTATCTTAACAGAAATTAGTATCTCTGGTTAGCTGTATGTCTGTTTATTTGATTCCAATACATTTGGAATGTTCCACCCCTGGAAATCAATGGAACAAAGTCCGCAGTGGGGTTTGGGCTGATGTCTAACATTTGGAGTTAAGACAGGTCTAGGAACATGTCTGCAGTTTCCTCTGTAACAGTCTGTTCTAGGGGAAAGGGAAAAAAAAAGAAGTTTGAATGTTATGCTCTGCTTCTACCACAGAATTCTCTTTAAACCTATTGTAGACAAAATAAAAACCCTTTACCACAGCAAGAAAGGCTCAGCCTGGGGATTTTATAGGTTTTCTTTACAATATAAATGGAGATTCATGAATTACCTCTTGCTGCCCTCAATGGCAGTTGGGTGCTCAACCCTTTGTGTTGCCTTTGAAATGGTTTAAATACCTGGAGGTTGGCTGCAGCCACTGGGAGCTGCTCCACTAAACTCAGTGGTTTTGGAATCAGATCCTACAAGAAGAGTGATGTCCATGAATAACAACAGACACCACCTGCAAAACTCAAGAGCCTTTTGCTGTCCTGACTCCTCTCAGACTCTTTGTGCTCACAGATGACTTACATAAGGCTGAAGAAGCTCCTCAGTGATTCTTCTCTCCACTCACTTCAGGGTACAGCAAATTGTGAGACAGAGAGGTCAACCCCATGTGTCTCCTCCAGAACAGTGAGCAGGCTGCACGCTGAGTGGCACAAGAAAAGCACCCAGGAGTTCTGACTCACTTCCAAGAGAGAAGAACAAAATAATGAATGGAAAGAAAGAAGATGATAATAAATCTTGTCCTAAAGTCCTTAATAATGGAGCTTTATTGTAAATCCATCACCAAGAAACATTAATATGGAAGCATCAAATAGGTCAGGTTAATTACATCATCAGGAATCGATGTGATACCTCTAGCCTTTGTAAAAGAAGTAATCAAATCCCCTGGGAGTGTGAGAGATTACTTTTTTTTAATTAGTTGAGCATTAAAATCTCTGTGCAACACTTTGCTATATTCCTCCAGCTTAGCTAGGATGATACATCTTACCTCCCGTTTAACAAAATACTACTTTTATGAGGTAAATAGCAATTAGAGCTGCTTATCTGTGTGCAATTTGCATCCTGCATGGTTAGTTCCTCATAATGGCATGGAGAAGCCCTTCGCTGGCTACACAAGCTTTGCTGCACAAGGTTTGTGGTGAGAACCTTCCCTCATTTTTCTCTTCACATGCAGCATGGGACTCTGCTGCATAGGATCGTTGAATCATTCAGGTTGGGAAAGATCTTTAAGATCACTGGGTCCAACCATGAACCTAGATGTCCCAAAGTTATCCCTAAACCCTGTCCCTAACCTCCAGATCAACACAGATGTTAAATAAATCCAGGAATGGCCATTCAACTCCATTCCACACTCAAGCAGGAGTGCTGGACAGTAACTACTCTTGATACAAGTTGAGGAGGAGAGTGCTGGGACAAGTTCTCAGCCCTTCCTAGGTGACACCAGGCAAGAGACTGACCTCTTCCTCATCTCACTCCCTTGCTCCAGCACTGGCACCTCCCATACTCCAGCTCTGGGCCTGTCTGGCTCCCAGGCTCTCTCCAGCTCTGCTCTCCTATCATCAGCCAAAAACTTGCAAGACCTTTGCACTTCCCAGACCCAGGAGAGCCCAGTCCATGTCCCAGGAGGACCAAGCTGAGAGCATCATGCCAGGGATGTAGCAGCAGTGAGGCTCCATCACTGCACCCAGCAGATGCAGTTTTCACATTAACAACAACAGGCTTTAAATAGAAACCCTCCTGTGCATCAGCCACTGCTCTCCTCTTGGTCTCTCCTTTGGTTCTTCTTTCAGACAGCCTGTCCAAACGTGGTTTGTGAAGGCAAATCATCTTTTCAAAATGAACAAACATTTCCCCTGAACAATGGAACTCCCTTTGAAATATCCTGCCAGTGGGTTTCATGTTTTGAAAACCTGAAGCACTTTTTCAATTCTCAAAATGGGTTTTTTTCTCACTTTTCATCCCAAAATACACTTTTCCCAGGAACTGTTATGACATTATGACAATATCCTCAGCTGCACAATATCAGCAAAGATATGGAGTTATATTAAATTATTTATTGATACTTCTTCTACTTCAAGCAAATGGGGCTTTTACCAGCTTTGCTGCACATTCCCCAACAGCAATTCCAGCAGACTGGTGCTCACTGGAAAGATGCTCCTGCCGTCACCGAGGTCCCTGCACCCACTAAAGGTTTGTTTAAGGCTTCAGTAATTGCTTTGAGCTCCACAGATTAATAATTTCTGAGCGGTGAGTCACCGAGACAACTCCAGTGCTGTGACCTGCTGAAGGACCTGGGGGAGGCAAAGGTGACTGAGGAAAGAAACATCTTCCCTTTCTGGTAAAATCTAGTTTCTCTGCGTAGCTCTTCCAGGCCATGTGTAGCTGACTGAAGGAGTGCAGCATGACACACAAAGTGGTAGGTGTTGCTGCTGAGCATATTAAGCTGACAAGAAAAACACAGGGCTCGCAGACAGCTGAGAGGCACTTTGAAGTCTCCTCAAGATAAATAAGCTGATGCCACTATTTGCCTTGACCTAGGGCTGTGCCAATGAACCTCACCAGCCCAAGGAGACATGAGGTCCACAACTCTAAAACATGGCTAGAGAGAAAGGCTGGACAACTGTCCAAAAGTTGGGTTTTAGAAAAGAAAGGAGGAACTTAAAAAATTCTGGGGAATAAAGGAAAAAAAAAAGAAAAGCAAAAAAAAAAAGAAATTGCTTTCTATAAATAACTGTGGGAAGGGAAAATGCTGGGGAGGATGAAGATCTGACAGACAAAGTTGGCACAAGAAGAAAAAGTAGACACTAGCCATGAATAAATTCAGACTGGAAAATTGAAGGAAGACTTCATCCATCAAAGGAACAAAACCCTGGAACAGGCTGGCACCAGGAGCAGCAGGAGCAGCAGGAGGAAGAGAAGTAACTGGATCTATGTTGAAGGTCAAGAGAAAGGCACGGAGACAGAGAGCAGCTTCCCAGGTGACACAGTGAGTCCATGGCCCTAGTCCTGCACAGCAAATGTGTCCTGAGGTTCAGAGATCTCTGTTGCATCACCCTGGAGCAGAGGTGGATGTGGAAGTGATGTGCCCCCGAGATCCTGTCCATCCCTCTCAAATCACCCCAAAGACTGACATGACATTTCCTCCCCATTATTTCACTGCTGTTGAGGCACAGAACAGTTTGTCAAGATCACAGCAATGCAGTTTGAGCCCATACTGATGTCATCACTGTAAAATGGTGCTGGGTCTGACAGCTGAACCTCAGCCTTAGATATCAAGAGGTTCTGTCAAAAATAAGAGGTTTCTCGGGAAACCCCACTCCCTAGTTTAGAGCAGGAGCTTCACCTGCAGAGCTGCTGGCTCAGCTTCTTTCTTTTTGCCTGGAGCATTTCAGTAACATAATGTTGAGTAACCTTTGAACTATTGAAATTCATCTAATTCTAAATACTGGATGAAGTTTGGGGGGAAAATGACAACGAGGTTCTTTTGGAATGATCTGAAACTTCCTCTGTTTTAATCAAGAACAAACAAACCACCTTGTGTCTAAGTCTAAATGAGGTACTTACGGAGTGTTCTGGGTAAAAAGTTGAAATTATGTTGGGATTGAAGCATTTCACATGGGAAAAAAGAAATACTTGGATTCAAATCTGGAAAATTAAATACTTTACTTATTTTTCTTCCTACTTCTCTCCCTCAGCCTCAGCATCCAGACTGCTCTGCCTGACCAGTGCCATTTTTCTACATTAATCAGGTTTGCACAAAGTGGTTTTCCCAGCTCTTAAAGACAGACTGGAAGAATTTAAAGAAAAGTCCTCCATTCTCTAGGATGAACAGGGAATGATCTTGGATCATTTTGTATTCTTCTTCACGAGGTTTAAATATCCCCACTCCATGGCTTTGTGGTTTGCTCCCAGCAAATGGTCACTCCCTCTACAACTGCAAAGGCCCACAGAGAACCTGCTTGAGAAGGACATCAGGAAAATCAGGAACTCACACCCAAAACATGACATCAACCTGACTACCTGGGGGAGACCTGCTTGGTTGGGGTCACAGGAGAAGGAAGACAGCTATGGGTTCCACAGAGAAGGTGAATGAAGCAGGACTTGAAGGCAACTACAGTTCTGGTGTACACCAGGATTCATTTCCCATTACCGGAACCTATAGCTCCAGAGGTTTTCTGACTCACTGCATGGGGGATCTCATGGGTGTGTGTTGGGTTCTCTGGCCATGGTCACTAATGAAATGAGGATTGCAGTGATTTCTGCTTGGAGAGGGGGTGTTCATGCAGCTGATTTTGTTGACCTTTGCAACAGTATTAAACATGCAAATCTGGGAGAAAAAGGATTTGGAGAAGATCCTCTCCCAGAGGGTACGAAAGGAGGTTTTCAGGCTGTTCAGGAGTCAGAGCAACAGAGATACAACTAGTAATCCATTCAGAGAATAGACAGATAGGCAGTATCAATGGGTCAGTACTCAGCAGCTAAAGATCAAGACTCCTGGGACTTGCGGTGCAGGGAAGCCACTCCCCATGGAATGGCCCTCTTAGATCTATGAGCAAGAGAGCAAACCCAAAACCCAAACCTGAAAAAAATCACAGATCAGAATGAAAACTGAGCCCATTGCCAGTGAAGTGTGGAGGTGGCCGATTTGTTTGGTTTTACAACACAGAATTGCAAAATCATTGAGGCAGACCAGGGCACTAAAGGCCAGGCTGTCCAACACCACCAGGGATGGGGATTCCAGTATTTCCCTGGGTCACCCTTTTTTATGGGGAAGGGCTTCCTCACACCCAATCTAACCATCCCCTGGCAGCTTCAGGCCCTGTCCTCTTGTGCTGATGCTGGTTGCCTGGGAGAAGAGCCTGACCCCCAGCTGATTGCAACCTCCCTTCAGGGAGTGGTAGACGGGGAGAAGGTTAAACTCCAAGCTAAACAGCCCCAGCTCTCCTCATCAGCCGTTCCGTCCAGTCCCTTCCCCAGCCTTGTTGCTCCTCTGGACGGGCTCCAGACCCTGTCTCTTTCTTGAAACAAAGGGCCCAGAACTTTCCCCAGTACTCATAGGGAGGCTTCACAGTACTCAGCCTGGTGTCTGAAGCCTCTGTTGTTTCAAGCAGGTTTTGAGGGTGAAAATGAAATTGAAAGTAAAATATTTGGAACAAGAAGCCAGACAGCATTTACAACAGATTGAAGGGGTTGTTTGTGTAACAGTCAGCCAGAGATGCCGCTCAGGTTTTTGCTCAGTCCCAGTGCTAAGGCTCACACAGAACCCTGTACTAGAGACTCAAGTTAAATAAACCTCAGAAATAATGCTCCATGGTCACCGAGGAACCAGTGAAATGCCCTGGTCTTCTGCAGAAGAAAAGAATCCTCTTGAAATATGCAGGCAGTCTTCAGCTCAATTTCCTGCTACAAATAGGGCAGCTCACAGTCAGAGGGAATACAGAACATGTTTTCTCATATGCAAATGAGAGATCACATTATTTCATAGAAAGAGCTATAATAGTTGGAAATTAGCAAATGTTGCCAGATCCTTGTTCAAGGCACACAAAAAAATAGAAAAAGCAAAAAGCTCATCTAATGTTCCTGAATAAAAATGACACTAATTGAAAGTTTTATTCCATTTCCTAATGAATTTTCCTGTTGCATTGTAATTAATAACTACTTACATCTAAGAGAACTCGCTAGCCATTCAAATTAGGGCATTACTTATAAATATGTTAATGCTTAAGACTAGTTCTTAAGAAATCCATACAGTGCCCTTAGAATGGCTGTCAGGGTACAGAATGTTCAGAAACCCTTAATGGATATTAGAGCAACTGTTGTGCAGGATCTCGTCACCCTGCAGCCAAAAGCCTGGATCTATCCTCTGCCAGGATGGATGCACCTTTAAAACCCAAGATCTTGTAGCATACATCTATGGTGACTCAAATACCCCAGGTCCTGCAGCAACCACCCCTTGCGCAGGTTTAGAAGCCACCCTGAGGGTTTGCATTTGCCTGGTACCTGCCAGACCAGGACTATCATCTTAAGGTCAGGCAGAATGGGTGGAGGCAGTTGTGGCAACAACATGGGCACCTCTGCCAGCCCATGTGAGATTGCACTCTGGGTCACCTGTGAGTCATTTAGGTTGGAAAAGACAATTGGATTCTTGGTTGGACTCAATAATCTTAAAAGAATCCAATTGTCCCAATCCACCACAAAACACTGTCCCTGAGCTCCACACTCCACAACTGGCCTGGGATGGTGATTCAGTTCCCTCCCTGGGCAGCCTGTGCCAAGGCCTGAGGGCCCTTTCCAGAAAGTTTTTCCTGATGTCCAAACTCAACTTCCCCTGGGGCAGCCTGAGGCCATTTCCTCTTGTCCAGTCCCTTGCTCCTTGTGAGAAGAGACCAACCCCACCTCTCTCCGCACTTCGGTCAGGTGGCTTTAGACAACAGCAAGCTCTATCCTTAGCCTCCTGAAGGGAACAGAGTGGATGGTATTTGGCTATATTTGACCTCTAAACCTGTCCTCAGGGCTGCACCCAGAATGCAGCAAATACATCTCTTGGATGCTGCCTGAAACACTTTAAAAGACACTTCAAGAACATTTTTTTCCTTATTGCTGGTAGAGAAAGGCAGGCAAGGAAATGAAAACATTACAGGAAGCAAGGGGACACGTGCAGACGCCTTCCTGTGCAGTGCCTCTGCCACTGTTCCTGCTAATGCAACACACTCCCACGGCCAGGCTGCGGATGGTGCCTGCAGCCCTGACGCCTGCTGCAGGATCCAGGCCAGTTCCCATCAAAGTCAAGCTGATTATTTTAATTAGCTTTGTTTCCTTCCAGCCCCCTGACTCTTTACTCTACTTGTTCTGGTATCTGATTTGAATGCGAAGTTGTTAACCTCCTTCACAACCCAATTAAAAAGTCCACTATTAAATACTCTGGGTTTGCCAGCTTGACTTGAAATAATTAATGTGAGTGTTAGAAAAACAACTCCCACCCCCCTCTTCCTTCCTCTCTGAGGAACCAGGCACAGTAAGACCCACTCAGTGTTTGGGGATGTTGCCTAGTGATGGCACTGACCCTCTTTGCACCCAGCACAGTCAGCCTGGAACTCTGCAAACCTTGAGAGAATGGGTGAGAGAAAGGGCACAGGAGGGCTCCCACCATTGCCTGTGATGTTTCCAAAGGGAAAACAGGTTTGTGTTGGACAGGAGGAATCCTGGGGCCTGATACTTGCCCTGTCGGTGCCCAGGACTTCCAGCTCTAGAAAAGGGCTAGGGTTTTAAATTAATAGGTGGGGTTTGCTTGTTTTTTTCTTTGTATGGTTTCTTACTGTACAATTACGTTCTAGTTTTAAAAACTTCCTGTTCATAGTTTCCCTCTGTCCTGGGTACCAAAGAGTTACAGAAAAATATACTGTTAATGGGCAGCTCCTTTACCCCAGGGCATGAAAGCACCACTCACTTTGAGCCCAAGGCTACATCTCAGAGTTGTCCTGTCCATCAGTACCTCTGGACTAGCCTTTCTCTCCAGAAACCTGCTCAAAAACATTCCTCTGATGTCAGCTCTTCTCCCCATGACACCTCAGAAACCCATAAAAGCTTTTTACTGCGAAACTTGCACTGAAATCCTCGCTCCCTCCCCAGAGCACATGCTCACACTTTTATTTACAGATCACACCTTTCTGTACAGGCACATACAGACCTCAGCCCAGCAGTGTCCTGAGCTGCTGCTGGAGAAGCATGAAATACTGTTGGGACCTGTCGGGTGTTGATGGTCAGGACAAAACTGTCTGCTTCACTGGGCTGCAGAGGCTAGGAACAGGAAAAACTGGGTGTGGATGTGTGCCAAGAGGTAGTAAACAAATGAGGAGCTCTGGCTTTCACTCCACAGCCATGTCTGTCCAGGGACATGAGTGCCCGGCTTGTTTGGGGATTCTAAACCTGGTACTGTTCTGGAGGAGGTGAAGAGGGGCTACCCTGCTCTCCAGAGCACCCCGTGAGCAGCGGGGAGTTGCATGGGCTCTGGGTTCAGGCCAAAGACACAAAGTGACACCAGAGCAAAGTTCAGAGCTGCCTTGCAATCCCAATTCACATAAAGCAAGCATGAAAGCAGATTCACGTGATGGATGAACATGAAAAGCCCAACATATCAATCACTCCATACATTGCTACAGACCAGCTGTGCTGGCAGCAGCCTGACGCAGGCTTTGTTGCAGTCAGACACATGATAATGTGAAGGAAACAGATGACCCTGGACCAGATGGGTTTTATTTTGGGGGAGAGAATGTGCTTGTCCCAGCAGCACCTGTGCTTGTCTGATGTTGTGCCTGTGTCTCCTGAATGGTGGCCCCTGTCCAGCTGACACTGCTGCTGTCTGCAACCTGCTGCACCGAGGCAGTGAAGCAGTGCCCGAGCTGCAGGAAGCATCGCGGCTCCAGAGCTGCCCTGTCTGAAGGGCCCGACTGCGCGGAGCCTCTGCTCCACGATTCGCAAAGCCTGTGCATGCAAGGTAAGGCAGTCTTTCCCATTCATTCTGCTCCACGCAACTAGGTGGCTCCTGCGCTAGAGAAAACGAAGGGAGGGCCCTGCAGGTCCAAGCCAAGCTGCAGTCGGGCAGTGGCAGTACAGGGCTGGTGGCAGCCTGTAGGCAAAGCTGGAGTGGGAGGGGATGTTCTAAGGAGAGAGGGGAATGCCAGGATATTTAGCCTCTGCTGCTTTGTCAGCCTCTTGTTGCTGTTTCCTTTCTTAGCCCAAACTCCTCCCGGCTTGTCCATCTCACACTCCCTACCAGCCCCCGGCTCCCTTTGATCAGGGCTCTCATGGAACTGCCCTCAGAGATGCTTTGACCTTTGCCCCATCTGTCTGCACCAACCAGGAGGCCAAAGACCCTGGCAGAAAAAGATGAAGATGCTCAATTGCCCCAGCACAACAGCCTGTGGGAATTCACTCATTAGACCCAGTACACAGTGATCAGGGCTGGATCAGCAGGACATGTTCACTGAGAGGTCCACCAGTATCAGCTGCTTGGCCTACAGGTTGACAAAAGCATCAGCTGTCCTCACCCTGTGCTGCAGCCCTGCAAACGAAGCACAGGGAAAGCGAATTCCCAGAGGCTGCCCACCAGCTTTGCCCATGGGAATCCTCTTCCCAAATTTCCCTTCTGCTCATTCACCTGGGAAACTATGCAGAGAAGGGAAGGAAAAGGAAAATGAGAGCTCCTGTGACAGCAGCCCTGACCCTGGGAGCCCAAGCTTCCCTTACAAGACCATCTCCTTGTCCATGCCCAAGGTTCTGGCTAAGTCTTTGACCCTTGCACTGTCCTCACAGCCCTTCTTGAGAGCTTCACCGTCCTCTCCAGCTACTTCCTTGACCTTCCATCTTCAGGTGTAGGAACCTTCTTCAGGGTCCATCCTAGTCTCTTTCACCTGGTTCCCTACCTACAAAGGATGCCTTGTAGCTCCTGACCTATGGAGCCTCATCAGAGCTTCCACTCTTCTCTTCCGCTCAAGCAAGGGTTAAACAGCTCTGGATCAGGCTCTGGATCAGCCTCCTGTTCTCACTTGTTTCATGTATTTTCTTCTGGGGGACATTTGTGACCCGCATGCAAGGTCCTGGGGACTCTACACAACTACAAGGCAAGATTTAATTCCATGGGCAAACGATACTCTTCTCTGTCCTCATGGGGCTTGGGATGCCTTTTTCATTTGTGGTGAAAGTTTGAAGGTGGTTAATAACAGATGCAGTGACTGAGGGGACAGAAATTGGGGCTGTTTTTAAGGAGCTGTTTTGAGGACCTAGAACCTGTCTCTGTGCTGATGGTTCTACATGATGTCTAATGAAACCTCACCCTGTCACCACATGGTCACTTGTTTTTATCTTTTTTCAGCTTTTGGCAACTACAAATTCATATAAAAGTGCACAGTGCTCACAGCTCTATCCATCCTGTGAGGTTGTGTTTTGGCCCTAATCCAGCCCCAGAATGGGGTGAATTTGTTATCCTGGAGGTGCTGGTTTTGTCTCAACAAGGGGAATATCTCACCACCCCACCCCCACCCCACCCCCGCCAGAGTATTCCATCTCAAAGACTACAATTAGTGAAAAACAGCTCAAAAAACCCCACACCCCCCTGCAGCCCAAACCAACAAAAAACCCCACAACAGCAGCACAAAAACCCAACCCAAACAAACCCCTGAACAGAAAGGATGTTCAGCATTCAGGACCAGAGCTGGAAGATTTTAAAGGCAAGCGCAGCTCGTGTGAACAGAATGTTCTGTGAGCTAAGTTCATGTTTGGTTTGTTATTTATCAGTGGCTGCAGATCCGTGAGGGGGTAACCCTCAGGGATCTGAGGAGCACGGGGAAGCAAGGAGATGCAGCAGGCAGGACAGGCTGAGCTCTCATTCGCTGATGCCTTCCATTGCTGAAATCTCTGCCATGACTGCTCTCACCACTACTGCTGGGCACCAGAGCAGGACCTGCTATGGTGATCACTGTGATCAAGCATGGGTCTCCAAGGACTTAGGATTGTAAGATAATAGAGGCTCCCCTCTTTTCCTTTACTTTGTTATATTTCATCTATAGGATCCATTAATATGCTGTGTTAATAATAGCTGTATTATTAATATTATTAATCTAATAGATCTTTAATTAGCTGTAACACTGCACCCATGCTGGGGCAACCAGTGATATCAATACAGACTGAGGCAAGCCATGCTGGAGGGCAGTCCTCTGGAAAAAAGACCTGGGGATACTAGCAGATGAACAGCTGGCCATGAGCCACCAATGTACAACTGCAGCCTGAAAGCCAACTGTACCCTGAATTGCATCAGCAGAAGTGGGGCCAGGATTGAGAGAAGGGATTCCGCCCCTCTGCTCTGCCCTGGTGAGACTTCACCTGGAGTCCTGTGTCCAGCTCTGGAGCCCCCAACTCCAGAAGGACCTGGAGCAGGTTCATAGGAGGCCACAAAAATGCTCAGAGGGATGGAGTATCTCTTCTCTGGGAAGAGGCTGAGACAGTTGGGATTGTTCAGCCTGAGGAGGAAAAGGTTCCAGGGAGACCTTGTAGTGACTTTCCAGTTCCTGAAAGGGGCTGTCAGAAGGCTGGGGAAGACTGATCACAAGGACAGGGAGCAATAGGATGAGGGGTCATGGTTTGAAGCCAGAAAAGGGCAGATAGAGGATGGACAGTAGAGAGAAGTTCTTGAATCTGAGGATGGGGGATCCCTGAAACAGGCTGCTCAGAGAGGTGGTGGAGGCTCCATCCTTGAATGGGGACATTCAAGGTCAGGCTGGATGGGGCTCTGGGCAACCTGATCTGGTGAGTGATTGCCCTGCTTGTGGTAGGAGGATTGTACTAGATGCCCTTTGGAGATCCCTTCCAACCCTATTGTTCCATGGTTTCTGTATTCATCCAAACATACTTTCTACCCACAGACATACAGAAAGAAGAGGACACAGACATAAAAAGTAAAGAGAGCATGAGTCCTGGGAGAAATGCCACATGAAATTTTGGAAATTGTGCTTTTAAAAATGAACAATAGGATTAAGACAGAGTCTGGACCTCGGTTCTAGCCCCCAGTGCCTTAAAATATGGTGTTTCATCATTCTGATACATTTTGGTGTCAATTTAATGTGCTGTGAGATGCTGCTTCCATTATTCATGTCAGCTCATGTGTGGTAAATCACAGCATCCTACTTGGGATTTGGTTGGACTACTACTACTAAAGGAGCTCAAGAGAATGGGTCATGCTGGAGGAAAATCAATTCTTATAGACTTTCTAAAGCCACTAATGAGAGCAATACTAAATCAAGACCTGTTATTACTGTAAGGAAGCCTTATGCATTTGCTGTCCTGTGGCAGACTCAGTTTCCTAAGTAACAAGGAAACTACCTGATATTGGATCTCTCTTTCTATGACCTCAAGGGTTAAGGCTCTTGGATTATTGAGATCCAAGACTATGGCAATAGTCACCAACTCTGAACTGCACAGATTACAACAGAAACAAGATTTGCATAATTAATGGCAGACTTGGAGATATCTGACTGGGAAGCTTTGAGTCCTTAATTTTCAATATTTGGAACCTAGTTCTTGTAGCACTGAGAAGTAATCAGGTGACTTGGAACAGCTGGGGATGTTACACCTAGAAGAGCTGCCCTGGCACACAACTGTGTCTGCATTAGGTGAAAGCACAAAGGAAGGAGAGAGGATCAAAGGCTCAGGAGGAAACATCTAAGTGGCCTCCTTCATCCTCACACAACCTTTGTGTGGGGTGGAAAGAACAGAGCTGAGGGTCACAAAGGCACATGATATACTTTACCCCATGATGAAGTATCATATGGCTCCACTTTATCCCTGGAACTTGTGTAAATGCCATATGGAACCCAAGAGGAATGAACAGAAGAAACCATAAAGTTCATTCCTTGTCATGCTTGTCCCCAATTAAAAATGGCCAGTGAACAAGGGATCAATCATTTAATCTCTCCAGAGAAGTCTGTATGAGAGAAACAGTTAAAAATAATGAAGCCATCTGAGCTAATAGGAGGCCTTTTCTGGCAGAGGCTTTCAAGCAACCACATGGGAACCTCATCGGCTTTTCAAACTCAAAGGGACTTTGCTGAAGTCCCCTTCCAAAGGAAACTGCTTCAGCTCATTATTTGCAGACAGCATCTGTCACTTTTCTGTGCTAGTGGGTGCTGATTGTACTCAAAGAACATCGTACCAACGTGCAGGCTGCTCTGTGTGGAGAAAGGGCTGCTATTATATCAATTTTCCACTTGAAAGCAGCAATAACAGCAATAAAGCCAAAGCCACATGACTCTTCTGTATCTGGGGCACTTTCCCTGAGCATTCATCCTCAGTGGAGTAGGAGAAACTTGAAGGGAAGGTGCTGACAGCTGTGCTGCTGCTGGCTGTTACCAAACATTCCCTGTGACCCTGTACAGGCTGTTCCTGCTTGGATTGATAGACAAAACAGTGCAACGGGATTTTAGTTGGGTCCTCTTGTGGACCTCCTGGAGTTTCTGCTTACTGTAGGGACTGAGACCCATGAGTCTGTCATTTGCATCTACACTCTCCTTGAGCAAAGTCTGCCTCAGTGTGTGGTGTAAGGACAGAGCCATGCCTTGTCCAACAGAGCACCTGAGGTGCATCTCCTGTGAAATCAGGTCTGGATGATGTTTGCCGGGCTGGGTGTTCCCATCAGCAAGCACAACAGATACAAAGAAGCATCAGGGAGAAAGGGTACTGCTGACATCCCTCCTTCCCTCCACTTACCCCGGCAAATACCACCTTGTTAGCCAGGATATGCTAGCCAGGTCCACTGGCCAATTTGATGGCTGATAATGTGGTAGCTCTCAGGCCTCTTCCCATCAGGAACCGTGTCTTTCCAACCAAACTTGTACTTCACTTGGCTTGGCCATGGCAGAGGTTTGTGGTGAGATCCAAAGAAGTGTGGCCAGAGATCTAGAGAGGAGATTCTGCTTCTCTACCTTGCCCTCATGAGACCTTACCTGGAGTCCTGCATCTAGCTCATGACCTAACATCACCACATTGACCAGACCAGGGCACTAAAGGCCACAGCCAGGTTGTCCTTCAACACCTCCATGCATGGGGACTCCACTATTTCCCTGAGTAGTCATTCCAGGGTCTGATCACCCTTTCCATGAGAAAGGGCTTCCTAACATCCAACCTAGCCCTCCCCTGGCCGCTTCAGGCCCTGGCCTTTTTTCCTGGTGTTGGCTGATGGGGAGAAGAGCCCAATCCCCAGCTGACTACAACCTCCCTTCAGGGAGTTGTACAGAGGGAGAAGTTCCCCCCCCACACACTGTTCTTCAGTCTGTCTCCTGTTCTTCAGACTGAACACTTGCAGATCCCTCAGCCTCTCCTCATCAGACTTTCCCTCCAGTTGCTTCCCCAGCCTCGTTGCTCCTCTGGACCCACTGAAGCCCCTCAATCTCTTTCTTGAGGTGAGCGGTCCAGAACCGCCCCCAGTACTTGAGGTGAGGCCTCACCAGTGTCTGGTACAGGGGGAGAATGTCATCTCTAGTCTTGCTGACCACACTGTTCCTGGCACAATCCAGAATTGGCCTTCTGGGCTACCTGGGCACCCTGATGCCTCCTGTTCAGCCACTCATCAACCAGTACTTCCAGGTCCACCTCTGTCAGGCTGCTCTCCAGCCACTCATGCCCCAGTCTGTAGCTGCAGGGCTACACTTGGCCTTGTTAACCCTTATCCTGTTGGCTTCAGCCTATCGACATAGCCTGTTCATCCATGAGGTCACACCTCTCCCTTTGCTGTGGGAGCATATCTATTGCCCTTCTATGCACCTGCTGAGGAACAGTGAATATCCTTCATCTGGGTTTTGTTAGATATTACAACTTGCTTATTCCTAAGCTTCTCTCGAAGGGGACATTTAATGCAATCTTACTGACAGAAGTTCACAGCTCATTTTTCTCTATTTCAAGGAGAAAAAACAGTTTGGGTGGCTTGATAAGAAGGCAGAGAACAGACTGTCACTTGTTTTCTCTTTACAGTCAGAGGAAGGTTTATTCCTCCTGCCACAAGACAGTTATTTCAACAATCCAAATTTTACCTGATGAAAATCAAATAGGTCTTTTCTCTGTGAAAGCTCTAAAACACTTCTAAGTTGCAGAGATCATACTGAGAAATCTGCAGCTTGCTGTGGGGGACGTGGCGATTTTTCTCATGCCACTTGTGTGTGCTACAGGACAAGGGGGTCAACATTCACAGCCTGTCCTTGACTTTCTCTGTTGAGCATCCTTTCCAGAAAAGCAGATGATGCCATGTTGTCCTTCCTTTAGACACAGGTCTGGCACAGGCTCCTGCCTTCCCATTATGCCTGGACTGTCTGGCTTACATATGAGCAAACAGATTGCTCATCAAGCAATCTATCAGCTTCTCCTGAAGAGCTTTTACAGAGTATGGACCATGTGGTGAAGTGCTCTTGGTATCAGAAGTCAGGGCATGCCTGTGAAACACTTCCTGCTGAACACTTCCTCCCCTTATTTCTCCATCAGGGAGGTCATCTCACTTAGCCTCTGCTATCCAGGAGTCACCTAGTCTTCCCACTAGTCACTGGGAGAATGCCACTTAAAATACACAGAACAAACTATGAGAGCTTCCTCTCCTCCAAACAGGAGAGTCCAGGCAACCAAGAGAGTGCAGGTTCCTACCTTGTCCATGATTTGAATTGGAGGGATGAAATAACTCCACTGCTGGCAACCAGAGGAGGCTGCACATATTGAAATTGACCTCTCATTTCATCCCTGGCTGTCAGGAGTCTTCCTCCTCTTTGCAGGAATCTCAGAGCTTAATCGTGGCAGCAGCTGTTCAATAGATGGCTGACAATCACCAGCCTGCTGTCAGGTCAATCTGGCCCAGCCACAGTAGACATTAGGAAAACTTCTTCTTGGAAAGGGCCCTCAGGCCTTGGCACAGGCTGCCCAGGGAGGCAGCTGAATTGTCATCCCTGGCCATGTTTCACAGTAGGGGTGATCTGGAGCTCAGGAACAGGGTTGAGTATAGGTTGGGACAGTTGGGTTCATGGTTAGACTCAGTGATCCTAAGGGTCTTCTCCAACCTAACTAATTCTATGATTCTGTGCTTTCATAGCTGCATTGTGAGAAGTCTGTATGATTTGAGACACAGAACCCAATATTAAGGACAACAAATGGGGTACCAGAAATCATCCTGATGTCTGTGGAGGTGCCCTGCTACCCTGGTACTACCCATCACCGTGACCTCTGACAGCACATGATGGAGGTGCCCTGCAAAACTGTCACAGAGAGAAATACTGACATAGAAAAATACTCAATGTCTCTACTTTGAAGTAGTTTTCCTTCAATTGCTTCAGACATTTGTCCCAAACTTATGCAGAAGTACCATCAACTGATCCATCTTTACCCTTCCCCACGGCATTACAGGACAAGTTACAAAGGGTAACTGAGTGACCTGGGTTCACCCCTCATGAAAGCCTGGTCTGCCCTTTCAGGGGAAAACAACTGCTGATTCCTCCCAGACTCAAATATCTTTGAGTGCTCTGTCCTCAGATATCCATCATGTAGCAGGTACACAGGCCACATCCAGATATAGCTGCTCACAGCTGGAGGGTAGCACCTAGTTGCTGTTTTGTTCGCTGTTCCCTACTTGTTACAGGCAAATGTTTGGAAAACTGGAAAAAAAATTACTTATTCCAGTTAGCAGTGAAGGAAAGACAAAAACGGTGCCAATCTCATGAAAATATGGAACCATAGACTGTACTGGCTTAGAAGGGACCTTCGAAGGTCAACCTCCCGACACCAAGAAGAGCAATCACTCACTACTTACCTTTGTGAACAGCCTTCCCCAGCTTTCTGACAGCCCCTTTCAGAGGTGGGAAGGTCACTGTAAAGTGTCTCTGGAACCTTCTCCTCTTCAGGCTGAACAACCCCAACTCTCTCAGCCTGTCCCCAGAACAGAGGGGCTCCAGCCCTCTGAGCATTTTCACGGCCTCCTCTGGACTCACTCCAACAGGGCCTCATCCTTCTTGTGTTGAGGGCTGCAGAGCTAGACGCAGGACTCCAGGTGAGATCTCACCAGGGCAAGGTGCATCTAGCTCAGAGGGCTTTTCCAGGCTCAGTAGTTGTGTGATTCTGTGCGATTCTGTGGTCTCCTGGAAGCTGGTTAGGATTGCCTATCTACAAGTGCCCTGGCAGCAACCAACCCCCACCATGCTCTGAAATAGAAACTGGACTTGAGGGGCACGGTTGACTCCAGCCAGGGCCTCATCTATAATACCTGCCAGAGGATCATGCGGAAGGCAAGCCCAGCAGCTCTGTGTTGCTGTTAGCCTTTGGCGCCACAGGCCAGCAAAAACTTAGATATTTTGATTGTGAAGAAGGCTGTTTCAGACAGTGACATCACGTATTTGAAGAGCTTATAGAGTATTTTGGAAAGGTTTGCTCTGCTGGAAAATCAAACAGTGAATTTCTGTGTCCATGAACTGAATGTTTTTCAGGTTCCTTCAAAAAGCCTTAAATACAAATACCTTAAACTTCAGAATTTCTCTTTCACTTTTGTCAAAGCTCACACTCTCCATGCATTATTTTTTGCTTAACCGTTTGGATAAAAATACCGTCATTCTCCCAGGGCTTCTACCACATTCTAATAGGAAGCAGCAGATTTGGAGGATATAGATGGATTTCAGGAAACAATCATTCCTTCTATGTTTTATTAGAATGCAAACGGCCACTCTGTGTGCTGGCTCTTCTCCCCACTGTTTCAGATGGAAAATTAGATGGTATTGTTAAAACTCAAGCTAATTCTGGTCTCACTAAAACCAGTAGCAGCTGTATTGCTGACTTCAGCAGGAAAAAAAATCTAGGCCTACAAGTAGGAGGGTCTCCCATCACAGTGACGTGCTGAAACATAGAACTGGGATCACAGAATTGGTTGGGTTGGAAAACACCTATACGGACATCATCTGCATCAGCACTAGTGTGGCCAGCAGGACTAGAGGAGTGATGGCCCCCCTGTATTTGGCACTGGTGAGGCCTCATCTAGAGTATGGGTTCAGTTTTGGGCACCTCAACACAAGGACATTGAGTGGCTGGAGCAGGTACAGAGAAGGGCAACAAAACTAGTGAAGGGTCTGGAGGACAGGGCTGGTGGGGAGCAGCTGAGGGAACCGGGGTTGTTTAGTCTGGAGAAAAAGAAACTGAGGGGAGATCTTATACCTCTTTACAGCTACCTGAAAGGAGGTTGTAAAGAGGTGCAGGTCGGTCTCTTTTCGCAAGTCATTAGTGATAGGACAAGAGGAAACAGCCTTAAGTTGTGCTAGGGGAGGGATAGATCAGACATAAGGAGAAATCACTTTCCTGACAGAGTGGTCAGAGGTTGGAACAGGCTGATTAGGGAGGGGGAAAATCACCATCTGTGGAAGGGTTCAAAAAACATGGGACAGGGTTTAGTGGGCAGTGTGGGATTGGGTTGATGGTGGGACTGGATGATATTGGAGGTCTCTTCCAACCCTAATGATTCTATGATTCTGTCATTACCAGACAAGAAACTTTCACTCCAAAAGTTGATCTGCAAGTTACATCACTTGTGGAAAAATCCCTTTTCACAGCTCTCTATCAGGTTCTGGCACTGCAAAGGCAGGCAGGGGATACTGCCAGGAGGAAGTTACGGGTCTCTCCAGCCAGAGTTTTAGCAGCCCTATTGCATGTCAGAATTTAGTACTGAGGTGAAACAAATCCTTCCTGGAACTTCGTTCCTCACAGCAGAGTGTCAGGTGATAGCAGACAGAGCCCTCACTGTCCGCAGCCAATTTACTTGAGTAAGGTTTTGAAATAACTTTGTGACAACCTCCTAATGAAAGCAGGGACAGGAGGAGTCTTATTGATTGCCAGTGTCCACTGCTTCCCAGTCATGAGGAAGGTTTTGCAAGAACCATAAAAGAGCCCAACATCTCCTGGCTCATCCATCATTTTAAACATCCACCTTTCAAAAGACAAAAGAAATAGCAAAACAAATGGAGGCTCTAATTCTGCTGGTTTAACCACATCGAGTTATTAAATGAACACATGGAGAAATCAGAGAGTCTGGGATGTGTCTGGACAAAACAGCTAGGTGCCGACAGAGTTTAAAGCCCATCTGGCTGAGCTGTGAAGGTGGGAGTATCCAGGAGAAGCTGAAGGCAGGGTATGGCAGCTCTGCCGAGTGAGGGTGAGCCCAGCACCCCCTTGCACTGGGATCCCTGTCTGAGATGTCCGCACCCTGCGCTCACATTGCTCTAGCATTGTGGGACCCATCAGTCCCTAGGGACTGTAACGCCAGGAGTGGCCTCCCCTCTGCAGCAGTGGTTAAAGCCTCTTATTTACAGCTTGGGAGGGTTAAAAACTGTTCTGTGTGGAAGAATGCAGTGCAGGGTGTAAATGAACAAATGAGTCATGGTAAATATCTGCATGGGTGTGTGCGTATGGCTCAGGAAGGATCAGGAACACAAGGCTGCTCCTGGAGCTGTGTAGGAGCTGCTCTTGGCACTGGCATTGAGAATATTGGGAGTTCTAGAAGTTCTTCAGGAAGTCTAGTGAAGTGACCTTGAGCATCCTGAAGAGCAGGGATTTCTTACCAAAGCTGCTGACAGGCAGAGATAACACTGATATGTCTTGTCTAATTAGATTTTTAAGTGCTTCAGGGGGTGGACTGACTTTTCAGAGGGGACACTACAGCATCCAGCACAAAGAAGCTCTGAAGCAAGTCAGAGCATCTGGCTTTATCATCTGAATAACAGCCAAAACATAAATAGCATAATAATAAGATGAAAATGATATGATGGAACAAGAGGTAACACCAGTAATATGATAATAGCCCTAATTACAGCCATGGTATTAGTTGTAATTATCTGGCAGTGCTCAGCAGACCTGAGCAGAGGGCCCAGTTCAGATGCAGAATGTACCTGAATATAACAGGTCATATCACCCAGGTGAGGAGCTGGTGGCTCTGGAGGTTCCTCCTGGGGCCATTGTCTCGAGTGTCTCAGCTGGTAGTTGGATGGTTGAGTGTTACAGTTTGGGATGGAAAGATGGGAACCTGGAGATGGAACACTGAACACTTTCTTTGCCTCCGTCTGTACTTGTGGGAGCTGTCCTGATATCACAGCCCAGACTGCTGAGGCTCCAGAGAAAGTCAAGGCAAAAGAGAAGCCTACCTTTGTTGATGAGGACTGGGTTAGGGATGTGTTGAGCAAACTGGCTGTACACAAATCCATGTGTCCTGATGGGCCAGGGTGCACCTGCACGTGCTAAGGGAGATGTGGAAGTCATTGCTAAGCCACTCTCCGTCATCTTTTCTAAGTCATGGGGATCAGGAGAGGTGCCTAGGAGAGTAGGTTAGCAAATGTCACTCCAATCTTCAAGAAGGGTAAGAAGGAGGACCCAGGTAACTCTAGACCGGTCAGCCTCACCTCCATCCCAGGAAAGGTGATGGAACAATTATTCCTGGATGCTGTCTCTAGGCACATCAGGGACAAGAGGGTCATTAAGGACAGTCAGCATGGCTTCACCAAGGGGAAGTCATGCTTGACCAACCTAATAACCTTTTATGAGGGCATAACCAGCTGGATAGATGATGGCAGAGCAGTGGATGTGGTCTGTTTTGACTTCAGTGAGGTATTTGACACAGTGTCACATAGTACCCTAACGGCCAAACTGAGGCAGTGTGGACTGGATGATTGGGTAGTGAGGTGGATTGTGAAGTGGCTGCAGGACAGAAGCCAGAGAGTACTGGTTAATGGAACAGAGTCT
>VZRI01007108.1:113338-148448 GCA_013397515.1 Upupa epops | reverse complement strand
TCCTGGATGTGTTCCTGTGCAACTTGGTCTGGGTGATCCTGCTGTGGCAGGGGGATTGGACTAGACGATCTTTCAAGGTCCCTTCCGATCCCTACTCATTCTATGATTGGGGCAGTCAACATGGCTTCACCGCAGGTAAGTCATGCCTAACTCTTGGGCAATTTATAGTGTTAAAGCCATGTTCAAATTGGATGCAAGAACGCTTTGTCATCTCCACTGACATCCTCACCACTCTTGGGAGCAGGTCTTTCTTTTCCTGCAGCCTCACAACACTAATACAACCAAGTCCTGGGTTCTGTAAATCCTACTGAAGTAGCATGAGTCAACAGTAGTGATAAAGACAAATGAAATCTTCTTTAGATAAATCCTGAGGAATCCTGTTCTCTGGTTTGTACTGAATAATGTCTCTCAAGCTTTGGAATGGAGGCAGATAACACACACGGCTACCAGAGATCTCAGCTAAAATTTACTGCCCCTTCTGAAGAGGCTGAGAGCTGTTAAACTGCTGGACAGAGAGAGGTGCCAGGTAGGAATATCCTGTACCAGTCACAGATTTACTCCTGTGAATTTTGTGTAGGATTTTTAGCTGAAAAAAGATTATCTCGTTCAGATAGAGACCATCAGAGTGACCCACAAGACTCTATCTCGTGATTCATGGTACTCTCAAGCTGGCTTGGCACTCCAGACTTGGCTCTGGAGTATTTATCTCCAGCAGCTTTCCCTGTGCAAACCTCATTAGACATCGAGGATAAAGCTAGCAGAGCCATGACTGGGGGACTTTTTAAAAGGGTTGTTTTTAGGGACAAATTTTCCATTTTCTTTACCCAGAGAGACTCACCCAGGGTCAGTGAGATGGCTCTGAGCAGGGAATGGGACCTAAAATCAATGGGGCTGTACTCACTTTTGCTGGCAGTTTATTCTCCACATAGCTGGCAGGAGTCTTCCTTTACATCTGACTCCTCCATTAAGTAGCCCATTACCCAGTACTTACTGGGAAGTGGTAGCTATGCTGATGTTTATACAGCCCCTTTCCTCTCTGGCTGCACAAGAAGAGAGGAATTGGGGTGAACTAACAGCTTCTGATGAGGCTCTGTAAAATGGGCTTCCCTGACGGCCTGAGGAATCAAATAATTGAGGATACAGGAAATGCTATGAGTAGGGATGCTTTTCCTCCAAGAGGAAAATTGAGGCTCAGATGAAAGCCCCACATCTTTTAATGCCAAAGATTGTTTTCAGTTACAATTTTGAATTTTTTTTATCCTGAACTTGTTTCTCTTGCTGCTGTTCTCTTCCCCGTGTTTTCTGAATTGGTATTTTATTTGGAACCTGTGTCTGTGTGTGTGTGCGCGCGCACATGTGTGCATGTATGAACAGCAGATGTCTTCCAAGTGGGATCCGTACTGTCAACCTCCTCTGCAACCATGAAATTTCAGCATAAATCTGTTTTTCCACAGTGAGAAGTTGGGTTGACCCCAAATTAGAAGGGATCAAGGATAACTTTGGGACTAAATGGCATGATGTCTCTGGGAATGTATTAGTTATGTCACTGGGCAGATTCCCTGACACAAGCTTAAACTGAGCGCTTAAGAACTGTCTTCAGCATCTTATTGTCTCTGATGACATCACGATTCAGACTACTCTAGCAGTATTTCAAGTGTGCAGTCCTTCAGGGATTAGAGCTGGCTCTAAGGACAGCAGTTTGATGCTTAGGTTCGAAAAGAATTCAGGTTTAATTAGCTTGTCTCTGCCAAACTAAAGAAAATTGTCAAATAAGATTCCAAATGGGTGATGAAGACAGCCAAACCCCAGAGTGCTACTCAAGCCACAGACAGCAGTGACCACACAAAGCCAAGCACTGCTGTCAGGCACAGCCAATCCATGGGTCTTCCAACAGATTCACCCAGTTTGTCCTCCCTTCTTTCCTCTGAGCCCTTGGTCCTGCAAACATGCACTCACCATGGTGATACCAGCTCAAGGTGTCACACTAAGTGCTGCCATGGCCTCACTTCTCATCAACTAGCCAGGCTTTTCCATGGGTCATATTTCAGTTTTAGGGCTTCACATCTTTTTCCTCTCCATCCCTGCTCTGGTCTTGGGTTCCACTTTTAGCCCACATGGCTGCTGTTAACATGCAATTTCTTAGAATCATGGAATTTGGGTTGGAAAAAAACCTTTTAAGATCATCAAGTCCAACCATCAACGCAACTGTCCCAAGGCCACCGTTAAACTCTGTCCCTGAGCTCCAGATCATCTCAACTGTGAAACGTGGCCAGGGATAGCAATTCAACTCCCTCCCTGGGCAGCCTGTGCCAAGGCCTGAGGACCCTATCCAGGGAGAAATTTCTCCTCATGGCCAACCTCAACTTCCCCTGGGGCAGCTTGAGGCTATTTCCTCTTGTCCTGTTATTTGTAACTTGTCAAAAGAGACCAACTTCCACCTCTCTCCTCTGTCCTTTCAGCTGTAGACAGTAATGAGGTGTCAGTCTCTTTCTTCAGCCCCAGCTCCCTCAGCTGTACCTCATAAGACTTTTTAGGTTTTGTTTCAAGCTGTGGTCTTCAAGTTATAGTTTTAGGTTTTGGACTATTGTAACCCCAACAGAATGATCCATCCTCACACAGACAGCGTTTACAAAGTTCACCAGCGTTGCCAAGTTACATCTGCCACATGCTACGCAAACCCCTGCTATCTGCCAGAAATTCACCTGACTGGTTATTGTTTACTAGCAATTGTTTCCAGATCTATCTTCCCTAGATCTTAAATAGATAAATAAAGATAGATAAAACAGAATTCCAGTGACATTTATGGCAGACAGTGTACTTGGATAGGCAGTGCTGCAGTGCAGGATTCAATCTATGGCCCTTGGGAGAATCCTTTGCATGTAGCCCCACTCTTCCCTGTGCCAATTCTCAAAGAAGAGATTTCAGTAACCATTGTGGTCAGTTTAGATGCCTAAATATAAGTCTGTCTAGCATCTGATGTGAAAACCTGTTTCTAGGTGATAATGAGCTGAAAATTTGAATTAATTGGACTGAAACCTGTGCTAGATGCACCTCTCAAGATTGATCTTTTTTTTTTTCCTTTATCATTTTTAATTTTCAGAGAAAAAACACGAAAGTGTTATCCAAGTAGGAAGCAGCAAGGAAAGGATTTGTCTGTATTTTAACAACTTTCCTTATTTGTTTTGAAGCAGGGTTTTGAGGTCTGGTAGGGCACACTGGTGGCAAGTTGTCTCATTTACTGACATTTCTGAGTCTTCATCCAAACATCCAAAACATCTAGAACATCCAAAACTTCTAGTTCAGTCTTGCTAAATAAAATTCTTTAAAGTGTATCAGCAAGATTCCGTAAGAAATCAGTTATCAGTCTTAAAGAGGCTTTGTCTCCCTCAAGCTTCTCGCTCTGCTGCGGGACCACAGACCAAGTCAGCATCACTAGGGCTGCAACCAAAGGCTCTCTGCGTCCAGTAACTGCCTGTCTTGCAACTAACATGCAAAAAGTGAAAAACTGAAGCCAGGCACAAAAGAAGAGGGATTCGAAACAAATACAAAGGACAGAAATGAGAGCTACAGCAATGTTTGGCTCCCCTCCCTACCGAAGGAAATGAGGATGCACCTCGGAACATAGAAGAAGTTCCATAAGATGTTACAAGCTGAATTTTCTGTGGAAACTGGAATATTTCAATGTAAAGAAAGGAGTTGATGCAGGGAACTTAGCTGGTAAAAGAGATGTGACATTTTTAAGAGGGGAAGTCTGCAATGTGGCGTTAGTAATTGACTGTAGCAACAATTTTGGCTTCAATCTGAGCACAACTACCTGGTTGGGATAAAAACAGCAGCCCTTCTCCTAAAAATGGGGTGAAAGGAAGTAAAAAGCATCATGAAAGAATCAACGTATTCTGATCATCACAGTAGAGACCATGATGAAATTGGTGTGTCGGTGCTGAGCGCAGAGCTCAGACATCATACAGTGCAGCATGCCTGGAGAGCCTAATGAAATGCTGAGCAGGTACCCAATCACAAATCTGTCCTGTGCCCAGGATGGGACCACAGACCACAGCATGCAATCATGTACAGCCTCAATCAGAATATGCACATATCAATGAGCCCCTTGTAAATATTGCAGCTGTCACCTTCTCTTGGAAATATGACCTTGATGTTATTTTAAGGCAGTGATTTTGGGGTGAAAAAATTACCTCATTCTGCACCTCTGCTTGTTTTCACAACAGGGACTTCAGTGTATGAATCCAGCTGCTTTTAAATGCTGAGAATCATCAAATCACAGAATTATTTTAATTAGAAAAGTATGTTAAGATCAAGTCAAACTATCTACCCAACACTGTCAGGTTCCCACAAACTCCTATCCCTCACCCCATATCTCCACAGCTTTTCAGCCCCTCCAGACACATGGACTACTCCACTGCCCTGGGCAGCCTGGGTCAGGGAAGAAAGGCTTTCAGACAAGAAATTGTTCCACAGGGGCAACCTCAACCTCCCCTGGAGCAGCTGAAGGCTATTGCCTCTTGTCCTGTCACTTTCTCTTTGGGAGAAGAGGTTGACACACACCTCACTCCATCTTCCTGCCAGGATGTTGCAGAGAGCCAAAAGATCTCCCTTGACCCTCCTTTTCTCCAGTTCAAACCCCCCAGTTCCTTCAGCCACTCCTCACAGCACTAGTGCTCCAGACCCTTCCCCAGCTCTGTTGCCCTTCTGGTCCTGCTCCAGATCCTCCATGTCCTTCTGGCTGTGAGAGGCCCAGAACTAGGAACACCCTAAGCACAACGAACTGCTGGCTGGTGACAAGGAGCACATCTAAGTCAGCTTATGGAAATTCCAGATTCAGGTTTTGTTTTTATGAACCAGTTACAGCTGAGTTCCCACACTGGCCACTGGCAGCCTGCCACTGGCCTAGGCCCCCATAGCACTGATACCTCTCCTTTGCCTCTAAAACATACAGAAACTGGTTTGAACAACAGGTGCTCTGGGGTTCTCTAGGATTTCTTCATTCAGTAACTGCATCTGCCATGATGAAGACTTCAATTTGGCAATTCTTTTTGTTTTGAAAAAAAATTGGTAGCAGTGATGAGTGTCCATGCTGGCAGTGTCAGGAAAGAACTGGAAAAACAAAGCAGTAATGATGAGAAGGTCACTTAGGATGCTGTTCCTTCACTGCTTCTCACCTTTACTCAAATTTTCAGTGAATGTGGCAGTTGGCATCAAGTGGGAGGCCTGATGGTATGTCCCAGTTCCATCATTTTCTCTGGGAAAGTACATGTCCAGTTTTCCTTAACCAGACCTAGAAGTGCCCTCCAAGCATCTTGGCTTTCAGACTGCTCTGTCATTTTATTGCTCATTTTGAATGATGATACTAGGAGAAATAATGTGAAATGAGACATCAAATGCAATTAAAGTCAAATTCTGACAGCTCCTGAGCAACTAGAAAGCACTTTGTGCAATTTTTTGTAGTGCTCTGAAGATGCACCTGCAGGAACCTTGTGCTTTCCACTACCTAAAATCTAAATAACATGAGTGCTTCAAATCCATGACATCTATCACCTTTAAACTCAAGTATTTAACATTTCTGAAGCTAAGGGAGAAGTTTGTCCTCCACCAGTCTGTAAGGCCATGACCAACTCCAGGAACACCTCAGTTACTTCAGCAGGGCTGTGATTCTCTTTTGTGTAGAACCTAAGTTGTGTTGCCCCTGGCAATCCAGAACCACAGTAGGTGCCATCAGTGGGGTTCAGGAAGCAGTAGACATGTGGACTTCTGTACCTACATCTTCCAAAGCTGCCTGAGGTGAGCTAAGCTGCTGAGCACTGCTGCGTAGACCCCAGAGCAAACACTCTGTCAGGGGAGTAGGCATAGGTGAGGGTAAGGGATTTCTTGTTCTTTATTCCCTCATTTTTCAATACAAGGTGCATGGCAGTAGGTTGTCCTGCCTTGTGGCACTGCTTGCAGAAAGAAGTGGAGGACCTATGGGTGCCCATTCACACAAAAGACACTGCTCCATGTACAACTGCCCTTCCTTCTGCACAGCAGTGACCAGCCCTGAGGTCCTGTTCACTCAACCCCACCTAACTACAGCATGAGCTCACAGGTTGCTCATGCTTGGTCATTATCAGTAACATGTGTCTTGCCGTAAGCCCAAGGCACAGGGTTACACAGGTCACACTCAGGTTTGGTTTTCATCCACAGCGCGTGGGAGGCAGTCACGGAGCTCAGTGACACTGAGCTGCAAGAGCTATAAAGCGGAATGTTTCTGTCATCTATCTCACCAAAGTGTTAATGTCATCTGTAGCTCTTGTTGGTGCCAATTAGCCAAAGCCCTGTGGAGGAGGGTGAGATAGACAATTCCAGCTGGAGCTGGTGCGTCATGTGTAGCTGCTGCTACAGGTCCTCGGCTCAGACTCATCACTCATCCGGCCACTCACAGGTTCTCTAGCAATCCCATCCAGACGATGCTTATTTAATCCCTTTGGCCTGCTGGAACTGGTAATAAATTAACTCCATAATGAGGTAAAGCCACTGACAGTTTGTTGTTCTGGAACAATGGACAAAAGACTCTGATAAAAGCATTGGGATGACAGTCCATGGCTCCACCCAGCTTCACCCATCTTTCTTGTCCTGGGACAAGTGATACCTCATCAAAGGGACTTGGCACTCACACCATATTTACTCTTGAAAGCCAATCCCAAAGACACATGTCAGTTCCTTTTCCCTCCGGTAAAATAGGGCAGCCCCAGTAACATCACTAGTTTCAATTTGACATAAAGGTTCATCATTCCAAGCATCTAGAGGATTTAACCACTCTGACTGCCAGCGGTACAACTGGGAACCCTGCAACAGAGATCTTGCTAAATGATTCCACACTGCTTTGTCCTACAGCATGCACCAGCAACCCTTTATTTTCTTGGTTTTCAACCCAAATGTTTACATCCCAGTTCCATTTGCTGGTATCATTCACTGTGATATGAAAATGTTTCATTGTTAAATAAGCCCTACTCATACACCCAGCCCTCGCACACACCTGCTGACGAGAGGCTAACTCAAATTTGCAAGTGGCTGCTCTTCCTTCAGCTCTCTAATTTATGTCAGTGATACCAGCCACAGGGCTGGTATCACTGTGTGGTCACTAAGGAGCTCCAGAAAAACAGCAGCACTCCTGAGTGGGAATCAAACAGATGGCAGGCAGATGGCCTGAGCCCTGCTTACCCTTGCTTTGCCATTCAATGGCACTGATTAATTCACCAGGCACTCTGAAGCCTTTGTGGTTCACATCATCTTTGCAGAGTGCAACTTCAGCTCTTGAGATCTCCTGCAAAAACATCTGAGATGAAGAGTGCTGATTCCCATCAATGATTTCCTATCACCCCCTTTGGACAATACACATGGAATGTTTTCTCATGCGGCTCCCTCCTGGTCTCCATCTTTCCAACATTCCACTGGGAACAGATGAGGGATCAGATGAGGGCTTTGTAGATTTGTCCTGAGAGCAGTTTCTACTGAACTTCCCCTGATGCACAACAGCAAATTCTTGGGGTCACCTGCAGGAGTTCTGCAGCTACTTCAATCTACTCTTCCAGCTCCTGCCTACATAACAAGTTCGTCCTCTGCCTATGCCTGGGTACCTCAGAAACTAACAGTTCCCTGACTCTGCCCAGGCTCTTGGGAACTGCTGCACAAGCTGAGCTAAGAGACCTTGCAAAGAGTCAAAGCTGAAGCATTCTCCAGCAGAGCTTCAGCCAGCAGTACTGAACATGTTTGACTTTGGTGCAGCTAGTGTCAGCCAGTTGCCCAGCTCATTCCTCACTGGAAGACATGAAGAGAAAGATGATTTAGCTTGTTTAGCATCTGAATCAAATGTTTGAGGCACCCTCAGAATCCTACAGGGACTACAGCAACTGTGAGGGCAAGCACTCTAAGGCTGAGCTCTGCCCACAGCAGAACCTGTGTCAGAATCTGACTCTCTTTTTCCCAGGAAAAAAACCTTATGCAGCCACTAAAGAAAGCTCCTCAAGGAAAGATAAATCAAAGCGGGGGAGTGTGTGTGTGTGTGTGTGTGTGTCTCTGTGTGTGTGTGTGAATCACCAACCTTGGCCATGTTTCAGTCATAGAGACCTGTTGTTCAGGAATATAGTTTAGCAGTGAGTTGGGATGGTTAAAAGCACATAATGTTTTGGGTTAGAAGGGACATTCCAAGCTCATCCAGTACAACCTCCTCCTGCAATGAGCACATATATCTCCAACCGTACTGCCCCAAGCCCAGTCCAACCTGACCCACAATAGTTCCATGGATGGGGCTTCTCTCACGTCTCTGGAGAAACTGGGACAGGGTCTCACCAGCCTCTGTGTTAAACATTTCTTTCTTATATCTAGTCTGAATCCCCCTCTTTTAGTTTAAGCCATCACCCCTTGTCCTCTCACACCAGACCCTGCTGAGAGTCTGTTCCATTTTTTGTCAGCTTCTTCTAGGTACTGAAAGTTAATGGTTGGACTCAACGAACTTAAAGATATTTTCCAATCTAAACAATTCTCTGATTCTCTGCTTCTAAGGTTTTTCAGGATCCTTCAAAACATGATGAGGACAGAGCCTTGTTGAGCCTTTACCCCAGGCATGAGGCCAGATTCAAATCTCTGCCCCCAGCCTGGTCAGGTTGTAAGGAACCCTTGGCCTTAGCCTCAGTGGAATGGTCACAGGGGCGTGTGAAGAGACAGGAGCAAATCCTGGCCTTTTTTTGCGTCTTTTCCAGCTCCTTCTGTTAGCTGCAGTGCTGCAGTGTATCATTATCTGTTGATTGCAGTGTTTTGTCCAGTGTTTGCTCCTGCCCAGTCAGCACTCATCTCCAACAGAACTTGAATTAATTGTGTGAAAGCTTTTGCAAGGCTGGAATAGTCAGAAACATTCAACGAGATTCAGAGTGGGCCTGCGATAGTTTGGTGGGGGCAGGACCACAGAGGACTGCTGGGGTTTTATGGCTGTCTTCACCTCACAGGCCCTGCCTGCCTGCATGGACACCTCTTTGTGCCACATCTCTGGAATTTTATCAGCAGAACATGTATTTGATTACTGCACTTTGGCGATCTTTCTTTGTTCTCTCAGGATATTCAGCACTTTTTTTTTACAAACATAACATTTCCTGTTAAGTTCTGGTTTCATGCCCACTGCTGCTTCTCCTTCCTGATGAGGCTAATGAGGCAAAGCCTGAGAATTAAACCAAACTTCCCTACCAACCACTGCCAGGACAACTGTTCACCCCTTTCTTAGACACTGGAGCTACATGTGACTGCTTCCCATACCTTGCTGTTCTCCACGGCTTTTCAGTCGAGTTGGCGGAGGTGTGGAACACGTATTAGCCAACGCTGTTGACACATTGAGTGGATGTTATCCAGATCCACTGACTAAACACGAGGCTGACTATTAATTGTCTCTTTCCTCAAGGAACAGTCTTGTCAACCCAAAATGCCATCTTCCCAGCTACTATCTCACCACCTGCCCCAACCAGCAGATAAGTGATCTTGTCTTTGTGATAACAGTGATCAGTGTTGATAATGATAGCAATGTTGGTAGTAGTAATGATAATGGTAATAATAACATCAACTAATAACTTTCTCTGAACATATTCTCAGGCTCCTAAGTGAAAAAGGATGTAACCTTGCTGGAACCCTGGATGATGACATCAAAGATGAGGATGCTGCACTCACATTGTACTAGCAACTTGACAGAGCAGTTGGTGTTTGCTTCTGCTCCACAGTCCCTGTGTTGTTTGCATTATCTGGTGTCAGCATAGATTCCCAACCCCAGCCCTACCACTGAGACATACAACTGTGTGTAAATATCTCACTTCTCTATCTCTGCCTCCTTATTCATAGAGGGAGAATTCAATCCAGGTTTTGCACAGCTAGATCAAATTTCCAGAACCTAGAGCACATGGAAGTTAGATGACAGCACTGCATAAAAAATGTCTGTAGTATCAGCTTTCCTTCTCCTCTTTTCCTCCTCCTCCCTGCCCTGTCAGTTCTGCAGCAGCACATTCTTTTCAAAGTTTACATGCTTGAGGAAAGAAAAGGAAAAGATAATTTTTACCACTGACTGTCAGCACAGATCAGAGGCTACAGCAATGTCTTTAGCCTGGGCAGATAATACATGAATGCTGAAAGTTAAATAATTAATATTTGTCATTTAAAAATGAACCAGACTAAATCTTGCGTTTGAAGGAAAAAACAGAGCTACTAATACAGAGCAAATTGTTAGTAAAAACCAGCTCTGAGTTTTTGTTTTTAATTAAAATCAATTTCCTGGACTATTTTTTTCTTTTTATTGCAAGGTTTGGGGTTTTTAATTTTTTGTTTCAGGAGTAAAATAAAATGTGTAAATATTCTCCCTCCTAGAACTTCCATTTCAACCTGTGTACACTGTGCTGGGGAGTCTGCAATTGGTTTCAAATCCTTATGCTCAGCCACTCGTCTATTGCACTTGTTGTGGCTTTGATGCTCCCAGACCCCAGTCTGGATTGAGCTGCCTCTGGCACTCCGTCTCCAGCCCCTCTCACAGAAAGCAAAGCTCTGCTTCCTCCATAGTGGCTGTTGCAGTTCTTGAGCTGGTACTGAAACACAGCCTCCTGCACTCACTGTGTGAGGAAATGAACCTGTTCAGACTCCCTATTCACAGCATCACAGAATGATTGAGGCTGGAAAAGCCCTCTGAGCTCATCCAGCCCAGCCCAGGACCTAACATCACCCCATCGGCCAGACCAGGGCACTAAGAGCCACAGCCAGGCTGTCCTTAAACACCTCCAGGGTTGGGGACTCCACCACTGCCCTGGGCAGTCCATTCCACCCTTTCTGTGAGGAAGGGCTTCCTAACATACAACCTGACCCTCCTCTGGCAGTTTCAGGCCCTATCTTCTCATCCTGGCACTATAGTGCCCAATCCCTACCTGACTACAACCTCCTTTCAGGGAGTTGTAGAGGGAGAAGATCCTCCCCATGGAATCTCCTCTTCTCCAGGCTAAACATCCCCGTTCCTTCAGCTTCTCCTCATCTGACTTTCCCTGCAGTTCCTTCCCCAGCCTTGTTGCTCCTCTGGACACACTCCAGCCCCTCAGTCTCTTTCCTGAAGTGAGTGGCCCAGAATTTTCCCCCAAGACTTGAGGGGAGGCCTCAGCAATGTCCCTTTTTGTTCATTCCTCTTTAGTTTTAATTAATCTTTCACTTCCGGGGTGAATAGATACATTAACTGAATGAATCCTCTGACTTAAAGCCTTTGCTGCAGCTCCCCAAGATAACTTCTGACTCATGCACCTATTTTCATGGAGAGATTATTTAGATAAGGTATTTTTTAAAATAGCAGTGAGCAGTGTTTTGGTCTCAGCGTTATCTGTGCCTCTGGACAGGTGCTGGTGCCCAGCTCAGCAAAACGAAGGGATGCTCCAATGCCCTTGCTAAAGCTCCCTGATGTCTGACTGTTGCTGCAGTGCAGACATGGATCATACCTGTGGTTATTTTCAGGCCTTTCAGTATTAGAAGATTCATGACACCAAAAATATACACCCCAAACCTACCAGAGCATTCCCACATAACCTCGAGTTTAGCTCTCTAGATTGAACAGGATGGGAGTCCACACCTGGAACCTGTTGGGAAGGACCTGAGCTGGTGACTGCTGTGGTGCAGTGGGATGAAGTCTGTGGTGGGGCCACCTCATCTCAATGGGTCACACACTGCAGCTACACAGAGGGATGGCCAGAGTGGAGAAGAAAATAATACTCATTTCTTTAAGAAGAGAGAAATTGTTGTTCTCAACATAGGAGAGACCTGGAGCTGTTGGAGTCAGTCCAGAAGAGGCCCCTGAAATACTGCTCTGAAGGTGGAACTGGGAGAGATGGGGATTTCAGCTGGAGAAGGGAGGTTCCAGGGAGACCTTAGTGGAGCCTTTTGGTGCTTAAAGGGGTCTGAAGGCAGGGACAGACTTTTCAGCAGGAGCTGCTGTGACAGGACCAGGAGTGGATGTTTAAACTAAAAGAAGGAGATTCAGACTAGGTAGAGGAAAGAAACTCCTCACACTAAGGTGGTGAGACCCCGGCCCAAGTTATCCAGAGAGAGGTGGGAGAAGCTTCATCCCTGGAACCATTCCGGATCAGATTGAATGGTCCTCTGAGCATCCTACTCAGGTTGGAGATGTCCCTGCTCACTGCAGGGTTGATCTAGATGAGCTTCAAAGATCCTTCCAACACAAACCAGTCTATGATTTGATGGTTCTGTGTTTCAAAACTGCAAAGATATGTGCAGGGATCAGATCATGGCTAGAGAGGAGGCTGTAGCCACAACTATGGCAGGAGTAGTGTGCTGTATCCTTTAATGTAAAAATCACAGTGTATAGCATGGGCTATGTTTTCATTGAGAGCCACGTGTACCACGTGTACATTGTGTTCCACACAGTGTGAAGACATTACCTCTGCCTCAATCTTCCAGTCCAGCCTATGCTCCTATTTAACTTGGTCCTCCCTGGCCAAGATAACTTTTAAATTCCTCATTCTACAAGCAAACTAATGATCTCCTACTGTGATGCAGTATCTTCTTCACACATCTCTGTCTAACCTAGAACATCTGAGACTCAGCTGCAAAAATAGCCACTGGAAGCTGGAGGTACCATCCCAAAAGATCTATTAAAGAAGCAGCCAGGTACAAAGAGAACAGGGAGGGTGAAGGAATGAGAGAGAGTAATTTGCATTCCCCTGATTGAGGGGATTTGTCTGCATTTCTAGTTAATAAAAGACAATAATTGATTCATATTTTTTATGGCTGCACAGAGCTATTTCTGGCAGAAAGGAGACACTCTGCACTGGAATGAGTCTGACCAGACCTGTTATGTCACCCTGGGACCCTGAAAGATTTGTTAATAGCTCAGAAGAAATCAACTTGCTTCACAGGGCTATTTTCTCCTCAGACATCAAAAGCAGAGGGAAAGTACAGTAACTCTGAAGGCTGATAACTATTTTCTAGGGGGTCCTTTGCATTTGGCAAATAGCAACAGGATAATCAAAGAGCTTTGCTCTTCATGAGACACTTGCATAGAAGTCTCAGCAGGATTTATCAGTCCAGCTAAACATAATCTCTAGAGGCACAGCTCTTAGCTAAGGAAAGTCCTATCATGTCACAGCTCCTCAAATCACTTCCTACAATTTCTTCCAGATTAACTTCCCAAATCAAAAGATTGTACTCGGAGACTTTTGCAGGAAGGAAATTCTTTTTCCTCTTAAAAATCTCCATAAAAAGCATCTTCCTTCACCAATCCCTTTTCCCTCACAAAGGCTCCTCTTTTACACAGCAGGAATAAGGTTCATTATCCTAAAATGAAATTGCACTGGAAATAAACGGTTTAAATCAGTCTTCAGTGTTGAGTTGCAGCTCAGGTATTTCATTTTCCCTTCCTGGGTTACCGTGCCCTGCCAGATGACACCTGGAGGAGGCAAAGCCTGTTGTGACACACACAGGCGACTCCGCCCAAGGAGAGCTGATCCATGGGAGAGATGATGATAGTCATCATGATAGGGACAAGGGATATCTGAAGAACCTCAGTTGTGCCTGCAGCCCTCTCACAGCACTTCCACTGTGATTTGGAAAGGGAATTGGATAGTTTGCAAAGGAGGAACACGTATGCTTTGTTTTTCACCAGAAGACCAAAAATACCAGTGGAAAATGTTGACAAATTGAAAGCATTTGTCATTCCTGCTTCTGTTTCCCTGGTGACAAAAAAAAAGTCTTTCCAACAAAGACAAAGCCTGCAGCTCCTGGTCTTGGCCAGTTTGCCCTGGTAATTGCCCCTGCTCTCATTCCAGTCATCCAAAGCAGCAGAATGAAGGCAGGAGCCCAGAAAATGGACTTTCCCCTCATCAACAAAGCTGCAGCTGGTTTGTGCTTTTTACTACCAGGACTGTTCATGATAGGGATAAATGTCTGCGCTAGCCTTATCCAACTTCAGAAGTGGTCACTATGCTTTGTTACCTTTCACCCCTGCCAGGTGAAAAGCTCTGTCAGTGATGGGACACATCTGTGATTTTGTCCCACCGTCTTTGTGCTGCTGACATCTTTTATATTGCACAGTTCCTTGACATCAGAGGAGCCCATCAAAGGGCTCAGCTCTTTGCCTTATAGCTATGCAAAGCAGAAGCCTGGGTTTCTTCTGAACTTTGCTGGCAATGGGTGGTGAGACTAATTTAGCAGCATATGGGTTGTGAGTCTGCATGCAGCCCTGGCATGATGTCAGTCACTGGCTTAAGGTGTGGGGGTTGTAGAAGTACAGGCATGGTGAAATCCTGACAGGTCTACCTCCAGTAACATTCACTTTGCTATTTTTCTTAAGGAAAAAGCGTACTACAGAAAAAAAGGTGGTATTGGGCACCTAGGAAGCCTCCTTTTGGGAGTATGGCTTTGTCACCCCTGTTCATAAGATGAACTGCTGGACTCCAGCAGTGGTTTAGTCCTCCCTCTCTCTGCCAGAAATAGAGTGAGGGTGTATTCACAGAAAACCACCCTTCTGTGAGTGTCTCATGTTAAGAAATGCAGATAAAGAAATCTCAGCCTCAGAGTGCTCTGCATCAGCACCCTCCTCAGCCCCATTCTCTGCATGGCTGCTCCCCAGCACATAACTTTCTGCTTGCACACAGCAGTCCATGATTTCACTCTTCTTTTCTCCATCGTGAAGACTTTTTCTTAAACACCTGAGAATACTAAAAGACAATAAATGATCATGACTGAGCAGGGATTAATGGGGGCAAGATAAATCCAGCTCGTGCTAGTTGGAACTCTTACACTTCCTAAACACAAATCCCAACATGTGACACAAGCTACAAAGCTGGGGGAGCCTTTCTTTGATGCCACGCTGGCTATCTGTGCTGCTCTGTGCTGGGACTCCACAGATCGAGCTTCAACTCATGCTGGAGTGTCACACTCATTATAAGGAGTGGTGCTCCTGGAACTGTTATCACTCCTCCTCTGCCCTTGTCAGATCACTCCCTGCCATGCTGGTCCTCAATCCAGCCCAGCCTCTATGATGTGGGTGCTTTCTTGGAGTGGTTTCACCCAACTGGTCACGCCAGTCCTCTTGCTGCTGCAAAGGAAGCACTGAGAGGAGAAAGAACAGGCAGGGGAAAATGTCTCTCCCAGCAGGAGTTTTAGGGAATGTAATTTTAAATGACACCCAAACTGACTGGGTTTAGCTGTAAAGCTTGGACACAAATTCTAGTTGGTCATCTTGCATGCACAGAGAAACTCACCTGTCCTAGGACAAGATGACACCTTAATCTGGGAGAACCTGCATCACTGGCTCAGTCTAAAAGATGATACAAATAAGAGGAAATTCATCCCATCCACATGATCTGAGAAAGGATTTGGGTGGCAGAGTAATGCAGGGCAAGAGTTGGAGGGATGTTGTCCTGTCCACTGGCCTGAACTTTCTACTCTCTTTGGAGCAGTCTGAAGGCTAGATGTTGGAGGCTTGGCAGCTCTCTGCAGAAACCAGTGGGCACACAAGAGTGGAAGGTAATAGACTGCTCTGCATTATTTTAGATGGATTCAATGCCTGAAGAACAGTGCCGGGAGCAGACACAACCCTTGTGAAGGTCTGAGCAGCTGGAAGCTGATGAACTCAGAGGTAGAGCGGCTCTTTCTGGAGGGATATTATTTGTCCTTTCAGAACAGAATGACAAAGACTTAAATAATCCACCCTTCTCTGGGAAATTGTCCTTTATTCTGTTCTCCATCAGGCTCTCTGGGTAGCTGGCACAGGGTTATTACAAAAACATTGTCCCTGCTGGGATCCAAATCTTCTCTCAGTGCTCCCAAGTGAGACAACGGGAACCATCCTCCAAGCCTCGTACCACTAATCCTGAGACTGAGTGTTCCTCTGAGAACTGATCCAGCTCCATGCTACAGAGCTACTGCATGTGCCAGTGAGCACAAGTACACTAACTAGGTGACTGCTGGAGAACGTGACAGCTCTGACCTTTAAATCTCTTGCACTAAATCTCTCCATGATCAACCTTCACCCTCTGGTCTTTGTCCATGTTTTCTCTAATTTATACTCCCAGATCTCAAGCCACCATGCAGGATGCTCCCACATCTGCCAGACTTCCTTTTCTTGGCTGAGCAAGATGAACTCTGCTCTCATTCTGCCTATCAAGACAGCTTCTCCCCAGAACACCCTCTCTGCAGTTTTTCGTCTGCCTCAGTTGGAATTAATCTTCCTTTGCAGAGCAGACAAAGAGAAGCTGCTCAGTGGCTCCTGGACCTTCAGTGGGTGATTTCTTATCTGGAGAGGACTAGATATTGTGTACAATTGTGCTCAAAGGCACAATTTTCCTGTTGTCTTCTTTCTGCTTCCTAGTGGATAGCCAGCCCATTCCCATCCTGAGAGGATGTGGTCAGGGCAAAAACCATGCACTTCTCAGGATGTGGGATCTCAAACTGAATGTGTTAAGAGATGTCTGTTTTTTAGAGACAACGCTGAGGCCTGGGTGAGAAATCAGGGATGGATAAGAGGTTAAGAAGCAGCTCCTCTAGCCTGCTCTGAATGTGTATTTGGGATGTGTTCTGGGTAGCATCAGGGGAACCTGAGTAGCAAATCAGAACGAGGTGCCATATGGACTTTGTTTTGCCTTTGCTGCCTTCTTCAGAAAGCAAAGAGGATTATCTGCTGTAACCCTTGTGAACAAACATGGAGTCACAACATGGGCTCCTCTCCTAGGTAGCAATGCAGCCTGGCAGCTGGTCCTGTCTCCATTCCAGCTGATGGACCTAGAGGGACTAAAAAATCACAGCTCTATCACGAGGACCCTGTTTCACTGCACACTGTGAAGAAAATGCTGACACTGCCAAATTCTTGCTGGTATGTGTGTCTGGATGGGCATTTGTGCAGAATGGGGCTTCTGCTGGGAACTGGCTCTTGAGTTCCATCCAGTCCCCACACTGCAAGATGGTAAAGGGGAACCTGAAGAGGTTAAATTATGCCTTCTCATGCTCTCTCACTTCCATTCAAATACTGCTCAAGATCTGCTTTAGAATCCATGGCAAAGAGGTCATTATTGCTAAATCTCAGCTTTACCAGTCCTGTTTCTGGAGCAGAATATTTTCAAGATGAGACCACTTTAAAGGATGAACTCTTCAGCTTGGTTCAGCTCTTCCTCTTCTGAGGAAAAGATGTTTACTCTCTTTTGCAAGAGTGAGTGTCTGAAGGGGAACCCAGCCTATTTCAAGTCATGAGGAGAATCCAGATCCTGATATTTTGGTGCAAGGACAGGCTGAAGAGGTCCCATTTCTGCCTGGGGTTGCCACAGATCTGAATCCCCCTTCTGCTGTGCTCTGAAAACAACCTCAGCTGTGTACAGATGTCACAACCAATGACAGAGGCCAAGGTCGATATAGTTACTGCATCTCCTCCCACACAGTCTCCAGCTTAGTTCCATCAAACTACCTTTCTGATCCATGAGTCATGTTTGATCCACATCCTGGTGCCGTTCCTGTCTCTCCTTCCCCAACTTCAAAACTAAGATACTTATCCCAATTTATCTGATGGCTTTCATGGGATGTATCAGTGCAGAAAAAGGCTTTGAAAACCGTGAACACTCTCAGTGCTCTGATTGCCGTCCTCAGCACAGTGTCTCTTGTGCAGTTCTGCCGCAATATTTCAAGGTACTTCCGTCCCATCTGCATATGAAAAGGAAGGCAGCAGCTCTGAAAGGCTTGTTCAGAACATCCAACAGCAGCTATCGATTCCATGTTCATTTGCTCTATGCAAACTTATTCATATCTAAGGGGTAAAAACTCTGTAAGAAGCACGGTCCCGACAGACTACACCACCCCTGACAACAGGAGTAAGAGCTGTCTTCTGTGGCAGGCTGGAGTGGGATGTGGGAGGCTGTGGACCTGCAGTGCCAGTGGCTGCCTGGCTGTGGTCGTCTGCATCCCCCTCCCCACCAGGCTCTGTGCTGCTGCTGCTATGTGAAGGATTTCAAGGGGCTGCTGCAGTCACTTGAAGGACCTTGGAAAATAAGATCTTGATGCTCAAGATGTTCCAGTAGGTTTGTTTTATAACCAAAGAGACAGTAGGGAACTCTAATGGGGCTCCACACAGCACTTGACCATGCGGTTGTGTGAATGGCCAACACAAAATGTCACCACACAGCTGTCTTCCCAGGAACCACCTAGAGACAGGAAAAGTCATCAGAACATTGGGCATGATTGCTCTGGGCAATCTCTTCCTAACACTCACCAAAAGCCACGTCAAAACTGATGGCAATTGACAGCAGGTATTGTTCTGACAAGCCTGATCCTCTGACAAGAGGAGGATGTTTCAGCATCAGTGTGATCCAGAGTCACTGTGGTCTGCATGTGTATGCATGGCAGATTCTGTGTCAGGATGAACCACGAGACACAGAGGGGACTTGGGAAGTGCTGACAGGAGTCACTGTTGTCTCACTCTCTGCTCTTCTGCTCTGCTTTTGGAGGGCTGTAGTGGGCAGGGACACTGTGAGTACCATGCTTCCAGTAAGATATTTCTTTTGTAGTAGGTAGGGATCAGAGCCTGTAAAGGGCATAAATATTTGAGAGAGAGAGAGATAAATATGGTGGATGACGCAAAACTAGGTGCTCTGGCTCTTTGACTTCAAACACACCCATCACTCTGGGCTGCACTCTTGGGTGGCACTGCAGGATGGGTCACACATTGATCTCCTCCTGCTCATCTTTCCTCTTGACTGCTTAGACTCATTTGCTTCCCCATTTGTGCCAGCCCTGTACTTGCCCAGGCACTGCTGCAGCTGGTGTAGCTCCCACCTGGTGAAGTGAAACACATCTTCAGGAAGCCACTGGGACTATCAACAATCCACCAATGGTTAGACTGGGATCAGCTCAACAGCTACATAAGATCAGTGTTTTGTTTATTCTCTGCCTCTATGTAGCAGCTGGAAGCATTCAGGAGGCCAAAGCTCCCTACTCATCTAGGGAACAGGACAAAGCTGGCTTCTGCCTTGTCAGACAGGTCCCTGAGCTACAAGCAGGTTGAGGAACCCTAAGAAAAGCTGAGGAGTCACCAAGCACAGCATCAAAGCTGTGGGGCAGTGAAGGTCAGCTGTGCCCCCTGCCTAGTATACAAATGTGGCACAGTGAGAAGAGCTGTCAGCCCTGAGTCAGCCTCTCCCCAGGCAGTCATTGTTACCCCTAGCCGCAGCGTCCTATTTTGCACCGAGGTCATCCCAAACTGGAATGAATGGGAGTGTTCTCTCTCTGGGAGAACACAGCATTAACTGCTTTACAAGTGAAACGCTGTGGACACACAGAGAACAGCAGAAACTCAGGGAGATTTCCTCCAGTCCCAATAGTTTCAGGTCCTTAAGCCTCAGATATTAGTTCACTCCCTCCTCTTTTAACACTTCCAGTAACTTTCCAGAAACAAAAATAACATGGTCTGTGTTTTGTGTCCTGTCTCAATCTCAACAGCACGTTGAGACAGGGAGACCCACAGGCTTCTACTCAACATTGAGTGAAAGAGCACTTGGTGTTCCAGTTTTGAATGCAGCAGTTTTCACTGCTCCAGCTGCCAGACAGAGGCGATGTGCAGGGCCTTCCAAACTGCCTTCTCTGTCCCAAGCCTACCTCAGGGACTTTTATCTGCATAGACCCTTTGCTGGACAATTTAAAGCCTTGATTCATATTCTACTTCCCAATGTGAACTCCAGGTTATTTTCATCACCTCTATTTGAACTGGCTCTATTTTCAGGCTCCTGGTTTAAAATGAGTACGAGGACAACCATTTAACAGACTGTGCTCTCGCTACCTGAGCACAGCCTCAATTAACACCAGCAACACAAACCTTGGTGTTGTAACCTGGTTACATTTTAAACAAGTGATGACAGAAAAAGATAAGAAAGCGTGTGGATAAAATCCTGATGGGCTGTTTCCAGAGAGACACCTGGGAATTTGGTGCACAGATATGGCCCCACATAGAAGATCTGCTCATCAGTGTGATCGTGTGGGATGAGGGTTTTTACTCAGCGGATCTGCATCTTGCTGTCTGCACTAACACTCCTCTTATCACACCAGGAACAGAGTCCCTGAGCTCAACCTGCCTCATGACTTGATCACAGGATTTGAACAAACTCCCACTAGCAAAATCCAGTTTGACTTTGAGAGTCAGGGAGGAGTTCCCAGCAGGATCAGTAAACTCAGTAAATTCACCACTGAAGCACATTTCTTCTACCACTAAACCCTGTCCCCAGCTCCACATCTCCTGGCCATGGATGGTGATTCAACTACCTCCCTGGGCAGCCTGTGCCAAGGCCTGAGGGCCCTTTTCAGGGAGAAGTTTCTCCTCAGGACCAACCTCAGCTCCCCCTGGGGCAGCTTGTCCTGTCCTTTGTTCCTTGCGAGAAGAAACCAGTCCTCACTTTTCTCCAGCCTCCTGTCAGGCAGCAATAAGGTCTTCCCTCAGCCCCCTTTTCTCCAGATTGATACCCAACCTCCTTGCCCCTCTTTAGCACAGTCTGGTCTGCACTGGCCCATGCCAGATTATTTTCTGCAGCAGATCCAAGCCAGTGCCATTGAAATCAATTGAAAAACACCAGTCATTGGCAGGAAGTGGGCATGGAATCAGCTCTTTAGTTGAGGCTCTAGGCTGTTGCCCAGAAACTGCATGTCAGCTATATGAACTACTGGCAAAACCCGAGTTTGTTCATTCACTTGATGCTATGACTATCCAAGACTCAGAAAAACTGTCATGGAGAGATCTGTTCCTGCTCAATGAACCTCCTGCTGCATGAACCTCCTTGCTCTGGGCACTTCCGCACTGTTTGCCTTCAGCCAAAACACTACCCTCTGCTCTTCAGACACTGACTTAGAAGAGAGTCAATGAAAAACAGATGTTTATTGCTCTTAACCTGTCAGACAGAAAATCACAGGTTCAACCTAACCACCACCCTCAGAAATGGCCACAGACTTGGCTCCTGGCAGCTTGCTCCAGGAGAGCACCAGCAGCAGCCTTTAGGCACTGCAAGTCCATGGCAGCCTTCTCCATGAAAACTTTTGGAGAGACACAGAATCACAGGCTGTTAGGGACTGGAAGGGACCTTGAAAGATCATCCAGTCCAATCCCCTGTCAGAGCAGGATCATCTATATCCAGTCACACAGGAACAGTCCAGGTGGGATTTAAATTTCTCCAGAGAAGGAGACTGCACAACCTCCCTGGCCAGCCCCTTCCAGTTCTCTGTCACTCCTCAGTCTCCTTTTTTCCAAGCTCAAGAGACCCAGCTCCTTCAGCCTTTCCTCATCAGGGAGATGCTCCACTTCCTTCATCATCTTCGTGGCTCTGCGCTGGACTCTCTCAAGCAGTTCCCTGTCCTTGTATAACTGAGAGGCCCAGAGCTGGACACAATATTCTAGATGTGGTCTCACCAGGACAGAGTAGAGGGGCAGATGATCCTGTCTGTCGATGCATAAGGAAACAAGCGCAAGCTGCTATGGTAAGGGACTGTAGGCACATGTTTTCACGAGCATGAGAGGCACTGCATGGGGCAACTCAGCACCTTGAGTTGCTTTAAAGCCACTACCTGAAGAGTGTGGATGACGGAATGGGTTTACTCCACTTCTTATGAGAAATTGAGATGCTGTCAGACAGGAAACAGTGGTCCTAGTGACAGTTAGAGCAGTGGGAAGGGGTTCATCCCTCTAGAAGGGCAGCTGCTCTCTGGTGCAGCTGTTGGGAGACTCTGCAACTCCTCCTTTCCAAGGATTAACACTATGAGTGTTCTCTTCCCAACAGATGATAATGTCCACAGCACATGCTGGTGCCCTAAATGAGAGGCAGGAGGAAGAGTGCAGGGCTTGCTTTGGAAAGTCCAAGTCAGGAGAAAATGCTCTACTCAGCCCCTAGCCCTTCCCCACTTCCCAATATAATCTGATCTTCAGATAAGGCTTCATGGGGAAACTTCTTACCCTACCACCTCCTGAGAACCTCCAAGTAGCAAGTCATCTCCATCTTCAGGAAAGAGACAGAAGTGCTGGACCTTCCTTCTCCTCAAGTCCTGAGAGGACTGTGGCAGTCTGACACATCTGCCTACCCACTGCCATGGCACTGCCCATCAGAGGGGACTGCAAATCCATTGCAGCCTCAAGGCAGTTGCAGAGGACAATGAGAAGGTCTTGCTTCCCTTTCTCCCCCCTCCATCTTTCATTCCTGGAGACAACAGTCCATTTTGGACTGCACAGACGTCCTTCAGCTAAAACAAAGTTGTGCTTCCACCCCATTTCATAACCCATATTCAATCACAGCAGTGACACTGGGACAGGTGGGAAACTGATGACCTCTGTCTTAACCTGGATGCACAAAGAGTAACCCAAGAGTTAGAAATATCTTCTGGCAAAAGCTGCATCTTTCATGTACATGACAAAGATAAACTGCTCTTTGGAGTTTGGATCATCAAACAGGCTGCTGGTTTCTAAGACCTGAGCTTGACTACGCAGACTTCCTCCAGCATTTGCTGTGCCAGTCCAGGAAGGAAAGGCCTAACACCTAGGAGCAACATGCCTCTACAAGCCCAAGGCAGCCAGCGATCCAGACTGCATCCTGACACACTGTGAGGAAGTCAGCAGCTGCTGGCAACAGCCATCCAGGTCCTGCTGGTGACCTCTGCCTGTGGTACTGGCAAGACAGTTCCCCCAGCACTGCCAGTTCCTCACTAACCCCTGTTCCTCACCCCACATCTCCACAGCTTTGCAAGCCATCCAGACACAGCGATGCCAGCAGTGCCCTGGGCAGCCTGGGCCAGACACCGGCAACCCTTTGGGGAAACAAATTTTCCTAGAGGCCAACCTCTGCATCCCCAGGCAGAGCTTGAGGTTGTTCCCTCTTGTCCTGTAGTTTGTTCCTTCATCAATGAAATGCCTAAGCTCTCTTGACTCAGTAAAGAAGGGTTGTTGTGCCCAGCTGAAAGTACAAGCTTGACTTCAAGCCAAGGAGGCTAAGAATCATCTGGCTTCACCACAACCCTACTGCAAGCCAGGGAGGCTAAGAATCATCTGGCTTCACCACAGCCCTCTGAGGTGTCCTTGCAGCCCCATGAATGGCAAGTGAACAGCTCACTGACAAATGTCACCAGCATTAATCACTGTGGGACAGTCTGAATGGAAAGAGGTTCTCAGCCTGTGATATTTGCTCTGGCCTGGAGGAGCAATGCAGCCCTGCCTGGACACAACCACAGATGATAGGACAAGAGAAGGATGCATATAACTCCATCTGCTGTCCCTGCTAACAGCAGCAGGTCTTACACAGCAGTAGATTGCAGTTCAGCTTCTGTTATTCCAGCTCAGGCCAGATAAGGGCCCAACACACTGAAGGCACAGATTTTGTGCCTAGGCAAAGAGAATCTTACTATTCTTTTGATTGCAGTAGGAAAGACTTCATTCAGCTGCTTTACCTCATCCCATGGAGTGTGGACACAGGGCTTGCAGAGAAGTCACAGCAGTATGAACCAAATGTGACCTTGAAATAACATAGAGAAAAATTCCTCTAGCTGAGGAAAGAAACAGGAACTAAGTGATATGGAGAACCACATCCCTGTGAAAAAGGATTTGGGACAATGAAGTGACAGACTTACTCCTTCTTCTACAGATACTGAGCTGTAAATCTAACGCAAGAAGGACATGTGGGGCAAGCCTCGCTCTGGTTTCTTCCCATCTAGGAATCATCGTTCCCATCTTCAAATTGCATCTTAGACACTACCACAACACAAACCACTCACAGCCAGGAGCCCACACACTGTCAGGAGATGAAGACGGATCTGTTTGGAAGAGTAAAAAATGCCAATCAGCAGGTTCAAGCCTGTCTCTCAAGGAATGTCCCAAATTCAGTTTGTGGCATCTCTTGTACAAACCCCTCCTGCTCTCCTCAGTTTTATAAGACTGAAGGATAAACTGAAATTGCTAAGACCAAGTAACTCTCCTCTGAGCATGTACAGTACCAGGGAAGTTAACCTGGAAACCAAAACTGAGGCTTGTGTCTCCAAAGGCTCTTCTCTGATGATAAGCCAGTGTTCCTCTCAGAGAAGGTTGGAAGACAAACTCTGTGTCCCACACTGGGTTTGCTAGAGCATCTGCCAAACTCTAACCACAAGATTGGATTGTTCTGGTGAGATCACCAATTCAGTCCCCTGTCAGCATCCAGGAATCCCCATTTTTTCTGTAGTATTTGTATTTCTAATTTCCATTCTGCAAGCACAATACAGACTGATGGCTACAAACCCAAAGAAGCAACAGGGCAATTCTAAGGGGGATTCTTAATTTCAGTAAAAATCCCTTTCTGAGGAAATAACCAGTCTGAGCTGCTCCATGACACCACAGCAAGGAACCGTACTGGGCCTTATACATCACTTCTGGATATTAGAGGACACTCTTATAAAAGAAGTTAGTGACAGGCAGCTGAAGCTCCTTTAATAGGCATCTGGGCTGTAGCTGCCAGCTTTTTTCCAGCCTTCAGCTCAGCTTTCAGAGATAGCTGCCAAAACACTGTGGAGAGTTGACAGACTCTCTGTGCAGGGGCATCTGATAATAGGCAGGGCTTTTCCTTCTCTTCTCAGCTATTGTAATTTATTTTGAAAGATTGTTAATACACAGCAGAAAGAGAACAAATCCATTCTAGAGGAGTAGAGCATTGAAACCCCTGCACAGGAACTCAGCAGTGTTGGATGCAATGGGCTGTGTGCAACAACGGGATGAGCAGTAACAAAATTCACTGGCCACAGGTGGAGGAGGAGGTATGTGAGAACTCCTGTGATTTGCACTGACATGGAAACACAAGGTCCTCAACAGTGGCAGTGGTTAGTGCCAAGCTCCTGTTCATGTCTGGTCTCGGAAAGGGACCACATGCTGAAGTCAAAAGCCAGAGATACCCCACAGCCTTTGGCAAAGTGCCAAGTGCAAGTTTAATTCCAGTATTGCATGTACCAGTCGTCAAAACACAGTTAATCCCAGCCACATGCTCCCCCAGAAAAGCACAGTGGGTGCAGACACAAGATGCTGAATTCAACTGTCTCTTAGTGAGAAAGAATTACAGGATCATGTAATCATTTAGGTTTGAAAAGACCTTTACAATCATCAAGTCCAGCCATTAACCACTGTCCCAAGGTCAGTGCTAAACCCTGTTCTTGAAGCCTACCTGACTGACTACTCTGTCCACTTTGCTCCTGCCTGTGTCCTCCAGGACAGATGTTTGATCTGATCAGGTAAAGGTGCTGTTGGTCTGCTGAGGTGAAGAACAACATGATCTCTACCGGACAACAAGTGCCTCTTCCCATGCCTGTAGGGTAAGCTCGCTTGCTTCTGCAAGAACCAGGCTCCATTTATCAGCTGCCTAGGGAGGAACTGTGGGCTTCTGGAGGAACTGTGGGAAGCACGATCTCTTGGCTTAGTAGTGATTTATGTACTTTATGCCCTGACTGTGCTCAGTTTTCTGCTGTTCCTTTAAGAAGCTTCAGGAAGACCCTCAGATCTGTTGCCAGTGCCCCTGCTGCTCACTGCTCATGGTGTGGGACATGCTGGCTGGTAAAACCACAGGCCAAAATGCTCTCTCCAGGTTTGAGGCCAGTGTGTCTGAAGACAGAAGGGCATGAACCTATCACTTCAATTATTCCAGCCTGCAACCTCCAGGGACTGCTGTGGCTCTACTCTTGTTCACCTCGTTGCTTGACCAGAGCAGTGCTGTGCTGCACAGTTCCTGCAGGCATCAGCATGGCTGCCACAACCAACGTCCTCCTCCCACTCAGCTATTCCAAGGGCTATATAAAAAAAACCGAGCTGTCCAGATGCTGCTGAGAAATGGATGGTCGCGTCTGAAGTCGATTAAATAATTCAGAGCAGCTGAAATGCCCTCTTGAGTAATGGAATCTTTCTGCAAAGCCGCAGAGTGATTCGCACATCCCAATGATCCTTTTTTCAAGCCAATACAATTAAGTGTTAGAATATGCAACATTTGAAATTAATCTGGAATCAGAATGCCGGTGATCTTTAGCACGCCGCAAGACACCATCAACATCATTAGATAATATCCAGGATGAACATAAAATGATTCATTGGGATGCAGCAGGCTGTGGCTCGACATCTCTCCATTGATATGAGATGTCTAACAAGTGTTTAATGAGCAGAAAGACTCAACATACCTAACTCTCATTTTTTGTATAATCCAGTTGTGGCCTGTTGCAGATGCAGGGATGGAAAAGCTGACCCTGAAGCCTCTCTCTTCCCCAGTATTAATGAGTCTCCTGCAAGCATAGGTTGCTAACAATGAGGGGGGGGCAGTACATCCCATCTTGGAGCTAATTCACTGGGTGTTTTGTAGATGCTGGACCAGTGCTGGTTGTGACAGATGTAATCCAAGTCTCCAATATAACAAATTAAGGCCACAAACCAGTACTTTGGGAAAGAAACTGGAACGCAAGGCTGCCAGTCAGGCAACAGGAAATCAAACCTGCCAGCAGGGAACCGGGGCAGTGTTGGAGAGAGGCATCAGAATCCTCATGCTGCTAATGATGATTAAATTAATAAAGCCCTTTTCTCTCATTCATCTCTGAATCATATTCACAAGCCAACAGACCACTGAAAGTGATGTTTCCTAAGCTGATGCTTACAGAACTGTCTGCTGTCTCCAGAAGAAATAGCACTGCATGTAAGAGAGGAATGGGTACCATGTGTGTGCAAGGGTGGGATCAGCAAGTATGAACATCCGACCCCGTTTCACCATATCACATCCTGCTCAGTCAGCATGCAGAGCCTGCAGCACCCCAAATGCAGTCAGTGCACCCAGGGGTCTGCCTGGAGATCAGCTGGCACACAGACATGAAATACAGAGCCTGCTACAGGCATTCCTCAGCCTAAGGAATGTGCAAAGGAGGGGGCACAATGGATAGGGATATCAAAACATTTAGGGAAGGGAACTGCCTCATCTTTGAATTGACACGAGATGTCTCACAGCCCCCTCATCAGCAACCGGCTTTTCAGTGTCATCCAAACATGAACCTGTCAGTGCTGTCTCAGGGGAACATAGGCTGAGTCATGAATCACTCTCTGCTCCCTCTCTCCATGCAGAAAGAAGGCATCACTTTTGGGCATGAGCAGGGGAGACACAATGCTGGGAAAGCTCTGGAGCTCCCCGCGGATCAAAAAATTAAAAAGTGGGGCTGCCACCCACCTCAGCTGGCTGAGTCACTGAAGCAGCAGCTGAGGAAGATCTTGGTTGCTAGGTATGAGCTAGAGAGGCATCCATCCTCCTTGGCAGTTGCTTTTGTGGGAGGTTCTGTCCTAAACAAACACAAACTGTCAGATGAAGCAAGCGGCTGCTTTACTCTTGAGCTTTGTTTTGCAAAAAGCCCAGCTGACTTTGTGGACATGAGGTCCTCCAGCTCTGAGTGCTGGCCCACACGGTGACTGTGGGAGCAAGGTGTGCTCCCCAGGAGGCTGCAGGCATTACCCAAGCAGGTGTATGTCTGGTCATGGAGCAGTAGCACAAGGTGCCAGGTGAGCCATGACCCCTCAGTGTGTCAGAGCCTTCTGATGGACAAGAAGTGGGGGAACCATTACGTTTGGCTGCTGCCTCAAGCATGTCAGCAGTCTCTCACACTCTGACATCCTCTTGTCTCCTCTCAGTCTCATAACCCCCTGAAGTTGCCAAATCTTGAACTCACGTAGTAGCCATCACCCAGTACTCTGGCACCATGGGATATGTGACCTGTTTGCCCTCAAAACAGTTCAGGCACACGGATGTGGCCTGGGACATGGAATGTGATCATGTTTGCAGGTGGGACTGTATCAAGAACAATTTGCTCTTTTGGAATTTGTACAAATAAAAGCTGATGGGAGGGAAATACTATCAGCTGGGAAAACGCAAGAAGGCACCAGTTGCTGACCTCTCACTTTACCCTCTGCCAGCGCATGAGTGCTGTGCATCACCTCAGGTAATGGGGAGTTGGACATTTATCAGGAGATGGAAAAGGATAGGGCTGGGGAGTCTGATGTCCCGTTGGGTGTAAAGTCATGCTGAAGGCCATACAGCATGGTTCCACACACCAGACACATGTGCTCAACCAAGCCCAGGCTGGGCAGGTACCTCACATGAAGGGCTGGACCATCAAAAGAGTGTCCTGCACCAATCTGATCCAACCATGCTGCCGGATAGTAGGAACAGAGGCCCAGGCAGGCAAATCCCACACTCAGGCTGTAAATCTTTTCCTATCTGCACCAAAAATCACACGACAGGATGTGACTGTAGGTAGCTGCTACTGCTCAGTCACCAGACTGGGTCCTCTACACCAACACTGCTCTCACATTGCCCACATTGCTGGGGCAGGTACACAATGATGCCAGAAGCAGTCAGGCTGGTTCAAGCCTGTTACAGCCACATCCTAATGATATGGGGACAAGGTTCATGGTTTGCTGGTGCCCACTGGCACTGCTGTAAAACACTCCAGTAGGATACTTTAAGAAAAGAGACTCTTGCAGATACCATACCTCAGAGCACACAATTACAGGATGCACTGGGCTGGAAGGGACTGTTAAAGACAGACAACCCAAGCCCCTGCAGTGAGCATCTTCAAGCAGAGTAGGTTGCTCAGAGCCTCATCCAACCTCTCCTCGAATGTCTCCAGTGATGAGGCTTCTCCAACCTGTCAGGGCAACAGAATCCACGAACAGTAGAGATTTGCAGCCAAAATCCCTTATTTCTCTAGCCTCTGGATCACTGTACCCCGATCTGTGATCCTCAGTTCAACTGGAAACATACAACCCTCCAGCAAAACACCTCCCTCTTCTTAATGCTGTTGCAGAGTTACCAGGAAAACAAAGAAGTTGCTTAGTGATGAAGAGAGTTTATCATCTGTTCTACAGAACTGCTACTGCTGTCACATTCTTGTGAAACAGAAGCAGCCCAATTCCATTTGAAAACTATTTCTGAAGTCTGAGGCTGGTAGCAAAAAAAAAAAAAAACCACAATAAAAAAATAATATCTTTACCTGAAAACTCAACAATTATGATCTAGAGTAGTTAATCTGGAGTGAATTTACTGCTCCTCGTGGCTGTGCTGCACATCCTCATCACCAGCCTGTCTGACCAAGCAGAACCCTGGCTGGACAGTGAGTTTGGTCCCTGTCAGGGTAGTCTCAGCATGGGACATCTGAGAGTAGTGGGATGCTTATGGAGAAAGTAACTTGAAGAAGCTGGTTTTTCACATGCCCAGAGGGATCTGGCAGCTCCTGTCTTCAGTGGTCCTATTTGCTTCACTGGAGCACTGAACTCCCAAAGCACTGTACTCCTACAGCAACTAGGGCAGCAGCTGCTCCTGTATAAGCAGCTGATAGAAGCATGCATTTGCCTTCCTTCACTGGCCAAAGGTCTATAACTATGGCTCCCCTTTTGCTAGAGCAGGGCATGATGCGCCTAGCACCTATCCAGTGACCCCTCATTGAGCAGGGCTGGTGTCTCTACTTCAGAATAATCTGTCTAACTTTAACCTCTCTGATGTTAGATGAATTCAGCCCTGCTGTGTCTCACCGTGAACATCTCCTGCAGCAAGAAGACTGTGGATTCATTACCAAATCATCATGATGATGCCATCTACCTGGACTTGTGTAAAGTGTTTCACACTGTCCTGCAAGACATCCTGGTCACCAGACTGGAAAAACAGGGACTTGATGAATGGACCATTCACTGGAAAATGCTGGGTTGTTGCGCTCAGAGAGTTGGGGTCAACGGCTCAAAGTCCAAATGGAGAGCAGTGACAAGTGGTGTCCCTCAAGGGTCAGTACTGGGACCAGTGGTGTTTAACGTCTTTGTCAGTGTTTAACATCTTTGACAGCGTCATTGAGTGCCCCCTCAGTGAGTTTGCCAATGACACCAAGCTGTGTGGTGTGGTGGACACGCTGGAGGGAAGGGAGGCCACCCAGACCTGGACAGACTGGAGAGGTGGGGCCAGTGCCAACCTCATGAGATTCAACAAGGCCAAGTGCAAGGTCCTGCACCTGGGTCAGTGCAATCCCAGGCACAAATACAGGATGGGTAGTGAACACATTGAGAGCAGCCTTGAGGACGACTTGCGGGTGTTGATCAATGAAAAACTCAACATGAGCCGGCAATGTTCACTTGCAGCCCAGAAAGCCAACTGCATCTTGGGCTGCATCAAGAGAAGTGTGACCAGTAGGTCGAGGAAGGTAATCCTCCCCCTCTTCTGCTCTTCTGAGACCCCATCTGGAGCACTGTGCCCAGTTATGGAGCCCAGAACACAGGAAAGATATTGAACTGTTGGAACATATCCAGGGGAGGGCCACAAGAATGATTGGAGGGATGGAGCACCTCTCCTATGGGGACAGGCTGAGAGAGTTGAGGCTGTTCAGCCTGGAGAAGAGGAGACTCTGGAGACATCTTAAGGAGGCTACAGGAAAGCTGGGGAGGGGCTGTTTACAAGGGCTTGTAAACCTGGGGTAATGGTTTCAAGATGGAAGAGGGAAGGTTTAGACTGGAAGTCAGAAAGAAGTTCTTCATGATGAGGGCACTGAGACACTGGAAGAGGTTGCCTAGGGAGGTTGTGGATGCCCCCTCCCTGGAAGTGTTCAAGGCCAGATTGGATGGGACCTTGAGCAACCTGGTCTAGTGGGGGGTGCCTCTGCTCATGGCAAGGAGGTTGGAATGAGATGATCTTTAAGGTTCCTTCCAATGAACCATTTTATGAATCTATGAATGACAGACTGACAATGAAGTCTTTTATCATGGTTTGAAGAAGAAACTGTTTGTAGTGATTTTACACACTGAAATGCCAGGCAGTGATGCATTGCCCAATGGACTGTCATGTAGGAATCATAAATCACAACCTTGCAGGCGCCGGTGGATGTCAGACATGTGAATATGCTGATTTGGTATCCATGGTAGTTTGGCATGTCTCACATCTTTGTCTTCTGCCCAAAATAGATTAGGTCTTAAATATTACTCAGCACTTGGATTTCTGCCACAGCACTGAACGCAGCTGAGAAAACACCAAAAATGTCTCTCCCGGTGCAAAGAAATATTGAGATAAACTTAATTTGCTTCGTTTAGTCTGAAAGCATCTTCCATTATGGTGGAAAAACAAGGCAGGGCGAGGTTGTTGGTAGTGGCAGTAGAGGTGGAGGTTTGATTCAACATGTGGGCTGGAACTGGAATAGGGCAGAACATGAGCATGAGGCTGCTCAGCTAGAGCTCAGGACAGTAACCCTTGCTGGAGGACTCACAAATCCTGTCTACAAGTCCAACTGCACGGCCAATTCAAACCAAACACAGAAAACCTACTGTGCAGCACTTCCAGAAATAATCAGACTACATATGAGATATCATATAGGGCACGATCCTAGCACGAGAGCTCCTAAGGCATTCCCTGCTCTCACATGCAGACAGGCAACCAAACCCCATTGCAAACAAAGACAAAGCTACAGGCTGTGCAAGCAAACAAGGCCTTTTGCCTGCAGAACGCGTGAAGATGTTCATCACTGGCACTAGTCTGTTGTATGATGCGCATGCGGGCTTGCGGGATGTGACGCGATAGGTCCTCTATTCTGCTATGTCAGTAAGAAAGGGGCGTACACGAAGGGCATGAGGTATATAAGTGTACGCCACGTGGTAATAAACGCCATTTGCTGTTCATCATATTGGTGTACGCCTCGGTGAGTGGTCAAGCTACGGTCTCCCAGAGGAAAACGAACAGATCATGTAATGTTCACTGCAACACTAGTCATGAGTGGGAGTGTGAATTTACCATTAAGAAGTTAGAAACTACCATTATGGCACTGTTTAGTTAAAAATGTGAATTTATAGGTAGCTGAAAAGTAAATTCAAAGGCCAAGCCTTTATGTCCATGAATAGCCAAGCCACAGTTTAATAGTTGCAGTTAATACAGCCCACCTTATCTGACGTGAGGTGGCACAGAAACAGTCTAGAACCCCACTGCCCATTCTCCCACCTTCCCAGGGATCAGAAATGTATGTGCTCTGTAAGGCCTCTAACTAAACTAAACCAGGGGAAAAGGGTGAAAACCATTGGCCTGCTTACCTACAGGAGAAGAGAGCCCTTGAGGTTTCTCAGTTAAAGAAGGAAAACAGTTTTTACTCTTATTTGGGAAGGAAGGGGACACAGTATATTGCACAGAAATTACTTGAAGCTAGTCCAAGTGTCTGAGACAGAACAGCAGGTTTTATGGCCTTGCCCAGGGTTATCTATGGGCTTGATGAAGCCCATCAGGACACAGTGCTCTGCAGCCCATGCCTGCATAGGGTCCACTTGCTCTCTCACCCTAAATATACTATGAGGGCTGATGGGGATTGACACAACTGTAAAATTCCCTTTAGATGAGGAGGAGAAAGGGAGCCATTGTGTGAAAAGCCATCCACGAGTCCTTCCTTGAAGCAGTTCAGTGCCCAGCCCACCCAAAGGTTCATGATGGTTTTCTCTGCTTTCCTTCCAGGGGTGCAGAGCCAGGCTGGATTGCAGGGTATTGCATTACAAGTCCCACGGGTGCTGCCTCAGCCTCAGTAAACTTTATTTAAGCACACACAGACATACACAGACAATATACATAGATTTGTTTCTTCTCTGACAGTTCTACAGGACCAACACTGCTTTGGATGACACTCATGGAGAATTTGAAAAAGTGCAGGAAATATAAGGAAAAAAAAAAGTAAAATAAAGGTTTTTTTAATAATTTGTGCGTCACGGTCATCCACAGAAACAACACGGGTGCATTCGACCAGGCGAGCACATGGACATGTCTCCACATACAGTACATTGCGTCTATATAGGCATCTCCACATACATTGGGTCTGTAGAGAGGTACAACAGTCTCAGAAGTCATCAGGACACAAAACCAAATGAGGACTGGCATGGCACACGCTTGCACCTGCAAACCCAGTGCCAGTGCCCCAACACGACTCTGTCAGGCTGTGGGTATGAACAGAAAGATGCTCCACACATGGTCTCACCAAACACCATAACAACTCACCAAAAAGGCGACAACATCATTAAACAAACATTCACCTGGGGTTCTGGTGACCAGCTACTGTGGAGGAGAGCTTCCAGCTTGGGCATCATCACAACTCCTGGGATATAGGGTTACGTATCTAGTAGAGCTACAGCTGTCTCTCGACACACATTGTATATACAGTACATGTACACAGAACATACACAGAGCAGGAGATGGATAGTTTTGTGTTTTCATGTTTGTACATTATATCACAGGTTATAGGAACACAGAAAATATACGGTTTAGGACCTAAAAAGAAATCACTTTATAAAATACTCATAATATCCACCCAAAAAAAACAACCAACCAACACCAGAAAAGCCCATAGGCCAAACCAAAGAAATTCAGAAACGCTCTCCTGGAGTGATAACTGCCTGCTCTGGGACAGCATCATACTCCTTCTCCTTCCTCTTCCCTTCGTACGTGCCACAGCACGATGGTGGTTAGCGACCACACACTCAGGGAAACACAAAGCAGTGGGAATTGTGGAACTGCAAAGCCAGAGTGGAGTCTGGAGGCTGCTGGCTGGCTGACTCGACACTCTCCCACCAACTCCCTTCTAGGATTTAAAAGGTTCTGCCAGGAGCACAGTATTTCACCTCAGCAATATTTACTCAACTAAACCTATCGACTGCAGTTCAATACTGTTCTCTCACAGCAATTAGAACCCAGCTTGTGAGTTACCTCTTTTTTCTTTTTTTTATTTAAAACAATCTTTATTTAACAAAAAATTGTTTCCACTGTACCCTTCGTGTGTCCTCTTCCTAATGTGACAAACCCAGAGGAGATGAAATTATGGAGATCAGGCCCTCCACTTCGATAAATATCCTTTCCATAGTGACCTGCCAAGGGAAAGAAGAAAAAGAAACCTTTGGTCAGAGTGTGTCAGTACACAGAAACAGGCAGTCACCCTATGTGGCCCTGCTGCCACCCCATACACTGGCACTGAGGCCATAACACAGGGTTCCAGCCCTGACGGTACACAGTGCATAGAACAGAACACAACAGCTAGACCATCAGCAGGCTCACTGCTTCACTGACAGTGGCTTATGGAGAGCAGTTGGGTGTTTGATTCAGATTCATAGAATGGTTCAGGTTGGAAGGGATCTTAAAGATCATCTAGCTCCAACCCCTCTGCCATGAGCAGGGGCAACCCCCACTAGACCAGGTTGCTCAAGGCCCCATCCAATCCGGCCTTGAACACTTCCAGGGAGGGGGCATCCACAACCTCCCTGGGCAACCTGTTCCAGTGTCACCACCCTCATTGTGAAGAGCTTCCTTTGGAGTTCCAGCCTAAACCTACCTCCTTCCATCTTGAAACCATTCCCTGTGGTCCTACCACTCCAAGCCCTTGGAAATTGCAACTCCCCAGCTTTCCCATAGCCCCCTTCAGGTACTGAAAGGCAACTGTAAGAGCTCTCTGGAGTCCTGTTCTCCAGGCTGAACAGCCCCAATTCTCTTAGCTTCCTTCTACATAGAAGGAGCTACATAGAAGGAGCACCATAGAAGAGGTGCTAACAGCCAAGGAACCAGTAGAGTCTGATTGATAAGCCACAGTGTGCCAAACCAAACACCCCAGTCTCCAGAGAATGTAAGTGTCACTGGCTCAGGTATGAGTTTGCTTGGAGCAGCAGCCCCCAAAGAGCTGGGATCACTCAGCCTTTCACAACTACAACTACCTGAGAGGAAGTTGGAGTGAGGAGAAAAGAGTGTCTTCTCTCTGGTGGCAAGTGATAGGACTTGAGGAAATGGCTGCAGGCTGCACCAGGGAAGGTTTAGGCTGGATATTAAGAAAAATTTTTGAACTGAAAGAGTGATCAAACACTGGAACAGGGTGCCCAGAGCAGTCCCCATGCCTGTAGGGATTTAAATTATGTGTGGGCCTAGTAATCACAGTAATCACAGTAATGATGAGGCTGGAAAAGACCTTAAAGATCATCCAGTCCAACCTAAAACCAACCAAGTAAACCTAAACATCTGACATCTAGAGCATGCCGCTCAGCACTTCATCCAGCCTAACCTTAAACACCTTCAGAGAC
>VZRI01007108.1:52879-112649 GCA_013397515.1 Upupa epops | reverse complement strand
AATATCTGGGAGGTTGAAGTCACCCAAGAGAATCAGGGCAGGCGATCCTGAGATGTCCTCCAGTTGTTTAAAGAATATTCGATCAGCCTCATCATCCTGATTGGGTGGTCTGTAGCACACTCCCAACACAGTATCAATCTTCTTAGCTAACCCTGTAATCTGAACCCATAGGCTCTCCACTCTGTCATCCCTGATCTCAAGTTCCATCACTTCCAGGAGTTCAGCAACATACAGGGCCACTCCTCCACCCCTACTGCCTCTCCTGTCTCTCCTAAATAGTGTATACCCTTCCAGTCCAACACTCCAGTCATACGACTCGTCCCACCACGTTTCAGTGATGGCAATTATGTCATACATTTCTTGATGCACCAAGGCTTCAAGTTCCTCCTGACCTGGTAGTGCTGGGTCAAAGGTTGGATCTCTTTCAACCAAAGAGATCCTGTGATTCTGTGACTAAGTGGCTAAAGGGAACCACAGAGGCTGTGGATTTGATCAGTCCAAATTCCAGCCAAACTCCTGTCAGCACTCACAGCCCACTGGGAGAGATTTTCATAGTATCACAGAACTACAGACTGTCAGGAGTTGGGAGGGACCTCCAAAGGTCATCAACTCCAACCCCAGACCAGAGCAGGATCAACACTGGGCAGATCACTCAGAAACGCACCCAGACAGGTCTGGAAAAGCTCCAGAAAAGGAGACTCCACAACCTCGCTGGGCAGCTTGTTCCAAGGCTCCATCACCCTCACAGGAAGAAATACTTCCTCATGTTCAGATGGAACGTCTTGTGCTCCAGCTGGAATCCATTGCCCCTCACTCAATCACAGGGCACAAGTGAGGAGAGGTTGTTCCTACTAAATCCAGCCCCCATGGATTTATAGGCATTAATGAGATCCTCTCCCTGTCTTCTCTCTAGACTAAAAACCCCCAGGTCTCTTAGCCTTTCCCTCCTAAGACAGGTGTTCTGGTCCCTTCATCAGTCTTATAGCCCTCCATTGGACTCTCTCAAGTAGATGTCTGTCTCTCTTGAACTGGGGAGCCTAGAACTGGATGCAGTACTCCAGGTGAGGTCTCACTAGAGCAGAGCAGAGTAAGAGAAGATCCTTCCTTAATCTGCTGAACACACAAAGCAAAGGAGCAAATACGTGGCCAGGCTGGACCCAAGTCCCCAGTAACAGCACAACAGCAGTAATGGTCTTTTAGTTTTGATTCACCTGGACCTTGAAAGCCAGCCCTGGATAGTGGCTCAAATACCGCAAACGTCTGTTGGAGCATCCTCAGCCCACAACAGCAAAGAACATTCAGGAGTTACACAGCTTTTTAATATTTTAATAAAGAAAAAAACTTCTGCCTCCCTGTTACCATGCGAAGCCCTGAAATGAGGACAGAGATAATTTTTCAGATACTCTTTATCATCTCCTCCCTTTTTCATGTTGTTAATTTTTCTCTTCATTTTATTGCAGAAAGAGGCAAAGATAAGATGTCTTGGGGGGAGGGAGGGGAAGGCAGTGGCGGGGGCCACCCGTGCAGCTGCTTTCCTGTCACATCTCCATCTCCACCATGTCTTTCTGCATTCCTGCCCTTCTGAGCCGAGGTGGCTTTTAGTCCAGCAAGGCAGATGACCCAGAGCACTGCACTCAGGCTAGAGAGCTGAGTCAGGGAGCTATGGGGAAGAGCCAAACAGGCATCAGGATGCCAGGTGGAAATGCAGCCTGGGGCCATATTCTGGCTGGCTCACTGGCCTCTGACAGATGCTGCAGCCCTCTACTGTTTTTCCAACCAAGACCTGATGCTGTTTGCTTTCCTACACTTTCTGGCCCTCTGGCCACACTGTGGAAACTAATGGATACTTGGAAATTTCATCAGGTTGTGAACCTTTGCTCTTCTCAACCAGTCATTTTCACCCCAGTATCCCGGCAGCAATTGCTGTTTTTTAACTCCTGTCATCAGAGTCCTTGAAGGGGAGCTAAACCATCCCCAGACATCCCTATGTCCAGCCCTGCCATGGCTGTACACTACCTCCAAAGCCTATCTCTCCTTTGTGCTAGGCACCAAGACAGAACAGACAGGTACTGCTGTCACTCAAGTGTGGAGGATCCTCACAGGAGGTTCACATATGGCAGGGGGAAGCTGCCGAGACTTCTGTCAAATATTTATTCCTAACAGGAAAAAGCATCTCACTCCTTCACATATTTTTTCTGCTTGAGGTCAGTCAAGTGGTCCCTTCTCAAAACACATGAGTGTTTCCACAGTCCTGGGAGTGTTAGCAGCGAGGCAGGTTTCTTCTTACAGGAATGCAAGGTGGTAGTGAAAGGCTCCGTCTGTGGAGTCAACCACCCAGAAATTGGCTGAAAAGAGCTTCCAAGAAAAAAAGGAGGATTTCTGCTTCCACAGGACAGACCATGGGGTCTTTCTCTCTTCTTCATCCCTAGCTCTCATCAGCTCTGGCTGCTGCATTCCTGGAAAGGGCTGGCAGGGCTACCTCTGAGTTTCTGGAAGCTGTTCTTGCTTTATTAGATGTTCGTTCTTACCCTGAGATGCCTACAGAGATGGATGTGATTGCACTGCCCAGTTCACTTCCTTTTTTCTCTAACACTTTGCCAAACCGAGCTGCATGTTTTCTTTCCAGTAAGCCAGTTTCTGCTCATTTGTATCATCAATTTCTAAGCTCTCAGGACCATCTACTCCACTGACTGACACCTGGAGTTCTATAAATTCACCATTTTAAACATGGAGAAAAGAAAGGCTCCAACATACTGTTACCTCCAGCTGAACCTGGCTGTCTTTTCCATGTCCCTCTGGAGAATCTCTTCAAGACAGAGATCAAGAAGGGGAGGCATGTAAAAAAAAAGAGTAAACATTTGCTGGTCCACTGAAGATCGTTCATCAGCCATTCTGAACCTCACTCTGCCCCTCCTTACAGTGTGTTGGAGTTAAACTGAAACGCACTTGTGATAACAGCCCATTAACATTTGAACAGGAGTCATGTTTTCCCATGAGAAACTTGGATTTCTAGACTTCAATTAACACAAGTTTTCCCTTATTGCAGCTACATTATAGGATGCTATGTCTGCTTTATACGGGTTCTTATTCCTTCTCAGCTGTGATCACTTTTCTTAGCTTTGTGGAGTGAGAACTCTGGTTATGTAGCTTTTACATTACGAAAAGCCTTGGTGGTGCCAGTAGGCCAAGCTCAGGTACTGCTATAACCACTTCTTGACTGAGATGCTCCACACCAATACCCTGGCACCCTACTCAAATGCCCAGTGCCAGGGCAGAGTTAAGGCAGCTCAAGCATAAGCAGTGAGGGCTGCAGAGCAGTGGAAGAAGAAGGGCTCTGCCAGACCTGAAAACATCCCTGTTTTGTTCTCCCCTTCCTACCTTCAGCTCTCACCCAGCCGCTGGGAGATCTACAGCCAGTGGGGAGGCACTGGCCCTGCCAAAAGGGGTTCAGCCATAAGCTGAGCTTCTCATGGAGCTGCCCATCTTGGAGCTAAGAAAGAGTCTCTGGAACTAATCCATGAGGTTCACTTCTAGAAGGGTAAGCCTGGATGTTTCCCCTTGCCCTATGGTGAAGGAGCTACATACACCCTAATTCCTTGAGAAACAAGTGTGAATGGACTGACTTCCATTGCAGACTTTGCCAGTCAACACCCAGCCAAATCAACCCTGCCACTTCAACCAGAAAGAATTGCTTTTTGAAGTCCATGCAAGTCTCCCCTGATCCCGTGGGGTTGTCCTGAGGGGCCAGGATAGAGGAATATTTTAGAGCTGTTTTAGACCCCTAGACACACAATAAAATGGAGACCTCTGAGCTCAGGCAGTAGTGAGGTAGCACAGTTTGATGGAGACCTTGTACCTGTTGACTACACTTTGCTCTTCCACTCCCCCATGTGAGATCGCATCAGAGCAAAGCTGCCTGTAGGTATTTGGCTTCCCTGGGAGCATACGTGAGACATGCCATGGGCTGAGGATGAAAACCAGGAGCAGGAGGAGGCATCGTACAGCACTCACGTTGAGTAAGAGCAGCAGATCAGTGTCATGAGCAAGATGAGGCAGCCCAGCCCAACCACCATATCCATGTGCTCAGACTCCCAGCACATTCCTTCTTTCACATCTTTGGCTTTGGGTGGAATTGGCTGCTTTCTGACAGTTTTCCATACCCAGGTGTCCTGCACTACTAGCACACAGTAACTCTCTCTAGAACCTGCTGGCAGCTGTGTAAGACAAACAGTGTCACCATCCAAGCTGCCACCAAGCAGGATAGCAGAGCAGCCACATTCCCTCTGGCACCTCTGCCTCCCTCTGCAAAGGGATTTATTCAAAGCATGGGGTGGTCTCAATGAAAAGAGATGGACAGACGCTCAATTTGACAGTGATGGAGCCTCACCACAAGCTGTAGTTCCAAACTGACCAGCCATTGCCTGATCTCCTGGCACAGAACACATTGTCTGTTCATGGAATCATAGAATCACAGAATTACCCAGGTTGGAAAATAACTTCAAGATCATCAAATCCAACCATTCATCCTACTTTACCAAGTTCACCACTAGCATTTCTCTCACATGTTGGCATCTCTTGGGTCTATTTCTCATGGTGAGGATAAAATTCCAAATGTTGCTTCATGTCTGACTCCCTGGAGGAGGCTTTTCCTGCTCACTCACCTTCTGTTCTCCCTCTCCTAGCCATGTGCTTTGGGGCAGTGAATCCTCTGGCACACACAAGCTCAGAGGCTTTTTCACTAGGAGACAGGCTGTGCTACCAAAGCAAATGAAGACCAACACTTGCACAACTTAAAATTTCCACAAGAAAACTGAAGCGAGGGAAAGCATGACTTGCTTTTATATCTCCCCCCTGCTTCTCTGGTTCTAAAGCAGAGTAAAGGCAGAAAGCAGCCTGGCACACAATGAAAGCTGAATCTTTAGGGCATAGAGCTCAAAAAGGGAACATTTCATTACAATGGCATCCTGCATAACACACATATGGAGCAGAGTCAGTCACAAACAGCAATTACAACCCCAGCTCTGGTTTAACAGAATTATTAGAGCTGAACTAAAATGCCGTTATCCACCTCTCAGAAACATTACGACTGAGCCTGGATTACATCACCCTGCAAAGGGCAGCTGGGGACTGTGGTGGACAGCCCTCTGCATGACACATGCTGTGACTCTGACCTCAGCACTACCATGAATTTCCTTGACTAAAAAACAACACTTAGACAAGAGTCTCCACACTCAGATGCCTCAGTACAAACATCATTCTCAGATCTTTGTGGAGGAAAAAATTCCTTTTTAGGTGGTGAAGCTGCCCTGCCCCAGCCTACCTGCCTCTGATGCTCATTTCTGCTGGAGTGACTCCTTTGGAGCTGCTGTACACACATGAAGAGACCAACACAAAGGGCAGGAGCAGCGCAAACAGTGAGGTGTTTGCTGAGCTCATGGAAGAAGGTTCTGCATCACTCTGTCCATCCTGTCAATCAGGCACCATCACAGAATCACAGAATGACAGAATCACAGCATCACGGACTGTCTTCGGCTGGAAGAGACTTGTAAGATCATCTAGCCCAACCTTCAGCCGAAGTCACTATTAAACCATGCCACTTAGCACTAAGTCCACAAAATCCCTCCAGGGATGATGACCCAGCACTGCTCTAGTTAGCCTGTTCCAAAGTATGATGACCCTTTCAGAGAATAAATTCTTCCCAACATCCAGCTTAACACCCCCCACACCTAAAAGAAAGCTGTAGAGAGGTGGGAGTTGGTATCTTCTGCCAGGTCACCAGGGATAGGACAAGAGGAAATTACCTCAAGTTGTGCCAGGGGAGGGTTACACTGAGTATCAGGAAAAATGTCTTTCCTGACACAGATGGGAATAGGCTGCCTAGGGATGGGGTGGAGAGTCACTGTCCCTTGAGGGGTTCAAAAAACATGTGGACATGGAATTTAGGAACAGGATTTAGTGAGCAGGGTGGGGTTGGGTTGATGAATGAACTTGATGATCTTTAAGATCTCTTCCAACCTTAAGGATTCTATGATTCATTTCCTTTGGTCCTATCACTTGCCACCAAGGAAAACAGACTGTCCCCCTCCTCACCTCTGAAGGGCTCCAGACCCAAAACAAGGAATTCCTGGAGACAGAGCAATACAAGGCAGCATCCAGCAAGAACCCAAACCATCTCAGTCTCAGGGAAGTCTAATTGCAGAGCACTATTTATTACATAATCACAGAATTATTTAGGCTGGAAAAGCTCTCTTGAGCTAACCCAGCCCAGCCCAGGACCTAACATCAGTACATTGGGCAGACCAGGCCACTAAGGACCACCTCCAGACACAGGAACTCCACCACTGCCTAGGCAGTCCATTCCAGGGTCTGATCACCCTTTCTGTGAGGAAGGGCTTCCTAACATCCAACCTAACCCTCCCCTGGCAGCTTCAGAAACTGTCCTCTCATCCTGATGCTGGTTGCCTGGGAGAAGAGCCCGACCCCTGTCTGACTGCAACCTCCCTTCAGGGAGTTGTGTTGTAGAGAGGTAGGTCTCCTCTGAGTTTCCTCTTCTCCAGGCTAAGCCACCCCAGATCCCTCAGCCTCTCCTCATCAGCCTTTCCCTCCAGTCCCTTCCTCAGCCTCGTTGCTCCTCTGGACCCATCCCAGCCCCTCAATCTCCTTCTTTCAGTGAGGAGCACAGAACTGCATATATTAGTTATTCTATTCATTCTTTACTTTATTAAGGCTGTGGGCAACACAACTGATGGGAGCAGTTGCCGGCACTGTGGTGTTTCCCCCCAGTATGGGGGACAGATGAACAGAGATTGCACTGACAAGGGGCACCCAATGTGTGTCACTGGAGCATTACTGCTGTCTGTTTAAAAAAAACCCAAGCAAGCAGAAGCCAGCTGGCACCTCCTCCACTCCTCATAATGAAGACACAGAGGGGTCACCACCACATGCTTCTTCTGGGTTTGAACCACAGCTCTGGGATCACTGTCTATACTTAACGTGCAAATGGACAAAGAGCAACGGAAAGGGGCTCCATGGTGCTCAGGGTGAGCTGTCGGAGCTGTGCAGCCAGGCACGGCCAAGATATACTGCAATCAGTGCAGAGTAGCAGAGTTTCCTGTATCCTACAGAGATTGCTCAGCTCAAATAGCACTGGTGGGCAAATGAGTCGAGTTCCACTCTCCTTATCCTCATAAGGTGACAACCTACTCATAATTTTACTCTCTTCAAATAACTGGTTCTTTGTTCTTTATCTCCCTTTTCCTCATGCTAAGCCTTTGTCAGATCCTTCCCTGCTTCGGTCTCTCTAGTTCTCCACCACATGTGACTGCTGAGCACAGAGTTGCTGCTTGCATCAGCCCCTGCAGGCCATTTGGCCACCCTCTGTGCCGACAGATCCCAGGGGATGGCCCTGTCCATCTCCTGCCCGGCTCATTGCCCACGGAACAGCACGAGTACTCCTCTGGGTCTGGCTCTCTGGGATCTCCACAGGACTCCAAGGCTTTTGAAATGTTTCTGACCGGAAGTGGGTGCCTCACCTGAGCAGACAGAGCCAGGTGTTGCCCAACATGAGCCATGTTCTGCATCACTGGGATAAGAGTGGACCAGCTGGAGTGGGCTCCGGCAAGCACGTGGCTCTTGTAGGTCTGACTGCATCAGGAAACACAGTAAAACCTGAGGCCAGATTCACTGCCCAAACTAGGGGGAACTGGCTCCAAAGAGTCTTCTTTTCCCTTTTCACTTATGTCCATGTAACCTCTGTGTGATCAGCTTGCAGAGCGCATTCCAGCACATCTTCCAGCTTTCCTCACACCCAGGAGGGCTCAACCCTGGATACTGGATCTCCCCAGTAAAACAATTGTGCAGAAACTGGGCTTTATGAAAAGTAACTGTACGGGAAGACTTCCCACCAGAGTGCAAGAATGGGGAACAGTCTCCTGACCCAGGGTTTGTGCCAGCCTGAACAAGCAACCCTGCCCACACAAAACAGCAGTTTTAGTTCTGTTAAATGACTGTGGGAAGGTAAAAGGCAGGACTGCAGTGCTAGAGGGTCTTGCTGCCAACACACATTGGGGATGACAGAAATAAAGCCAGAGCAGTACATTCTGCTGAGAAGTCTAAATAAAAACACTTTCATAGACAGAGGATTAAGTTGAGAGAAAAATAAAATACAGCACTGCTCCAGGCTTCAGACATGAGTGCTGGCTCGAAGGGAAATCTGCTGAAATACTTCCTCTGTGCAGCGAACAGCTCTGCTTCCATTGGTAGCTCCCCATCAGCGCTTGACTCTGCTCACACACACACACACTCACACATCTTGAAGGTTGTTCTAAAGCTCCACAAAGACCAAAGATTGACGTTCTCAAAGACCAAGAAGGGACACTCCTCTCCTGTACAGTACAGAGACGAGCAGAGACCCCACAGATGTTTCTAAGTACACAATCAGGGATGAGGGGCTCACACAAAGGTTCCCCATTCCCTATTCCCCTCTACATGGGGGGAAAGATGGAAGGAAACAGGACTCTTGATTCTTTTCTGTAGAGAACACAGAATCACCAAATGGTTTAGGTTGGAAAAGACCTTTAAGGTCATCGAGTCAAATCATCAGCTGAACTGTCCCAACCCACTGCTAAACCCTATCCCTGAGCTCCGATCTCCACAACTTCAAAACACGGATAGGGACAGTGATACAACCCTCTCCCTGAGCAGCCTGTGCCAGGGCCTGAGGGCCCTTTCCAGGGAGAAGTTTTTCCTCATGGCCAATGTAACCTTCCCCTGGGGCAGCTTGAGGCCATTTCCTCTTGTCCTGTCACACCCCAGGAGCCCTCTTCACCATGTGTGCCCTTCACACCAATGTCATTGTACAGTGAAAAGCCATTAGAAACAAGACTGGCCAACATGTCTCTAGCAAACTCCCCCAGTTACACTTCCCCAGCAAGTACACAAAAGCCACTGCCAAACCTACAAGCAACCAAACAGAACTGGGGCTCCTTTTCAGAGGAGTCTCAGATATTTAAAGGTCCAGGATGACTGAATGCCAGTTGTTCCCACTGACAGTAGGGAGAGTTGTGCTGTGGTACCTTGACTGCTGTGGCAGTGACTTTGCAGCTCCAGCATTGCACAGGGCTGAGTTCAGAGCTGAGCAGAGCAGAAGGTACAATCAGCCTCCAGAGAGGTGCTCTGGGGAAGCCACCTATAAAGGGGATCCCTTCATCTCAGGTTGTCTAAACATAATTACAAATCAACTCTTTACCTTTCTTCTTCACTGAGAGAGTGAGTGGTTGGGCACTAGAACAGGCTGCCCAGGGAGGTGGTCGAGTCACCATCCCTGGAGGTGTTTAAAAAACGAGTAGATAGAGCACTTGAGGCCACCATGGTCTAGGGCTAGGAAGGTGATGGGATGAAGGCTGGACTTGATCTTCCTGAAGGTCCTTTCCAATCATGATTATTCTATGATTCCGCATCCTTAAGCTCAACTTGTGACAGTGATACAGGAGCTCAAGCTCTGTGTGACTCCGGAGAGGCAGAGAAAGTTTCCTTAGTTACCTTCTGGTTTTATGGTTTTTTTGTGGCCATGAATCTGTTCAGTTCTCCCTCATACTCACTCTTTCCTTGTCAGCACACAGCACCCTCTTAGGGAAACGTAAGAGGGACCAAGGACTGGTTTATCTGTAACAAGGAAACAATTACTGGGAATTGATTTAAACTACTCTGCGCAGAGAACATCTGCCAGAATGAAACAGCACAGTGTTTGCAGCTTTACCCAGCTTCATGGGGAGCTGCTCACCCAGTTGCCAGAAAAAGCAACTTTAATTTCCCCTCCTTGAGGCCATGACTATTCCCTCTTGGTGAGCACCTCAGCACCCAGCAACGGCTTTTCCAAGCCCTGCTGGGTGGCACTCACAGCCCATCGTTCTATGTTACACCAGTAAGCAAGTGGAGACAGTATGCTTGTCTCCAAATCAGTTTGTGGCAGGTCTGTGAGCTCTCATGTCTTCATTAGAGTGTGAAATTACTAACGATCCACCTTTGGCTCCACAGGCCAGGTGAAGTCACACCATCTGTGTAGGATTTTGAATGCAATCTTATGAAATGTAGTTACAAACCTGCTTCCCTTCTCCCAGCACCAATTCCTACACCGCTACAGAAGAAACTCCAAACTTTCCAGGCAGGGAAAACACCATCTCAGAGACACAGCAAGTCTTTTGGCTGACACATGTAGAGAAACCATCTTCATTAATCATCTCATAAAGATCTTGGCTGCTGCAATGGTGTTAAATTTCATGAATTCTCCCCAGCAATGAGGAGCCAGTAAATGCTGGTTCCATTCACCTCAGCTCCACAGAGCATCATTCTGGTCCCACACCTCACTGCTCACTTCTACTTGGCTTTTGGATCCCAGTGCCCCTGTATCACAGGGACAAAGTGGGTTCACTTTCTTGTGAACAGGCTGCATTTCTTCACAGAATCCCAGAATCATTAAGGCTGGGAAAGACTCCTAAGCTTGAGTCCAACTGTCAATCCAGCCCCACCATGCCCACCAAGCCACATCCAAAGTGCCACATCTACATACTTTTCTCCTTGCTAAAAGCCTCCCTTACTGTGGCCAGTTCGGCACTCCTCCTCTCCAGTGGAGACTGGGTGTCTCTTCCCCTATTCATGGTCAAAGGTCTGTTGGATTTTAGTCTGGGTCAGTGCAGCTCCAAGCACTGTAGTTACTGTACCTTTAACCCTCTCACAAATTTTCATTGCTAAGAAGTCATGGCTTCAAGGACAGATCTTGTGCCCCACTTCTATTTGAGGTAACCAACTGAGGCGGTGGAGTGGCTACAATTATCTCAAGAGACCTCAGCTAACTCCAAGTAACCCAGAGTACCTCAAGAGATCAGGATGCTGCAGGTACTCTTAACTGACCCACCTTGCTGTGCTAAGAGAAAGGGAAAAACCTCTGCTTCCTGAGGACAACTCACATGCTAGAAATTAGAGATAATGGAGGACTGAGTGCAACACTGTTGGGGATAACAGTGGGGATAATAAACAAAGGATCAAGAAGAAACTTGTGTATAAGTGTCCTCCTGATTCAGGTTCCTATTCTGACCTGGGGCTACTGCTCCTGCATCATTATTTGTAGTATTATTGAATTTATATAATTTTTTCTACGATTTGCTTTTCCTACTCCTTCTCTAGAGGGTTTTGGTTGGTTTTCAGCATCCAGGGTACAACCAAGACATAACTGGACATTTACTCAACAATGTGGATGCTTTTACTCATTTTAGCTTGGAGTCACAGTGGGACCTTGCCAGCAGCTCCAGTTACGCAGCCAGGGCCAATGCTGGTTGCTTTATTTCCCACAGCCGTTCTTCCTCTAACAACTTTCTCAGCCTTCCTGGGGAACAGCAGAAATTACATAGAAAAGTAACCTGAGGGAAGCATCAATTGCTTTCCCCATCCCCTGTAATCTGACTGAGCAGCAGGAGAGAGCTAGTGCCTTGTCAAAACCGGTGCTTGGAAAATTATGTCAAGAACCTCCAGACTAGAGAAACCCGCTTCTGCAAAGGAGAGGAATAAGCTGCTACCAACTACACTGCAAATGGGAAGTCTCCAGGGGATAAAAGCCACATCATCTCTGGATCAGTCCACAAGGATCTTCAGTCTTGGGTTAGGACTTCAGTCCTTAATTTCCAACTAACAATATCTCTGAAGATAATGAAATGAAGCTGGTGAAGCTGGTTGCTACCCAACTGACTTTAAACCAGCATCCTGAGTTGCGGTATGAACTTCAGAAGTGTTTAAACTGTCTGTATTTACAATAATCTTGAAGAAAGAGGCTCCAACATTTGAGAAACACTCCCACAGGGCTTCCGATGTATGATTACTCCCCAACAAATAAGGTTTCTAGCAATACTGGTTCACGCGTACCCTGACACTGCAGCCTCCACAGTATGCAATGACTTCAGGGGAAAAGGATGATGACAACTGTTTGATGACAACTCTTATTAATTTCCAGGAAGGGCAGTAAAAGGGAAAGCACATGATCACAGGAAATAAAATAAATAAAATAATGGGGAATAAAAGGAGAGGAAATAACCATATGTATGTCTTAGCCTTGGCCTGGCCCTATCACTGGGAACAGAATGGGCAGAGGATGTAAACCACAGGTTTGTTATGAAAGAATGAGAATTTTTTATTAAAGTTTGGGTTTATTTTTGTGTTAAGATGCAGAAAAATCTTCCTTTGAAAGACGTAATAGACCACAACTTACTAAACAGTCCTACTGAAAATGGAAACAAGGAGAATTTATGAGGGGAGACAAAGTAGTTGACCAAGTGGCACAAGTGATGAAACACTCTGTTCTTCCCAGGACTATGAGAAAAGGGAAATGGCTTCAGACTGTCTCTGCTCCAGTGCTGAGCCTGGGACATCACAGCAGGCTGCAAACATTCCCACTCTCCAGTGCTGGGGGGTGTCTCTGACTCAGCTGTGGGTTGCCCAGCAGAGATCCTCTGCCCTCCAAGTCCCATCCTGGCTTTTCCCACAGAGCCCCAGAGATGGGTTTTTTACTGATATCAAGCAGCCCTCAGCAGTGTAAGAACGTTAATTTGTTCAGGGTCTGGCATTTGTCCTGGATTTTCTCTAAATTCAATCTCTTGCTATAGAGATGAGTAACTTCAGTGAAAGGAGAGTGGGAAATGGTACCTGAGGGCAGCAAGTTCCTATAGACTCCTGAGCTCATATGGTTCCTTCATGAGACTCCTCTGGTTTTTCTTTACAACAGAGGGCAAATGAGCCAGAGGATTTCATTCAGGAATCAACAGTAGCTGCCTGTTTGCCAGTCTCACCACTGCTGGATCTCTCTGCTCCTGTGGAGCTTCTGCCATCAGCAGAGCCACACTGAAACCACAGGACCAGGGCTTAGGACAGCAGAATAGGAGGAGACCACTTGGACATGTCCAGAGCATTGAGCAGTGCATCCAGGGTTTCCCAGTGCAAACAGGTGCAGATAGCTACATTCAGCGGGGAAACTGTGGAGAAGTGAGCTGCAGGTGCATTAACACCCAGACATTTCTGTTGTGAGTCAGGGCAGGAAACACAACACTGCTTTTATTTTTAAAACCTCTTCTTTGTACTGAACTATCGAGAATTGTTTCAGCAGCCTGTACCCACCCCCACCTCCCCCGCACAGACTCCTCCTTATCTCTGTATGGTTTTTGTTTCCTCCTTTTGGTCCTTCACCATATGGTGCCATCAGTGTGTTACAGAGCACAGAGGCTCCATTTGTGTTGGTGCTCTGTGGTCTGGACCAGAAGCCCAGGACAGGCAGCTCCATCTCCAGAGAGTGTCTCCCCACAGCTCCTGGAACCATCTATACGATCGTTTCACTGGAAAGCAGAACACTGCACTGACAATTCCCCAAGACTGCAGATTCCTCGAAGCAGCAGTCAATTGCACCGGTTCCCTCTGTCTTCCTGTTTCAGGGCTGACAGAGCAGCTCCTGGGTGTTGGGTCTGGGTTTCTCTGACAGCCTCAACGCTCACGAGGATCTCCAAAGCTTAGTGGAATGCTGAGCACAGCTCTGTGCAGAGCAATCCCCTCAGCAAACATCCCCCTTTATCGGGGTTAGATATGCAAGAATGTGACAGGGAGCTGTTCCCAAATCAAAATGAAGCAATCTACTGGCACAACTTGTACTGTCATTAATGAGAGATATCAGGCCACCAATTCCCTGCACTGTGCTTTGAAATGGTGCCCTGAGGTGCCTTTCAGCTTGGGTTGCTCCAAGCCTGCTCCACTTTCCAGCAAGGCTGGGTCTCTGAATGCCATGTGCAACCCCTGGAGCCCAAAGGCTGCTCATGAAGGAACCGTCAGAGCCAGGCAGGCTGTGATTCCTCTGCTGGAGTTTTACTGATCTAATTTAGGAGTCCCCAATATTCCCCTTCTAATTAATTTGTTCTGTTCGCTTGCACCCGAACTGGCTTTTGTTCTTTGGGAGCTCCTCAAAAATTAGATGCAATACCTGATGGAATTTAATTATAGAGGCTGGGAGAAAGTGATTAAGGGCAGAGAGAGATCTGGCTCAAGGTATCAGCACAAGGGAAAGTAAAGGTAGTTTTCTCTCAGCTGGAGGAAGAACACAAAGGAGCAACTGTCTCAAGTAGGAGCTTTAAGGTTAGAGACAAACATTAGTTGATATCTAATGCCTTTGCCAGGGTCAGATATGCATTATGAGAGCTCTTCAGATCTGTCCTAGATAACAGTCCAATGAAATTAGGTCTGCACGTCACCCTTGGCCCTGTGCAGCACATCTCAATGCTGATGCTCTTTAATCCCCCTGGGAGCTGTGTGCTTCCAGAACAGGGAGAACTGGCTGCAAGGGAAGGATCCACCAAGGAGCTGCTCCTCAGCTCTGCCAAGGCTAGTGTGACCCAGAGTCTGGGATGACATGACCACACATCCCAGTTCTCACTGTGAGAACTGATTTATTCGAGATGCTAATTATGAAGGGGATTCAGGAGTGGGGGCTCTTAGGACAAACTTCAATGGAAATTCTGCAAAACTGTACCTTCCCACCAGTGCCTGGTCACCACATCCCTGCCAACCTCTATCCAAGGCATAGGAATAACTCATTCCTAAAAGGAACAGTGGAATTGCATCAAAAGGTGGCTAAGGAAAGAAACAACAAAGTAAGGAAGAGAGGAGAGAGGATGAACTGGGGCAAATAAGAATCCCTGATTCCAAGAAACCTGGAGACTGCTCACAGTCAAAGTTTTCAAGGATATGAGTAACCACCCAAAACACACAAAGTGCAGAATTTTCCAGGCTCATCCTGCATTTTAAGATACTTGAACAGCACTGATATTCAGCCATCCTGCAGCCGCACATTCTTTATGGAGCAGGGTAGGGAGTGGCCTGGGGTCCAAGGTATCCAGAAAGCCAGAGGCATTCACAGCACTAAACCCCACCAGCAGGGTGGCTGCGGCCCCCTGGGGCCCTGGGATGGGATGGGCTGTAGACAGGCTGAGTGACTGACTGTTAAGGCATCAGGAGGCAGGAAGGTGACAGGGAATGCATCTGGCAGAACCCTCTTATGAAGGCACCTTAGGGATGTGGGAAGGGGTACAAGCATAGACATCTCCTGGAGGATATCTTCTGAGCTGTACCTTCTCACCCTAAAGTCTCTGTCCAGGTATGTCCTACAATAACTGGAAACAGCAGGAAAATGTGTCAGGCTGTTTTGCCTCAAACAAGGTGGTTAAAGCCCTGCTGCTTAGCAGCCTGCCAGACTGGAAAAGATCTTTTCAGACCCCATAGACAAGCCTTGTTCTACCTGGGAAACCCTTAACAAGTCCTCACTTGGGAATTCAGCAGCAAAGGGTCAGAGGAAGCAGAGTAGAGCTGGCTCTGATCCCAGCTCTTGCTCTGATGCCACAGGAGACACCAGTGACAAATTTATGGCACTGTGCTTAACATTTTGAGACCTCACCTGCACCAGTGGAGGTGGAGCATCCTGTCCTGTCCTGGTTAACAACCAATAGCTGGAGGAAGTTGATAAGGGTCCTTGTGCTAACGAGCACCTCAGGGCAGCAGGAGAACAGAAAGGCCTCAAGTAGAGCCTCAAGTCCTGAAAGAACAGCAGCCTGAAGAACAGCAGCCTTTCACAGAATCACAGACTGACTGAGGCTGGCGAAGTCCTATGAGCTCATCCAGCCTAGCCCAGCACCTAACGTCACCCCATCGGCCACACCAGGGCACGAAGGGCCACAGCCAGTCTGTCCTTCAACACTTCCAGGGACAGAGACTCCACACTGCCCTGGGCAGTCCATTCCAGGCTCTGAGCACCCTTTCCATGAGGAAGGGCTTCCTAATATTCAACCCACTTCAGTGGGGTGCAGCAGGCAGTCCTGCCTGGCTAATTTCTCTCACACACACCAAGTCCCTCAGCCTGCTTTGACTGTCAGTAATAACATTTGCCTGATTGAGGAGTGTGTGTGGGTCACTCAGAGCCCACACTACTGCAGAACAGAGGCCAGTCTCCCCAAACCACCTTTGATTTATACAGAACTGTCTCTCTCAACACCCACAGGCCATCAGGAGCTCTTTGCTGCTACACCCATTCTGCTGCTCTGATCCCAACCAGCTGAACATAGAAGAAGCTGTCGTCCTACTTTGCAGTTGAAAAGCTGACAAGACCAAGCAGACCTAGGTCTGTGTGTTCCCACACAACTATCCTCTCTAAACCAACAGAGAGGTCAAAGCCACCCCTCCTGCTGAGCTAATTAAGCATAGCCACATGGTCCTGGAGAACCTGCGGTAAATGCTCCCAGATTTATGTGAGAGAGGATTAGAAGCTGCTACAAACCAGCCATAAATACGAAGTGCTTCACAACTCACCCAGCACCATGGTTTGCAGCCAGCTGGTAGCTCCCAAACTGCCTGCACAGGCTAAGGTGCCCATGATTACCCTGCTCTGGATGCAATGAGTGGATGGATCTGCTCACAACACCAAGAGCTTTGGACTGGGAGGTTTCGCTGCTGCACAGCCTAGTTCTGACAGCTTGGCACAGAATCACAGAATGTCTTTGGCTGGAAGAGACTCTTAAGATCATCCAGTTCAACCCTGTACCCAGTACTTCCAGGCTACCCCTAACCCCTATCCCTCAGCGCTAGGTTTATCTGCTTTTTAAATCTCAGCAGTGACTCCACCACTGTCCTGGACAGGCTCTCCCCATGTTTGACAACCCTTCTGGCAAAGAAATTCTTCCCAATATCTTGCCTATACCTCCCCTGGCACAACTTGTAGCCATCTCCTCTGGTCCTATCACTTGCCACCAGGGAAAAAAGAGACTGACTCCTTCCTCACTCCAATCTCCTATCAGGGAGTTGAAGAGAGCAAGGTTTTCCCCTCAGCCCCCTGTATTCCAGGCTAAACAACTCCAGCTCTCTCAGCTGCTCCTCACAGCACTGGTGCTCCAGATCCTGCACAAGCCTTGCTGCCCTTCTCTGAAACCATTCCAGCCCTTCATTGTCCTCCCTGTAGTCAGGGGCCCAGAACTGAACCCAGCATGAGGAAGCCCTTCCTGGGCTAAGGACTGAAACGAGCTGCTTTCTAAGGATTTGCTTCCAGGTGAGTATAACAACAAGAAACCAGACATAAATGAAGACATAAGTCTGTAAAGTCTTTTGATGCAGCTAGGTCTCAGATCTCAGAAGAACTGTGCTGGGCATCAGCTTGCTGCCAGCAAGGTGCTGCCTATGCTAGCTGCCACCCTGCAGGAAAACCTGAGTTCACTGGCTAGTCCTGGGTATGGAAATGCTCTCTGGTTTTACCCCACAACATATCCCAGTTTGTCTGTTCCAGTGTTTGAAAGGGTCTTAGGTGTGTGCACAAGATTTGAATGTAGTGACCTAGCTGTGCAGGAAGGGAGGTGTGGACTGGGGAGACCATGGCACCTGGGGCAGCCCAAGAAGGAAATACAGAGTAGATTCAAAAATGTCACGGAAAAATTCAAAGTCACTGGACTCCTGCAGCCCCCACAGAGATGCAATTCCTCCCACTTTACAGCTGCCTGCAGCTGGGACTTGGACTCCCAAAGCAGAAGTGGTACCCAGGCAGGCAGGGTGGGTGTGCAGGACATTCGAGCCTTCACCCATCACCAGGGAAAAAGATAAAGCCACATGCAGGGTACTGTGCAACTGCACCCAGACTGTGACACCTCAGATCCATTTCCCCTCTCTGCTCAGAGAACCAGCAGTGAGCAAAATAAAACACAGGGTATGTGGACAGTAATGCTTCTGCATCTCTCTGGGGTTGCAGCAACATTCACTGTTGATCACATGTGACATCTGCCTCTCTGTGCCAGATCCACAAGGAAAAGGAACCCAAAGGCATCAAGACCCCAATCGTGAATTCAGTGCAGGCAAAGCTGGTTGGAAACTGGCTGAAATAGCACCAAAATAAATTGTTTGATCATTAGAAGGAAAAGCAGAGAATCTATCAGGCCAATCAAACACTTCACTTAGGATTTCTATTATTTTCATACTATTTTTAGGTGACAGCTTGTTGAAGTCACAAGTTGCTTTGCAAAGGAAACCTTGTCCTTTTCTTCAGGGAGAAAATCTACTTTAAGTGCATCAGTATGTTTAAGAGGAAATTCAAGAAAGAACACACCCTGATGAACACATCAGAGCAGCTCTTAGAGAGATCTGTCATCTTTAGGTGCAGCCACAAGGGCAGGGGACAGAACAGACAGGTCACTGTGACCCACAGGTGGGACTGGGGGAGTGCAGCAAGCCCCAAACACCAAGAAAAACTGCCCTTGTGGTATTCTGGTGCCCAGAGTAACCAAATAATACTGGCTGCTAACCAAAGGGTTTAGAAATACAGACCTTGTGATTTAGATATTTATAACGATGGGACAGGAGGATGATCTTCCTAAGAGAGCAAATGATCATCCAAAGTCACTGGTTGGCTTTAACTCTCCTGTGGAGCAGAAGTTGGCCATCACACTGAATCACACAATTATTGAGGCTGGAAAAGCCCTCTGTGCTCATCCAGCCCAGCCCAGGACCTAACATCACCACATCAGCCAGACCAGAACCATTATGGGCCACAGCCTGTTCAGAGGGAGAAGGTCTCCCTGAGTCTCCTCTTATCCAAGCTAAACACCCCCAGCTCCTCAGCCTCTCCTCATCAGATTTTCCCTCCAGTCCCTTCCCCAGTCCTGTTGCTCCCCTAGACCTTCTCCAGTACCTCAATCTCTTTCTTGAAGTGAGGGACCCAGAACTGCAAACACCAGAGTCAAACACAAGACCAGAGAGCAGAGCTGAGCAGACTGGGGAAACCAGCAGTCCTGATGTGCTTTGGGAATACAGAGAAGGAACCCTAACTCCATCTGGAGCTCTGTCACATGACCCTCAGATGAATTTTGTGACTGTGCAGGTGGAGACAGTTCCCCAGCTGCGACTCAACCTGGCAATTGGTGTTTGAAGAGAAATTAGGTTGTGCTCTAACTGCTTACAAACAGTAGTAACAGTGTTGTGAGCTGTAACTCCTGGAAAAACACCTGTGCCAAGCAGTGCATGGGCAGGGAGGAAAACAACATCTGATGCGGTCTCTGAAAGGCTGTGCTGCCCTAAATCCAAGGCTAGTGGGGACCACGGGCTGCATACTGGAGGAGATCCTCTGTCCCCCCACTTGCTCAGAGGGATTTTGTGTTGCTGAACTTGTGTCTCTTGATTTCTGTGTGTGACCTGAATGACAGCCATGGACGTGGGTAACCTAGGCCTTCATGCAGACGCTGCTCAGCTCTGAGAAAGGTCATGCTTTCATGCTGTCACAAATGGCTGCCCCTGCCACACTGCTGTGTATCTGGTGTCAGACAGTCCCCAAAGTATTAAATAATGAGAGCTGTAGGAACAGGCCTATCAGAACACTTGTCCCTTAAAAGCAAAAGAACAGCTGAGAATTGTGGGCAGGTTCCTCCTGTGCACTGCTGCAGCCACCCCAACTGGCTGTGCAGCCAAGACCATCCCGCAGCACAATCTCCACCCCGGCTACCACCAGAGGAAGAGGAAGCAAATGAGCCCTTGGGGAGCTTCAGCCCTTTAGTGAAAAGCATAGAATCTTAGAATTATTGAGGTTGGGAAAGATCTTCAAGATCATCAAAGAACCAACCGTTCATCCTACAACTCCCAACCACTACCCCATCTCCTGAAACACCCCATGTGCCTGTTTGTTGAACCCCTCCAGGTACGGTGCCTCCACCTCCTTCCTGGGCAGCCTGTTCCAAGATCTCCCCACTCTTTTTGGGAAGAAGTTTTTCCTAAGATCCAATCTGAACCTCCAATGGCACAACCTGACCCCATTTCCTCCTGTTCTATAGCTAGTCCCTGGGGAGAAGAGGCCAACCCCTGTCTCACTGCAACCTCCCATCTGGTAGTTGTAGAGGGCAATGAGGTTTTCCCTCAGCCTCATCTTCTCTAGACTGAACAGCTCATAATGAAGCTGGTCAGACACCCCAATAACAAACTGTTCCAGAGCTCCTCATCTTCTATGGGTACTGTGCTTCCAGAGACTGGGTAGCTCCAAGGTTGGCCATGAACCCTGAACCGATCTACAGAAAGCTGGATGCATCCAGAGAGAATTACTGGTGCTTGGGGGGTTGTCTGCAGTCATTGTGGGGGTGGCACTGTGGGGCTCTCTGGCTTGTACTCACATGTAGGGTTTCTATTCTCTCCTAAGTCCTGCCCTTCCTTCAGTTCAGACCTAGATCATGAGGAAATGTCAGAGGGTTTCAGTGATTTTTCAGACTTGGCCTCAGTAGATCAAATAGCAGATCTGGATGTTCTATACAGACTCACAGAATCTCTGGTTGGAAGAGATATTTAAGATCAAATCTGTTAACCCAGCACTATCAGGTCATCACTAAACCCTGTCCCTAAGCACTGAGCCTCCATGTCCTTTCAATAACTCCAGAGATGGTTTCCCACTTCCTCTTTCCAACGTACAGCTAGGGAGCAGGAGGAAAGACAGAATAGAAGGGCACAGAGAGAGACAGGAGGGAGAGAAGAAAGGAGGAAGGGAAAAAGATATGAAGGCAAGAAAGAGAAGGAGATGGGGGGTGTAATTTAACCAAAACCCCATAACAGGAGCACTTCCATCCACTGATCCCAGCTTACAGACTACCCTGTGCAGTTCCTGAACAGAACAGGGGTGAGGCAGGGACACCTTACAGCTCACAGATGTGACAGCTGCACCTGCAGCAGAACTGGGTAGAGGTGGCAGGCTCTGGGAAGGTCCACACACCAAAGCACAAACTCTCTCTTCCTGATCCTGAGCTCTGTGGCTGTAGAAGGGCTTGTAGTTTGTCAGGCAGACAGGCTGTTAAATATTTGCATTGAACCCTGGTAGGGGCCAGATGAGAGGAGGAAGTTTTCTAGAAGCCAGTCAATTCAAAGCCCAAGTCTGACACACAGGGCTTGTTTAAATGCCACGACAGTTCTGCACACTCTCGCACTCAGTACAGGTGTTCGGAGCAGAATTCTACAACTCCTATACACAGAGGATTTTCCTTTCTATCTTTGGGAAACAGCAGACTTTTCTACAAGTTGCTGGCAGTCTCTTCAGGCAACTCATGCTGGCACTGCACTCCTCTCAGCTTCACAAGTAGGAGCAGCTCTGTTTGCAGTGTCTGTTCCTTCGGTAGCCCTCCACAGTGCTGGCACTGGGTGCTGCACAGGTGCCTCACACCTGTGACTGTGTGAACAGACTGAACCACCCAGTGTGCCTCTGGATGTCCTGTTCTAGCTGCTCGAAATTCAACATGACACTCTTTTAAAGCCTACAAAGACATCTGACGGATTTCCAGAAAATTCAAAATGCCATCAGAAACAAGAGTCAGAGTTTCCATGGCTGGAGTGATGCTCATGCTGCAGCCCGAGCAGTAAGAAGAGGCAAAATGTACAACGTTGCCCAGGTCCTGCCTCTGGAGTGTTAATGTCACCTGCTGTGATGAGTGATGTAACCCGATCTGAAGGCTGTACGTGAGGGTGGCTCTCACCAGCCACTGATACCCTAAACTCCAGCCTTCAAGGAGAGCAAGGGTTTCTCATTGCCAAATGAACAGCAGATTCCAGCTGCTGTGGCTGCCTCTGGTGAAACGATTTGCTATTAGAAATCAAGATGTAACTGGGTGGAAAGTCTGCCTTGAACATCCAGCTGTGCCCGGTGAGGGAATCACAGATTGCTGGACTTGGAAGGGACCTCTGAAGATCATCTAGCCCATGCCTCTGATAAAGTAGGATCCTCTAGAGCAGATCATGAGGGCAGCTGCACTGCCCTGCCTGACTCCCCAGCTGGGAATGGGCTGTTTGGGCTTAGCAGTTTTCCCTGTTGCTTGCACTGCTGAGCACCAGTGGTAAACTGGGGGGAGGTCCCAAGTGAGGGCACCTAGTGAGACAACATCATTGTCCTTCAAACTGGAGAAAAGATTCTGGATGAGCTAAATAGGAATAGTTGGATGGGAGAAGCTGGGATACTCTCAGGGCATGGTTTAGCTCCTGAAAGAGTGGCACAAGAACAGTTTCACCTGAGTTAGGTGATGGCTCAGTGTGCTTGGCACAGCAGAGAGCAAGGAAGTGCTTAACTCGGCACTCTTAGCGAAGGGATTTAACCTCCCATTACATTTCCTGTGAGATAAGTAAAGTTCCATGCGGTACAGAAGTCATTCATTCACCCTAAGTCTGCTGCAAGACAACTAAGTTTTCACCTGGCTACTGCTTTCTACATTCAGTAAAAAAAAGAAGTAACAGAATCACAGAATAATTCAGGCTGGAAAAGCCCTCTGAGCTCATCCAGCCCAGCCCATGGCCTAACATCACCCCATCAGCCAGACCAGGGCACTAAGGGCCACAGCCAGGCTGTCCTTAAACGTTTCCAGGGACAGGGACTCCATCACTGCCCTGGGCAGTCCAGTCCAGGCTCTGAGCACCCTTTCTGTGAGGAAGGGCTTTCTAACGCCCAAACTAACCCTCTCCTGGCAGCTTCAGGCCCTGCCCTCTTGTCTGGGCACTGGGTGCCTGGGAGAAGATCCTGACCCCACCTGACTACAACCTCCCTTCAGGGAATTGTAGAGAGGGAGAAGGTGCCCCCTGAGTCTCCTCTTCTCCAGGCTAAACACCCCTGGTTCTTCAGCCTCTCCTCATCAGACTTTCTCTCCAGTCCTTTCCCCAGCCCTGTTGCTTCCCTGGACCTGCTTCAGTATCTCAATCTCTTCCTGAAATGAGGGGCTCAGAACTGCCTCCAGGACTCAAAGGGAGGCCTCACAAGGTAGCTCAGATGAAATCACTTGCCTACTGTGCTCCACTTAACTGGGAGCCCCCGTGACCTGTTCACAACTAGAGCTCTCAATTTGGCTGTCACTGAATCACAGAATGACTTTGGTTGGAAGACACCATTGAGTCCAACCACTGACCCAGCACTGCCAGGTCACCAGAAACCCCCAAAAGGGGTTTTGATGGCTGCCAGGTGCTGTGAGGACACCTGGTGAGGAAAACTTTGCTCATTTAACTTTCTTCAGCAGGCTGCAACAAACATAACTGAAACCTCCCTATAATCACTTGCCATGAAATTCAGGACATTTTTTCCTGAAAGGGGGAAGTTTCAAGCCAGTGCTATGAAGAAAGTGGTTGTTCAGCCATGTGGGTGGGTGCCCTGCTGAAAGTGAGATTACACTGGAAGGGGATGCAGCAATGACAGCTGTGATGGAAGGAAAGCTGACAGCCTGGACATAGTTGCGATGTCAGTCTGCTTGGACTCACTGGACACATCACGACACCCCCTGCACTTCAGTCTGACAACTTGTAAATGGTGATAATACTTTATTTTCTGAGCCGGGCATTGGGAGCCTCCTTATAAATATTGATGAGATGCTCTGTTAGTAACTGTAGATAAACCACGGGATATGTGGAGCGCACAGGCTATGGAGACAAATTGTTCTGTTTCACACACTCAATCAGTCATTTATGGCTTCTGCTTTCATTTGGAAGCAAAGAAGTTAGGGACCACAACTTCAAAAGCTCCCATCTCAAACTGAGCCCTGATTAAGAAAGAAAAGGCAACACTTAAGTGGCAAATTTTGATGATGTTAGGGAAGACTGGAAAATGCTCTTGAGGGCATTTCATGTGCCTAGGGATGTGGATACGTGGCAGTTGAAGTTTACAGAAGAGATGAAATACCTAGATCCTTCCTTAAACCAATTCCAGAGGCAGCATCATGTGCACATACGCAAAAGCATTTGTGATCTTAGCACTTGTTCATTTTTCTCTGACATTTGTAGTTAAGATGCCTTTGTGGACCTTCCAGGAAACCTCCTACCCGTCTCTTTGCATCTTCTTATTCCCCTTTGTCCTGATCAGCAGTTGTCCTTGACCTTGTCTTCATCTCCAACTTAGCAGACAGCTGCTAGTGCACATTTCTAATAAACCCATTGCTCATAGAATGGTGGAGCTCCTTCAGCATCAAGTGCCTCTTGCTGTCATTGCCTGAATTCTGATTCCAGTGGTGGCCCTTCCTCAGCACCCCTCACTATGTCATAGAATCATAGAATTCCTGGACTTGGACTGATCTGCAGCTGAAGACAGCCCCATCCTTCATTGTGAGAACATGTACTGGCAGACAATGGATGATGATGGCACAGCCACACAGGAGCTGAGATGCTTTCTAGCAGTGGGATCTTACCTAGATCCCACAGCAGAGATCCTAAAGAATCCCCCACTCCATGAGTGTGGAGGTGGCTCTCACAAAGCAAGTTGCTGCCAGCCTGCTGTGCATTTTAATTGCCAATGTGAATGTGCTGTAGCCAATGGGGAGCTGGGAACACACTGGAGATCTCAGGTTTAATAGACTGAATGCAGCATCTATGTCTCACGCACATTTCCTGCCAGTTGCTCCAACAGAGTTTGGAGGTTTTGGTAGAGGACTCCAGGCTGGGCTGGAGATGACCAAACAGAAACCAAAACAATGAATGTCTACAACCAAGCCTAGAAGACGAGGGTGATGGTATAAATAACGCTTTAGTGAGTAAGACAGAGAAAAACAAGTGCATGTTTAGGCAGACCAGGAGTCTAGCACTTCAGAGGTCTTTTAAAGAGACAAAGATGGGGAGGTGTCCTGCCTGGCTGTGAAAGGCCAATGGCTGAGGCATCACAAGGTTGGAGGACAGGCACCCTACAGTGCCTGGCTTATCTAGAGGTATCATATGTGCTCCTAATCCAGAGATCTAAAAGACCTTTTAGGTCGAGAGCCTCTTGTCCTCCTAAGCCACAGCCCTAGGCTATGGCCACAGAAGGGCTCACATCCTTTAAGTGGGAATATGGGATTTCATCACAATTCTTCTGCTCTGAGATCCTTGCTAGAAGAGTCTTCAGGCAGGATTTACTTAAGAACATGTGGCACAGCTGGAGAGTGTAAGCGTGGCTTGATCTTTACAACCAACCCTTTTCTGGACCACAGAGCCCACCACTGTGACCACGCTGGCCAGAGTAGTGCATGCCCTACAGCTCCTTGTGTACTGTGCCTTCATTGCACCCACAACCAACCATAGATGGTCCCATCACTCCTCAGCATCTTCCTGTTCAGCTTAAAGGGCTGCTGAAAAAGATATCCCAGCAACTGCCTGTTTTCTGTTTAGCACAGGAAGGCTTTCCTGCCCCTGCTGTCAGGAGATGTCATGGAGCTAAACTGCACAGGACAGCCTCTGATGGATTATGGCACCCAAAATTAACCAGAGGGATATTTATATTTTCAGTGCCAAAGCCTTGGAACGGGTCCATTTCTGGTTTGGCAGCACTACCCCACAAAAGCATTGGAAAGCTGCTGAAGGCTCAGGCAGATGCCTGAAGAACACAAGCGTTGGCTCTGCTTACTGGGTAGTTACTCTCACAGAGAGGAAATCAGCCAGTCACTTTGATCTTAAAGGTGACACCATTATTTTTCTGCCTTTCTGGAGTGAATACAAGCTCAGCTTGACTCCTTTTTCTTGTGGACAACAATTTCGTGGGCTGAGTCACTCAGTCTGTCTTTTCCTACTCCTGGGCCAGATCTGCACATGATAGAGTTGGATTAATGGTTGGACTTGACAATTTTAAAGGTCTTTTCCAACATAAATCATAGAATCATGGAATCATTAGGGATCAGAAGGCACCTCAAAAGATCATCTAGTCCTATCCCCTGGAACAGCAGCACCACCTAGACCAAGTCGCACAGGAACAGATCCAGGCCAGTCCTGAATGTTTCCAGAGAAGGAGACTCCACAATCCCCCCGGGCAGCCTGTTCCAATGCTCCGTGATTCTGTGATTTTATGATTCAGTCATTTTGTCAGGAAAAACTCTGTCATAGTTCCTTGGTGACAAATGCTTCACAAGAAAGCATACAGTGGCTCAGGAAAATCATCTCAATGCCACGTGTGGAAGGATGCCAAGGTCAGCTTGTACAGTAGGGACAGCTTTAGCAGCTCTGAGCCAGGCTCTGCTCAGCAGCTGGGGCTGTGCGATGTGCGCTGTCCTGAGCACAGGGATTCCACTGGGATGGGACACGGCTGTGCCCATCCCTTGTCAGCCAGGCTGTGACGTGCCACTGCCACCACTGAAGCAGACCCTGGGATTGAGCCTCTGCTGTGCAGGGGGTATGCTGTATGTCTCTCCTGCTGCTTCAAACAAGAGCTCAGCAGGCATTTTAATTTTAACAAGTGGCTGGAAGCAGAAGAGGTTTTAACCTGTGAGTCGGCAGTTAGTGTCAGCAGCCATCCCTCACTCCAGAGCAGGACAACAGTGAGAAACAGGAGACCTGCACACAGAACTGGCCCATGACCAGGGCAGCCTCTGCCCCCATGGGCAGCACAGAGCTCTGTCCATCTGCCTGGCGGTGCTGGTGCTCACCCTCCCTCCCTGTCTGTCCGCTGACAGGCAGCTCACTGGCCTTCAGGGCACACACCATGCCACGATGTTTTTTGGACTATTTTCTGTTTGGCTGAATCGCTAATGCCATAGTAATTACTTAGGAAAATTCCTTAATCAAAATCACATTTGTGGAGGTAATGAGCAAATAGGTCAAGGAGACCAATGTGCCTTCCAAGCAGAAGCTGCTTCCCCAAGCATCTGCAGAGCTGGCTGCCTTCAACGACTGCCAGAGCAGCTGCAGGGGGACAGACCTGTGGTCCAAGGCAAGTCTGAAGTGCAGTTGAACCAAGGTTGCTCTTCTGGGTGCCCTGGGGCTGCTGTGGCACACACATCCCAGCAGGACTTACGGTGACCCCCACAGGACTTGTGGTGGTGTTAGATCATGGACTGCACTTGATCTTAGAGGTCTTTTCCAGTGTCAATAATTCAGTGATTCTGTGACTCCTTGTCACTCAACCTTGAAGTAGCATATTGTTTTGAGGAGACATCCTTCAACTCTGAATGGAGCTGATCCTCAGGTCCTCAAGGAAACCTGGCTCATAGAAGCTGTCCTAGATTCATGGAAGAGTGAGACCAGTCAGAGACCGGAATAGACTGAAAGGCTTCAAGCACAGAATAGGTTTTCTTCAAGACTTCATTGGTCAAAATGCAGGTGGTCAAAACCCAAGTAGATCTGGTGCTTAAACACAGGGTTTAGTGGGAAGTGTGGGGTTAGGTTGATGGTTGGACTGGATGATCTTGGAGGTCTCTTACAAACTTAATGATTCTATGGTTTTATGACTCATATTATAAAAAACTATATACAAAGAGGAAGTAGGTACTACTGAGACCTAAAACCCCAACTAAGTGTTGAGCACCCCTGGCTAGCTTTCCCTCCAATGGTACAGCTTACTGGCCTCCTGTTCACTGACGTTGAAAATCTTCACTTAGATTATTACCTCCATGAAGTCAAATCCCTGCTGTCAGCCTCATATTTGAGAGTTCAGAACAATTCCACATCATTTACAATCTTCTGTTACCTCACTGTACATTTCCTAGATTGCTCAAACATTCCCTGAGCAGCACAGGTCCCACAGTAGATCTCCTAGGACAAATCACGCACGCAGTGCAAAACCGGACTGTTTCTTCTCCTCCCTTGCTTTCTGTCATTTAATCCATCATTAATTCTTGCAAAGACCTTTCCTCTTATCCCATGGCACTTTCAGGCACTGCTGATCAAAGATCTCACTGACAACTTCCAAAGAAAAATTACCACAGTACCTTGACAGATGCCCTTCCATCCACATGTCAGTTAATTCCTCCTCACAGTGCTGGCAAACATGTGCCTTCCTTTCACAAAAGCCATCATGACTCTTCTGCTTCATCTTACTGCAATCCCTCACTGGGCACCTGCTCTACCAGCTTGTCTTTCAGGTTCCCAGCTTTGTCTCTAAAGACTCTTTGAAGATAAGAATTGCCACTGTCCAGACATAGAATCATAGAGTCATCCAGGTTGGAAAAGACCTTCACAATCATCAAGTCCAACCGTTCATCGTACAACTCCCAACCACTACTCCATCTCCTGAAACACCCCGTCTGCCTGTTTGTTGAACCCCTCCAGGTACGGTGCCTCCACCCACAACCTGGGCAGCCTGTTCCAAGACCTCCCCACTCTTTTTGGGAAGAAGTTTTTCCTAAGATCCAATCTGAACCTCCAATGGCACAACCTGACCCCATTTCCTCCTGTTCTATAGCTAGTCCCTGGGGAGAAGAGGCCAACTCCTGTCTCACTGCAACCTCCCATCTGGTAGTTGTAGAGGGCAATGAGGTCTTCCCTCTTCTTCAGTCTGAACAGCCCCAACTCCATCAGCCACTCCCCATCAGATCTGTTCTCCAGACCCCTAACCAGCCCAATTGCCCTCCTCTGCCCCCTCTCCAGCACCTCCATGTCCTTTTTGTACTGCAGTGCCCAACACTGGACCCAAGCCTCAAGGTACATCTGACACAAAGGCTGATATAGGGGTTAAAGCAAACTTTGGGGCCACTCAGCAGCTCTCTTTGCCAGTTTCCTGAGTCGCCTAGTCCAGATGAGATTTTGCCATTCCATTATTAAGATTTTATACAAAGCATTTTTAGGGAAATCATCAGAGACAACCCCTACACTGAGTGGGAGCATCTCCTGGCCTCTCCTAGTACAGTGATTGCCAGTGCAGAGATTAAAATGTCAGTGATTCTGCCCTCCTTAAGGACCCTCCAGTTTTGAAGATCTCATCTCCATCATTTTCTAGCCATCTCTGCCTCCAATGTTCCCTCGTTTAGACAAAGATATCCAATTACACAAGAAAAAAGATAACAGTTTTCTGTTGCAATATCTCCTTTCATTTTGCCCTGCAGAGGTCTCTGAAGCACATTAACACTTGTCTGGGAGACAGAACTCACCCAGGCTTAGCTTAGTTCCAAAATCTAAGGGCAATTCCAGATTTCAGCTTTTGCAACTCTGACAATAGAAAGGAATTTGGTTTGTTTTTTCTTTAAATTCTATTTCTTTAGCTATAATAAAGGAATCAACATCACCAACAAAGGAATCAATTCACCAACAAAAAACAAGAGCAGAAGCAAAAAGAATCCCCAGAACTATCAAGGCCAGACATTTCACAACACTTGCTTCTCCCTGACAGAGGAGAAAACCTTGTGTGAGCCCAAAGTGAAGTGAGCTGTGACCTTTAATGAATTGCTGGAGAGCACATGAGCACTGCTTGAGAAGACAACTCGCCCTGCCCTCTCACTTTATCCTTGTCTTGGGGAAGATTCACCTACCCAAAGGTAGGGGGCTGTCTGGACTCCTACCTACCCCTGCTAAGCCAAAACCCCCAGTAAGCCTCCTACATGCCAAAACCAAAGGTGCCAAGACAGGAGTGTCAGTGTGACAGGTGTCACCCTGTGAACTCAAGCAGTGCCTGAAACCTGCCTGGACACATGGCAAGTCCAAAAGCTATGAGCTTGGCTAAACTATTTGTGCCAGTGCCACAGTGCTCTGAGGCTGGCATGCAGTGGGGTGTCATCAGAGACCGCAAGGCATGCAGTGGAGGTGGACAGAGGGAATCTGGGAAGGCTCAGGGAAGGGTAGGGCTAGTGCCAGCCTCTATCTCCTGGTTTCTGACCACGGATGCCCTCAGCAGCAGGGCAGAGGTGGGTTTGTTAATTGAACATGCCCCAGCAATGCCTGAGTTCCCTGATTCATGAAGGCCAGTGCAATTAGCCTCATGAACAATTCAAGAGCCAAGTCAGGAAGGGGCTGGCTGGCAGCAGACAGTGAAACATTCATGATCCTACAGCTGCTCAGAGGTAAATATTTCATTAGCTCCATCCAGGATTACTCTGACAGTTATTTTAAACTGGTGCTCACAGAGGTCACCCCGCAACTTAACCCAATGCTGGGACCATGGCTGGGCAAGCACAGCTAAACCCACCCGAATGACTGGGCAGTCAAGGTCTGTCAGTTGCTACTGAAGCACTTACAGCCGTGAGCCAGGGCACAAGGGGACCTGCCTGCATGGTCTGATAGAGGAAAGGAGAGAGCAGGAATTTAAAAAGTAAATTTGTGCTTGTGTGCAAAAATCGGCTCTTTCCAAGCTGCCATGGGATCACCCTAAGAGCTAAGGGCAGGAAAGCAGCTCTTCACATCAAACTCATGGAGACTAACAGCCAGCCATGGGAGGATGAACTATCTCAAGGTGGCTAGTTTCTCCTGCAGAGAAGGAATTAGACCTACAGTGTAGAATCCTCACTCTTCTACCCTACTAAATTGTGAAAGAAGAGACCTGATCACCTCTGGAACCCCCAAGACAAGGACATGGAGCTGCTGGAGCTTGTCCAGAAGTATCTGTGAAGATGATCATCACTAGCAATAGCACAAGAGAAAATGGCCTCAAATTGTTCCAGGGAAGGGTTGGACATTAGCAAAAACTTCTTCCCTAGCAGGTGGTCAGGGATTGGAACTGGCTGCCCGGGTTGGAGGTGGAGGGGTTCAAAAAATGTGTAGATCTGGCACTTTAAAACAGGGTTTAGTGGGCAGGGAGGGGTTGGATTGATGGTTGGACTGGATGATATTGGAGGTCTCTTCCAGCTTTAAGGATTCTGTGATCATAAGGCTGGAACACCTCTCCTACAATGACAGGCTGAGGGAACTTAGGTTGTTCAGCCTGGAGAAGAGAAGGCTACAGAGAGACACTATGCAGCTTGTAGTGACAGGTTGAGGGGACAATCGCTTTAAACTGAAAGAGGTAAAACTTAGATTAGACATTTCAAAGATGCTCCTCCCTGTGAGGGTGCTGAGGCCCTGGAACAGGCTGTCCAGGGAGACTCTGGATGCTCCATCCCATGGCACAAGGTTGGAACTGGTCTCTTCCAACCCAAACCAGTCTGTGATTCTATAATGGGTCTCTCAGTTGCTCACTCCTCCATGCTGATCATTGGTACCAAGAAGTCTCTTGAGGGTTGTTTTGTTGTTGTCTCCAGTGGGGAGTTTCAGCCACACCATTCATGTCAGGAGCTACAGAACTGCAGGACTTGCCTGCTCTCTCCAGCCATGAGCACAGAGGACCCTTTTCCTTTTTTGTCTGTCAAAAACTTGCTGCCCTGCTCAAATGGGATTGATCCAACTCCAGCATGTGCCAGCATCTCACAGGGTCCACAGACTGTTTGCAGAAGATGTGAGAGATGGTTCTGGCTTTTTAGGGCTGGTGTAAGGCACTATCCTGGGCTGACTCAGAGCCTCTTGAAGGACAGAACAACCTTCCACATGATCCCTTAGATCTCAGGTGATGGCCTTAGTGCTCACAATCAGTCTCTTGCAGGTCAGAGCATCATGACAACTCAGGACAACTTGTCTAACTCCTCAATGCAACTGTCTCACCCCCAAGTCATGAGAAAGATTAAGTGTTGATCAGAACCTCTACTCATCTACCTTGTCCCGTGATGGACAAGCCCACCTGGAGCCATGTTAGGCAAGTAGAGACAAGTGGAGAGATAAATGGAATCATTAAAGCAGCTCCTAGTGCTGCAGGTTAGGACAAAAAGGATGGAAAGTAAAACAGATGTGACAGGGCTCCTCTTCCACCTTATCTTCTTCAGCCCTGTCACACCTGAAGCCCTCAGAGGTCATTCTGGCACCTCTTAGATGCTCTTCAAGCAGGATGATGCACACACAGCAAGAAGACTCCAAAGAGAACATAACATCTAGCTCTGTGCTGCCTGGTTCCAGCAGTGCCAGGCACTGATGTGATGCAACGACAGCACTGAAAAACCTGGGAACTTGGGGTGAGAAACTCCAAGATCCACAGTGACTCACATGAAGATAGCAGTGGGATGGGAATAGTTGGGGATTCCTCACTGTGGCCTATGCATCAAGAGCCCTTTTGACTTTACCCTGCCCTGCTCCTGATCACTGAGTACGTTAACAGTTAAGTGGGATGTAACAGAAACTACTCTTCTGATGAGCTGGGCAGCCTGATGCAATACTCCCTGTTCATACCCCAATATCCATACCCCCTGTCCCTAGCCCCCGTCCATAGCCCCCACCCATAGCCCTTGTCCATGTCCCTATCCCTACCCCCTGTCCATACCCCACCATCCATAGCCCCTGTCCATAGCCCCCATCCATAGCCCCTGTCCATAGACCCCATCCATGAACTCGGGCAGCCTGCAGCGACTTAGTTTACTGAATGCTGCTCCTAAGTTACAGCACAGACACATCTCCACACTGCTACATCCTCAAGCCATCACAAACATAAATTCCTTGCAGAGTTACCCAAGCCTGTCCTATGAGAGCCACAGCAATGATGGCTCCAAGGAAGATGGGACATGCAAGTCACTGAATCCCGAGTGCAAGCTGCCTGCATAACCAGCGTAGAAATCTGGCACACAGGCCCAGCAACAACTGGGATTTCAGGTCCCTCTGGCAAGGATGCTGTAGTCAGCACAATGGCACCCAGCCCTGGGATTTGCTGAGAAAGGCTTTCCCGGCAGGAGAACCTGCAGATCCAGGGAGATGTGAGGTGGAGGGAAGTGCCAACATAGCTGCTCTGCTGCATCTGGGAGATGCTCCGGAGAAACCACAGACTGGAGAACTAACATTTCTCCTGCTGTCTTCTCAGAGGGAACACTCTGCGTGCCAGGGCATCGCTCTGTGACTGGCAGCAGTTGAATGTGGTGTGTGGGGTTTGTTTTAGTGAGCAATAGTTAACCACAGGAGTGATTTGACACCACAGGTTCGAGGTGTTGGCACATCTGACAAAGAAGGGATGGCTTTGGGCAGAGCTGCAAAAGACCATCCATATAGATTAGAATTCTTTTCTTGAGTAGGATTTTATGAGATGTGAACTATATTCTTTGCTAATGTTGCAGTCCAGAGCCCTGCCCAAAGCCCAGGAGAGGCAGAAAGAATCTTTCCATTAACTTCTCAGACTGTCAGTGAGACTGAGGTATTTATTCTCTATCCCTTCCTCCTCAAATATTTTAAATCCATCTGGAAGAGTAGTTAGATTTGCCCTCTTCTGGAGGAGGGCATCACTCCCCCTTAGGTGTGCTCACAGAAAAAGCCACATAGGAGTCTTTTCAGGTACCTGCTACAAGTGAGGTGGTCTGAAGGTGATAAAGCTTCAGGGAGAGCAAGTGAGGCAGAGACCCACCGAATTTCCCCACGACAAACACAGGGCTGATGGGGCAGAAGGAATAAGGACTGTGACAAAGCTAAAGGCTGTCTGCAGTCAAGCTCAGCTATTCAACATGAGACAAACCTTCCTGCCATCTTTCAGTCTAAAGGAAACCTCTTGCTGAAAGACACCAGAGAACACCCCTGGTACATGCCAGAGGGTGGAAATACCCTGGAGATATGGCCAATGTGAAGGGAAAGCCAAAGAACACTGCTGAGAGGAACAGGAAGGCAGCCCGGAGGACTGTCTCCCAACCCTCTGTTCTGAGGGCTTGAGACAAGACTAGCCAAGCCTTTCAGTATTTAGCCTAAGGACTGGGACTTCAACAAGGATATGAACAAATTCAACCCGGTCCTGCCCTTGGGCTGGGGCAATCCCAAGCACAAATACAGGCTGGGTAGAGTGTAGATTGAGGGGAACCCTGCAGAGAGGGACCTGGGAGTGATAAGCAATGTGTGAGTGCTGCCCAGAAGACCAATCTCATCCCAGGCTCCATCAGAAGAAGTGTGGGCAGCAGGTCAAGGGAGGGGATTATGACCCTTTGATCTCTTGGGATCCCCACCTGGAACCCTTTACACAAGAAGGATGTGGACCTTCTTGAGAGTGTCCAGAGGCCAAGGAGATTGCCCGTATGGCTGAAAAACCTTTCATCTGAGGACAGGCTGAGAAAGTTGGGCCTGCACAAGAGAAGGCTTAAGGGGTATCCCCTTCAGTATCTGAAGGGAACCTACAGGAAAGCTGGGAAGGGACTTTTCACAAAGGCCTATCTCATGATAGGATGAGAAGTAACAGATTCCAAGTGAAAAGGCGAGATTTAAGCTAGATATCAGGAAGAAATTCCTCCCTGTGAGAGGGCTGAGGCCCTGGAACAGGCTGCCCAGAGATGTTATCCTGCTCCATCCCTCGTAGTGTTCAAGGCCAGGTTGGATGGGGCTCTGGGTAATCTGGTCTAGTGAGTGGTGTTGCTGCCCATCAGAGGGAAGTTGCAGCTAGATGATCTTCACAGTCCCCTCCAACCCAAACCAGTTTGTGATTCTATGATCATTGTATGATGATTCTGACTTCCCCAATAACACCTTTATTCTCACACCTGACAGTTGTCCATGACAAGGCTGCAAGAGTCACTCACTCTTGGCCAAGCCTGCGTGCCATTGATCTTCATGAAGACTGCAGCCAGTGGTCAGCTCTGCAGGGACAGTGCCAGGAAGGAAGTAACGAGCCCTTGTTCTGGAACATTTTTACATAATTTTAAAGTCAATAAAGGGAAACAGAGGAACTCAAGGGGGAAGCTAATGGTGATGAAAGCAAAGCAGATATTGGGTTGGAATATTTGGGCAGGAGTCTGATGAGAAAGGAAGGGAAGTTTACTGATTACAGCCCATTTATAATGGAGTATTGTTCCCAGCTCCTAACTTCTGCCCACTTGTCTACAGAGTGTGAGAGGACCAGGAGTCCTGCAATGGGAGAAGCTAAAAAAAAATCACAAGTCCTTATAAAAATTTCATCCTTCACAGTGTCAAAAGCAACGAGCTGCCTTCCTTTCTGGAGGCCAATTTAATTGCTGTCGATACTGCTTGCAAATTGGCTTTAACATTTTAAATTGATGTTTTCTGTAAACTGCTCTGATTAATGGAAGAAAACATTGTGTTTCTGCCTTTCATTTCAAGATCTAATGCATTTTGCAAACAATAATTGATTGAGCAGGACACACAGGGGCAAAGAGGTAAAAGCAAGCCTGCTACAGAAACAATTTCATCCTTCCAATAGTGCCCATCAGAGCTCCACAGTGGAGCAGCTGGTTAGGCAGTGGGCTTAGCTGATTTTTTTTCCCCAAGGAAACTCCTGAGCAGCTTGAAGCTAAAATACCCCAACCGCAAGCAGAATTGTTTTGCTGTGAATTGCCACCATGGCATCAGATTGCAGTTCTGGAAAATCCCAGTCCTGCTGGCCAGAACCTCATCCCACTTCATCTCAAGGTGCTGGCAGTGGACAGCATGTTCACAAAGCACTTCAGTGCAGGGGCTCCTGCTGGCCTGTCACAGGCAACCACTGACAGTCCTCCTCAAGTCCAGAGCTCCACGGGACAGAGCTCAGGGATTACAAACTGCCAAACCCTGCTTATTTCAGCACCTGACCTCCTGAGCTGGTTTTGCAGGGTTAGTGAGCAAACCCAGCTGGAGGAAGAATGTGGAAACACCCACCAGAGTCAGTGCAGAGGGCAGTGCCAAACTATATGAGAAGACTGAGACCTCTACATCAATGGAAGCAGAGCTATTGGTCTGAGTCAACAGCCTGTGAAACATGAGGCTGTGAGGAAGAATTGCCAAGCCTGGAGATTCAAATCAAGACACAGATCAGGGCTCAAGATGAAACCCTGTCTGAAATGACTGTCCTTCCTAGTGCATCCTCGAACCTCAGGTGACTCTGTCCTCGCCCTGCTGAGGCTGAGCTTTGTGCTGCCCCTGTTCCAGCTTCCCAGTCCTGCTCCCAGAGGACCTGATCCTGGACAACTGCTGAGTGCTGATGGTTCAGCTCTAGCTTCATCTCTGACTTCAAGTACTCACCAGGGAAATAAGTATCTCCCAGTCCTATTTGTTCTCATGGGTCTCCAAATTCCCCAGGATATCTGTGCCAGACATCTTGCTCTAATGGCCTCTGTCCCCGATCCTTTCCCAGCTCCAGAGGGGTGAGGGGAAGTGCCTGGTTTGAACCCTATTTCTTCCTGTGTCCCTCAGTGCAGACTTGTAGCATGAGCACCACGGGACAAGGATATGAGCTGGCCTCTCCCGGTGCTGTGCTCCAAACCCATTTCCATCTCTGCCTCTGTACATTTGAGAACAGCACCTTTTCCACGCTGAATCCAGTTGTACAGATCCAGGAACCGGGCAGTCATCCAACCAGTCCAGGTTGAACCTCCTACACACAGAGAGACTCCAGCCTCCATAACAACCTGTCACTGCTCCTGGACAGTGTTACTGGGGCTCTTTTGCGTTCATCAGTTCCACTTCCCAGGACCCCACAATCCTTTCAGCCCCAGGGTTTCTCTCAAACCCAGCAACTGTTTGGAATATTGCTGCCTGGTTCTGGGAAGGAGGCCAGTGAGGTCCCACTCCTTTGAGTGTGCTGCAGGTTGGGGCACAGGGAGCTACCACTACCATTCAGTGAAACCCAGGGCATCATTGGGTGTGTTGCAGCACATGTTCACAGCCACCCTGTCACCTGCCTGTGCAGGTCCCTGGCTGGTAACATGCCTGCATTACATCCCCAGACATGTCCCCACATTAATGCTCTTCTCCAGGAGAGCACACTGACGGAAAAACCTGTTCTGATTAACTTCCACGTTCCCCAGGTGCCTTCTCCGGGTGTTATCAGCAGGCTGAGTTTCACTGCAAGGCTGCGTTCCATTACCTGTCAGTTAATCCTCGCTCCTGCTCACAAATTGCATTGGACTCTCTTTTAAAAAACCCTGAAGGCTGTTCCCATAGTAACCTACAGCTTCCAGATACTGCTGCCGTGCCTGGCCTTGTGGCTCTGGGACAGCTCTGGATGCTCAGTTCCTCCAAAACACTTCTAGCAGGTCCCTGGTGTTTGTCCTGTAGCTCCTGTGCTGTGGCTGTGTGGTTCCCGGGAGTACCGAGCCCCCAGCCCTGCATACTTGCACATACACTCCACTTACTTGGATTTTTCCCCACAACAGCTTTTTTCTTTCTAGTTTTAGCTTTATTTTTTCAAAGTTGACACTCGTTAGCAGTTTTGATGCACGAAACCTTCACATCAGTCACGGGAGGTATTTGGATGCCATACATGAGATGCAGTCACAAAAGTACCTGCATTTCATCATCTGTATGTTCACCAGAGAATCTGTCTGCAGCGGGGACAATGCACTGTCTCATGTGTCTTGTTAGAGGGGCAGAGTTTTCCCTAACGTTCTGTTTCCACAGATTACCCTAAAACTTCACATCTTGGTAAAACACTCACAAGAGCATGATGAATCAATAATTGGAGGCAGAAGTAGGTGCAGCCCTAGTCTCGCTGAGGGAAGGAGGTTTAGGAGAGCATTGGGGATCACAGCCTGCACTTGGTAGCATTCATGGGCAACACCTGCTAAGTCCTTAAGGCTCGTTTATGGCTGAATATCCTCATAGCCCCAGGTCCTAACCTCTGGCAGCAACAGAAGAAGGAATTGAGTTGTCCAAAGCAGGAAGATTAAGGATAAGCAAAGAACTACTAGACAGTTAAACAGACCCATTAGGAATCAGGACTATGAAGCTCACTGTGTTGTAGCTCATTCATTTGACTTTCTAGCACATCCCTTCTCCTGTGCTTCTTGGATTACAAGTTCTTTGAGACAAAGTCTTTGCTTTCCAGTGCAAATGTTAAAGCTCTGGTTTGCTGATAGGATACAGGACTGAAGGAGTCAGGTCTGTGCCCCTGTGATGGTGCAGGAGGAAACACCTCTGCACCTTCAGAGGACACGTCCCTTCTGAGAGGTGCCAAACTGAAGGGAAAGTCGTCATCCCAGGACAAAAACTTGTTCTCAGTGCCTGGGCAAAGTGCATAGATGACTCCAGGACAGACACTCAAAAGGCTTTAAGCATTTATTTGGAAGGGAAAGTACCCATCAGAATAGGACTCTTGTACCTCTGCTATACTGCCACAATGGAGCAAGGCAATCACAGAATCACAGAATATTTAAGGCTGGAAAAGCCCTCTAAGCAAATCCAGCCCAGCCCATGGCCTAACATCACCCCATCAGCCAGACCAGGGCACTAAGGGCCACAGCCAGGCTGTCTGTCCTTAAACACCTCCAGGGATGAGGACTCCACCACTGCCCTGGGTAGTCCAGTCCAGGCTCTGAGCACCCTTTCTGTGGGGAAGGGCTTTCTAACACCCAACCTAACCCTCCCCTGGCAGCTTCAGGCCCTGCCCTCTTGTCTGGGCACTGGGTGCCTGGGAGAAGATGCTGACCCCACCTGACTACAACCTCCCTTCAGGGAGTTGTAGAGAGGGAAAAGGTCCCCCCTGAGTCTCCTCTTCTCCAGGCTAACATCTCCAGCTCTCAGCCTCTTTTTATCAGACTTTCCCTCCAGTCCCTTCGTTAGCATCACTGCTTCTCTAGATCCAGCCCAGCCCCTCAATCTCTTTCTTGAAGTGAGCGGCCCAGAACTGCCACTAGTACTCAAGGTGAGGCCTCAGAGTGTCATAGAATAGGAGTTAAAGAACATCAGCTACTGGGACAATGAATATCTGTGATGTCTAATGCTGCACAGGCTAACCAAGCTTCTAAATCAGTGAGGAACTAAGATCCTTCACACTGAAGAGATCAGCCTGTGTCCTATCTTAGCTACTCTGCACCAGTTCCAGCAGCACCCACCTCTCCCCACACTGCTGGGCTCATCCCTCCCTTTTGGTAGTGGTATTCTAGATGCCAGGACGCTGAGTCCCTCCTACCCTCACAATGTACTGAGACAGAAAAATCTGACATTTTCTAGTGATGTATCAACCCATTTGGGATTTTCCTGGTCGGAAAAGCTGTGGGAAGCACTGGAGCTTACTGCATCAGGGGTGCTCAGGGGAAACAGCAGATGGAGTGGCACTGAATTGCCTCATTTTCTACAGGTCCTAGAGGTTTCAAAGCTGTTTCTCTTTCTTTCTTTTCAAATGTCAGTGAGCAGCAACAGCAATCCTGAGAAAAGAAGATCTCAGCTCCTGGAACTCTGGGTGTTTTCCAAGCAGATTCCCTCATTCTTCACCCACCTGCACCTTAATTAGTTCTTACACCAGAGTGTAGGGGCTGTAAAACGCTGCTGCAGGGACTGGGGGATCGTTTCACACCTGCTTTGTGTTCCCCCCGAACAGCTGTAAATGACAACACAAACTGTGAAGCAGCAGGGAACGTGGATGCCTTCTTCCACACAGTTCTATGCTGATCCTCAGTAAATTAATTCCAATAGTTATTGGAGATTTGGGGGAGAAGCTAGGGGATTCTATGAATGAATAAAGGAAACAATTTGAAGCAGAGACCAGATGGAGGGAAAGGAGAGAAAGGAGAAGGATGGAGAGGGAAAAGGTGTCTATAAGCTGGAGGAAAGCTGAGGCACCAACTGTCCTGGTCACCTTGGGCTTTAGGAAAGAACCAGAGGCCGAGGTGAGCCTGCAGGCCAGGCAGAGCAGGGCCAATGGCAGTGATCACCAACCCTGGGTGAAGTTTGGATCAGGGTGGACACACCCCCCCATGCTGCTTTGCCTATATTTGACTAGAGACATTAGGTGCCATTTCCATAAAGATTAAACTCCCCCACATTCACCCCCGTTTCCACCAGGCTCAGAAGAGCCTCTGGGTGGAAGGCTTCTCTGAAAGCAGCACTTTGAATATGCACAGGGCTGGGACATCCTGACTCAATTAGCTTGTTAAAAGCCTTCCCCATCTAGATCAGGCTAATCAGAGGGCCAGCCCATGCTGTTTGCTGCATTCAAAGTGACAATCCCGTCATGACACTGCTCTGCCCACCTGCAGGGGCCCCAGATCCCAGCACAGGTAACTGCACAAGACTCCTCACACTGGAGAATCATCTCAATCAATCCCTGCAGTGGGGCAGCTCTCTGCTGGCATGTGTGGAGCTGGTTTCAGAGCAGGCAGTTTTGTTGGTGAGGCAGTCTGACATGCTGAGAATTCAGAGGCCAAAATAATCTGAATCTAGGCCAGTGGCTTCTCTCCAGCAAGTACAAAAAAAGTCTTGTCATTGCTCTTGCAGCTTCCTCATGCTGCAGAAGGAGCATATTCTAGGCACGGATTCCACCAATCCGCTTCACAGTCAAGCAAGTGGTATTTGGGGACCCTTCATTTCTGGAAGCACTGGACAGTGATAGCAACACAACCTTGTCCTGACCACATCCAAATTGATTCTCTTCCCACACAGCTCCCCAGGTCAGTCTAATGATCCCACCTATCCCCTCTCCCATTGGCTGGCAGCACTATCATGGTGAACTGTATGAAAAAGATCCAATTCAGAGGGGCCAGGAGGAGACTGAGAACATGAGATCCATTCAGACCACCTGCTGTCCTGGAGCATCAGAGATGTGTACCAGTGGTGAATCTGAGACACAAATCTCCCTGACCCGTAAGGATTTACCCAAACCAAGCTCATGTCCCATCACTGGGACAGCACAACACTGATTTACACCAGCTAAAATTATGCTTCAAATTTTCTGTTGGGAAAACAGGAAAGAAACAGCTCCCTGCACAACTGTTACTGCTGAGCTGAGGCCCTTCTGTTACCAGGGCAGTCAGAAACCTCCCATCAGACAATCTGTGCAGAGACTGAATCTCTGCTCAGCCACATTTTGGGAAAGTCAAACCAACCCTTTGCATTGGACTTCTAGAAAACCTTCAAGAATCTGTCACAGTATTGGAGGGAGTCATCTGAGCTGAGCATTGAAACTTAATTTTTGCTAATGCCCATCAGCACCAGTGTCACAGGAGCTGCTCTCATCTTTTCTGACCCATCACTTGACTGTGGACACAGAAGGAGGATCAGGAATGCCCCTAGCTTGGGATATGTCTCCAAGCCAAATGCATCACCTTCCTCTCAAGGAGGGTTCTACTGTTCTGATGTCTTCCAGCCTGCAGGAACTCCTGACCTTTCCCCCATCTATCCTCATTAGTTCCTGCCTATGTTTGCTGGTCATTCCCTGAACAGTGAGTGGCACTAACCTTCACCGCACACAGTACAAGCAGCATGGAGAAGAGACAAGGGAAGCAGTGCTACAGTTTTCCTTCCAACAGCCCTAAAGGTGCTACTTCAATAGAGCTAGTAAAGCTGCTGATCAATAGTTAGATGAGATACACTTCCTGCACTCTCAGATTTATATTTTACCTGCTCCTAAAGCAAACACTGCACTAACAAGAGGTCTGTGTGGGCTGAAGGAGCATTCCAATCTGCAGTCAGTGCTATAGCTCCTGTTAATGAGGTGGTGTGCCGCTGCTGGGGTGTGCTCTGACCCAAGCAATTGGTGGGCACAGTTTTCAGTTTCTCAGAGCCTGCCACCACCCAGCCAGCAGCACTGTCTAAAAGCAATGGACAGAAATGCCAGCGGAAATGAGGGTGGGCAGAAGGAGAACTGAACTGTCCTGACACCCCAAAAGGGCACGAACTTGACTCTCAGAGAAAGCAAAGGTGGTAATAACCTCTGGAGAGATGGTCTTCAGACACTTGGGATGCTCAAGCCTGGCAGTGTACAGACTGGGAAATGTGTTCTGCTTCAGATAGCTGCCACAGCATCCAGGGAAGGTAGCCACTGTAGAGTAGTAGGTTGACGCCTTCTTGAAACCAGCTGTCTTGTCTGAAGTATGGCAGCTGTTCTTCATGTTGCCAGGTTGCCCAGAAGGCAGTTGAGGCTCCATCCCTGAAGATCTTCAAGGGGAGTCTGGACAATGCTATGGGCAACCTGCTCTAGTTGAGGATGTCCCTGCTCACTGCAGGGGGGGTTGGACAAGATGACCTTTGGAGGTCCCCTCCAACCTGGGCCTGTCCATGATTCTATGATTCTATGTCTAGGACAGAGCAACCTACTTGTCTTTTTCCCTTAAACAAGAGATACTTCAACCTGGGTTCTTCCACCTCAAAGCACAAAAGGAAGTACACACCAAACCTAACACCAGACCTTCCTGTCCCACCTCAGAGCTTCTGAAGCCACCAGCTCTGAAGTGCCTGGGTAAATATATTGAGTACTTTACTTTGCTTGAATTCTTATTCAGGCATCTGCACCAGCTGGAGACAGAGCCCATGCCATGGCCTGGGGGCTACCAGAAGCAGCTTCAGATCCCTATCCTGTGATCTCTTGCTGTGGCCATTTGAGGGCTGCCTGAGTGCTTGCAGAAGGTGAGTACCTGGTATGTGGGAGATGGACTCCCAGCAAGAACCACACAGCAAGTGAAGTGCCCTGAGCAGGTAATTTGCAGCACCTGCATAGGCCGTTTTTCTTGGACTCCAGTGCCTCAGCCACCAGGCCACCTCCATTTATCACTGTCACCCACAATCACTTTGCTCACTGACAACAAACGTGCCCGATGGAAAAATGAAGCAATGGTCTGTTAAGCAAGACTTAAGGACACCCTTGCAGTTACAAGTTTGGAAACAAAACTTCCAAGTAAAACAAACACAAAAGTCTGTCCCATCCAGTCTGTCACAGCTATCACCCTTTCTGGTTGCTTAACCACATGCTCTAGAGTCCTGAGACCACTGCCAGCAGAACTGAGCCTTTTCAGATCCTGCTGCAAAACTCCATATCTGAGAACGTCTCTGCGCACCAGTGAGGCAGAGCTTTGCCTGGATCCTGTTAGCAGACATTGCTGCTTCTGCTTTTCCCCCCAGATGTCCTTCATTCCCATCTTTTTCTTTCTTTCCTTTCCCTCTTCCCTCAGAAAGCAAGTATTGATGGTGATCTCTCTTCCACTTCCGAGCAGGAGCTCACCAGCTTTATTAGATGCTCTAACCCCATCTTGTCTTCCAACTTTTACTTCCCTTCAAACCTAGAAGATTTGAGTGTTCACTTAGACCATCTCCTGAAGATGGGCTGAGCAGCAGAGTACAGTCAGCACAGAGAACTTCCCTGCTCTGCAAACAGAAGGATGTAAGGAAACCCTAACTAGAGCTGCTGTGTGAGCTCACCATCTTCTGTAAGTGATGAGTTTTCTGTCTCCTATGATATATGAGGACACAGTAATAATGGACACAACCGAGTCAGGAACAAGTTCTTTTAGGCAAGTTTTCCCTCCCCAGCTCTGGCAGGAGCATGGTGTGAGTTCAGTCCAACTGGCTGCCCTGAGGCAGAAGGCTGCCAAAGGCTCTGGAAGGCTGTGATGAAAGTCAAGTCCCTCTTCTTTGTAGCTGAGTTTGTAGGCATCTCCCGTTAGTGGCTTTCCTTCTTTCAGCCCTGACTGAGCTGCAATGGCTTTTCTCCTGCACATGATCCAGGCAGAGAGAGGAGCAGACAGCCACGGAATAAACAGACTGACATCTTTACCAGCCACCCAGCCCCCGGCCATGACCCAGCAGACTCCTCGCTGGGAGTTGTTACTGTGCAGTGTGATCCTCTGTACTCACCATAGCTGTGCTCTGGACTCAAAACCCTTGTGAGCCTCCACTAACAGCAGAAAGTCTTCAAACTGCCCAGTGGAGCCATCAGCTAACAACAGACATCAGAGAAGAACACTGCAATGAGCAGTGCCCCTCACAAACCTTCCACTTGCCTTCTCCCAGAATCAATGGTGGTTAAACATGACACCTAACTCAAACTCCCAATATCCAGCTGGTCTCTTCTACAGCAAGCAAAGAATTTCTTCTGCCTCTGTGTTCATGATTTACCTGACATGACTGACCAATAGAAGCAGTGGGAAGAGACTGGGTGTCTTCAGAAAGGGATTAATCTCATTGTAGGCTCATATCAGAGCTGTTCTGTGATGGTTCCTGCACCTGTTCAATAGCCACAACCCCTGATGTCCTGTGGTTCTGTCCTGGCGCAGAACCAGAGCTTGTGCCAAGTCCTAAATATGCAAAACACCTTCCTCCTCCAGACGGCTTTCCTCCATCCTCATCTCCAGTCCAACATTTTATGTTACAGCTGTCACTCTCTGGCAAACAAAATTACAGGGTTCATCTGCCTCTGAGTGAAAACTGAGAGCAAAGAAATCCTTTTTAGTTCTCAGGTAAATTACTGTGTTCCCAGCAGCAGGGAGACTTCTAGAGAACATGGTCAACTCCTCCTGTCTCCATCTGATGATGCACATCATAACAAAACCCTCCTGACAGTCACCACCATGAGGCAACAGAAAACAAAGAGTCACTGCCCCCACTCACAGGCCCTTTCCATGCAAAGCAGAGCACACTGAGCCCCTCATAAGATGGAGCTGTCTGAGCTCCTTTCAGAAGCTTCTTTCAGAAGCTTCCCCAGCACAAACCATTAGCAAAACCTCTGACTGCTGGGTGAAGCTGCACCCCAGAACCTTCTACATGAAGCTGAATGGCTCATGAATGAATGAGGGCAAGTTGCAATTGAGAGATACCAAGTGATGGCAAGTCTACCACAGCCAACTTAATAAAGATCAAGAGCAACCAGTCAAATACTGTGCTGGCAATTACTGATACACAGAGCATCAGAGCAGCACCTCCACACAAAAGGCTGCCATCTCTGTGCCACTGGGAAAGCCAAGGCAAATTCACACCACTTGATAAAATTCACCCAGCCAGCACAAGATGGAAAAGAAATGGTTGGTCTTGATTTCCAGGTCTTGGAGGACTTCAGACTGGGGTCTTTAAGCTCTTGGGAGCTCCCTCTAGGTCACCTTCCTCACTTCAACACACACCTAGAGTCCACCTGAATGATTAAGGTGCCTCCAATAAATGTGGATTCCTTCCTTCTTAGCCGCTGTGTGCAAAGAGCCCCATGAAGCTCCACAGCAGCTGTATTTTGTTGGACACAGACACTGCTCTGAGCTCAAGATAAGCACTTTAGTATAAACTAAATTTGTACCTCACTGGTTCTCAATTTTTACAATGCCTACAGAGAACAGACATGTTGTTCAGCACAAACCTTCAAAAATCATCCCAACTGATTCCCTCTGCTTGGTCAGATTGCTGTTGAAAGCCATTTCTCGTCCTAACTTTAGGTTTACAGAGGCCCCTATTGTAACATGTGGTGTTCTGCTGACAGATCCCACCGACAGCTGCAGCCACATCCAGAGAGAGAGTAGGAGAACAGCACTTACCTGGGTTACTCTTGGAGGTGCGCACGGGTGTGTAATGGTTTTTGGAGGATGTCCTGACTGGGGTGTTTTCTTTGGGGGAGGTATCTATGGCCGAGATAGTCTCTCTTTCACAGTGTGCTATTGGAATTGGTCCCTGCTGCCGTAAGATGTCAGCCAGAGCCCTGGGGAGAGAGAAACAGGGGAAAAAGAAATGTATTTGCACACAGTAGCTAGACTGGCAGTCAGTATTTTCCCTTCCACAGTCACTGCATTATTTCAGCAGTAGTTGCATTTGCACCAGAGACAGAACAGAAGGAACAATCACAAAAGGAAAAAAGATGGATTGAAAGCTCAAATTCTGTTTGGCGCTGTGCTGCAGGTATTTTCAGGCTTGCCTGGCTATTGTTGGGTTTTTCATATTTCCACTAACTCGCTCAGCCCAAGGTTATGTTCTATTTCTATCACTCTCCTTGCTGCCAGTATTGGTGTGGATGGACTGTCCTACAGCACAAAAGGAACTGCCTTTAGTGACAGTCCCCACAGAGCCCTGGGGATATCATAAAGGCCCTGCTCAAGCCAAACTTGTCTCCAGTTGAGTGATTAAAGTTCAGTTTCCACAGGTCTTTGTGTTTTCTGCAAGAAGCTAAACAAGCAGCTGTGATGGGAGAAGCACCAGTCCAGAAAGGATTGAACAGTTGTCATGGGTTAAAGTCAACAAACTATTAGCCCTCCTTTGGCTTTTTCTGCATCACTTCTTTAACAGTACTAAGGTCTCTCTGCTATCTTCCCAGAAAATGAAAGGTCTCACAGTTCAGTTATGCCCAGTGCACCCCTTGGAGCAGTGGAAACTCAAAGATTTACCTTGTTTTCCTCTGTAATTTTCATGGATACAGTGGAAAGATTGCAGCATGGAATGCACTCGTTTGTTCAGTGTTGCCATAAGCGATCTCTTGAACCAAGAGAGAAGGAGGAAGGGGATGGATTGTGTGGACTGCAAGGGACAGTGACATTTCAAAGATGACCATGTTTGAAAGGTTCTTTTCTCTTGGCAGAGGCAATATGTCTAATGTCACCTCGGGTACCAAGGAAGATGAAAGGAAGAGAAATTCATTCACTGCATATTGATGAGAATGATGCTGAGTTTGCTGACAACTAGCAACATTCCTGAAATGCCAGATTTCTGCTCTTTTATATTGGAAATAGTTTGGGATCTGAGAATGTTCCATTTTCCAAACCATTTCCTCTAGGAGCTGTTATCCTTGTGCATGATGAATTACAACCCTACTATCTCTACAGAAGGGATCCTTGGAAGATCTCAGAGGCTCCAGAAGAGGACTGTGTTAGTTCACAACCACCCTGGACTGGGGAAGAACATTTTTAACCTTATTTGACCATTTACTGTTCGTAGAGAGAGCAAGCATCAAGGTTTAAAGCAACCCCATGCCATGGGGAAGTGCAAACAGCGGACATGTGGAGGAAAGGGGTTGTCCAGAGGGACAGGTATTTATTTTGTGCTAAGGTCAGATAGAGCTGTGGTGGCAGCAGTATGACATACTCAGCCCTGCCCCAAGCCAGGGCAACTTGTATTTGCTCTTGTGGTTGTTCTTCACTGAAGATGAGGAACTGGCACTTGATGTTGCCCAGAAGATGCTGAATTCCCTCTACTGACACAGACCTGTGGGTGCTCATCGTCTTTTACAGTCATGCCTGAGCTATCTCAGACTGGTCACCAGCCTACAGGACATGTTTGCAATGATGGTCCCTTACACATGGTTGTACTGAACATGAGTGGCAGAACAAGGACCTCCAGTGGTGCCTGAGATCCCTGCCCTGGGTGGTACTGTGCAGCTTCTTCCTGAGGAGAGGATCCATTCAACACTAATCTCAATGGCTTTTCTAGGCAAACACCTCTCCACAGCATTACAGATCTCACAGACTGTGGAGGATGCGGGAAGCTAATGAGGTTTCTCTATTTGGCACCCACATCCAGTCCACCCTGTTGGAGACAATCCATTTTCTGAAGACAGCAGGCTGGCTTAACGTAGCCCATAGAATGTATCTCCAAGACATATTAAGCATCAGAAGTCCATTTGATGGTACCTGTAGCACAGAAATGCTAGAAGTCACTTGTCAGTCACAGAGATTGTATTATGACCATTATTTACTAGCTCACAGTAGCCTGGGCCAATTGGTGTCAAGAGTGCAATCACTCAGTACGGAGGAAGATGAAAGCATGCATAACACTAAAATGCCACAGAGTGCTCGGCTTAGCACAGCAGAGCCAGCTGTGTAGGACCAATGTGGTCAGGGATGGGTCTGTGCAGGATGAGGCTCATAGAGAGGTGAGGAAGCAGAGCTGGAGATACTAGTGGGATAGAGGTGAGAAAGTACAAACTAGTCCTCCCTGAAGCTGAGTTTGTTTAGCCTGACCAAGGGAGGGCAAGAAAACACCCAACTCCCACTAACAAGGGGCTGCAAAGGAGACAGAGAAGGGCTGTTCTTGGAGCTGGGATGCAAAGGAGACAAAATGTGGTAAGCACATGTTGCAATACAGGCAATTCCACTTGTGAACAAAGGAAAAGCCACAGTGGGATGGTAAAACACTGAAACAGGGACCCAGAGAGGCCGAAGGACCTCCATCCTTTGCTTATTCCACTGGACAATGCTCCAGACAACCGCCTCTACCATTGAAGTTGGACTTGCTCTGAGCAGATTGCAGGATGAGGGACCCCCAGAAGTCCCTTCCAACCTAAATTCTGAGTCTAGGACTACCTCACACTGCAGGTCACCTGCAGGTCCTGAAACTGTTGTCCACTATTGTTGCTCTCTGAATGGGGCTTGGCATAGTCCTAGAACAGCTTCCCTGTCTCCTGGATGGACAGTTTACCTCCATTCATTAAAAAACAATTGAAGCAATCAGAATGAATATACTCTGGGATAGACAAGTGCCTCGTCCTCTCAGTTAGTATCTCCCTGAGAGCTGAACCCTGAGCTTAATGCCCTCTACAAGGACAAAACCACTTGTTCAGAATTGCACTTCATTTTGTGAGAAGTTTCTCAGAAACTTGTACTTTGTTGCTCCTTGGTTACAGTCGATATCTGAGCTCACTGCTCCTTACCGAACAAAACACACCTGGGGTGATGAGAACAAACTCACTGGGGTGAGAAGACCAAATTTAATCCCTTTTCTTTTTTATTCTGAAGAAATAGCAATAGGAGCTGCTCTCTGAGTTGTTAATCTCTGCATAACAAGGACAAGTTCTGGAGTTCCTAGTATAAGAAGGACATTGAACTGTTGGAGCAAGTCCTGAGTAGGCCAAAAGGATGATCACAGGGCTGGAGCCCCTCTGCTATGGGGACAAGCTGAGGGATTTGGGGCTGTTCAGCCTGGAGAGGAAAAGGCTCTGTGAGGGAGCTTCCAGCTGTGAACAGCTTCCAGTTCTTGAAGGGGCTCCATGAAAGCTGGAGAGGGATATTTTATAATAGACTCAAGTGATAGGACATGGGGGAACAGCTTCAACCTAAAAGGGGAGATTTAAAGTAGACCCTAGAAAGAAATTCCTCCCTGTGAGAGTGCTGAGGCCCTGGAACTGGTTGCCCAGAGAGGTTGTGGCTGCTCAATCCCTGGAAGTGTCCAAGGCCAGGTTAGATGGCAGGGGGTTGGCACTGGCTGTGATTCTATAACATCTTGAGTAAGATACCAACCACATGGAAAAGAGGAGACTTGTTGCTCTCAGAAGAACCAGAGGTGATGCTGAGGAAACTCATGTCTGTCATGTCATGAGACAAATAACCACCAACAGCAGATTCAGGTCAAAAAATGTGTAGGACTAAATGAGTGGCGTTCAGCAGTACCAATCACACTGTGTGTCCTCTTCAGATTGTTCAGCACCAGCAGGATGAAGCATCATATGTGGAGGAGAAAGTCCAACCTGGAGCAAAGTGACTAGTTCCCTGCCAATTCAACCACAGTGTGGTGTGTGATCCCGTTGATTTCCACACAGCACAGAGGGCTTGGGGCTGGTGGAAGGATTTGGTCAGTGTAAGTCCCTGGGCACAGCAAAAGCTTCAATAATCAAACACTACAAGAATCACTCAAACATACATGCTCCTGTGTGTGCAGCCACCTGGGTACAATTATTCACACTGATGTCAACAGCATCAACCGCACAGCCTATGAGCCACTTCAGAAATCTTCCTGTGACAACCTGTCTCTTATCTCTGGAAAACAAACCGCAGGCCCTGCGATGTGTCACTTGTGGCAGTGGACAGAGTAGCTGCACAAACACATCCTGAGATAATGACTGACGCCAGCTTCTTCATTAACGTCATTTCTGTGAGAACACTAAATCTTCATTCCACGTAAACCCAGAATAGTCACAGTGGCAACTGGGATATGGTTCCAGACCAGTGCTAGACTAGCAGACTGGGAAAAACACCTGCCATCCCAGGGCAGACCAGGGCAGGTCCTGCTCTCAGGTACATCAGCAGAGAAGGCTCTTGTGAAACGCTGGGCTGAGTGAGTGCTTCAGGGACAAACCCAGCTGGATGAACGCTATGAGTCCAGTGCAAAGCAGCAGTTGTGGCTATTTTGAAAAGCAGCAATAATAAAAAAAGGGTTTTTTGAAATACAAAAAAACCAGGTGGGATGGGATGGGTGTAAGGTCAGTGAAGCTGGACATCAGCTAGGGCCCTGATGTTTAAGAATAAATCGCCAGAGACAAGAGAGGGAAGGGAAGGCAACCTGGGAGAGAGGCAATGGCAGGGAGAGAGAGAAAACCAAGAAAGAACCAGGAGAAAGGGAGCAGAGTATGAAATGAATGAAACAGAGAGAACAAACCACATTGAAGACCAGACAGGGCATTCATCTCTCATTCCTAGCATGGAGCTGTGGGAGCAGAGAAAGGAGCTCCCCTCTGCAGTAGGGAAGTAAATCAGCAGTGATGATCATTCAGGCTCAAGTGAGGTGACCATGCTCTTTATGTCTGTGCAGTGCTAGTAGACTGGGGCCAATGAAGGGTTACAAAAGGGCTTTAAGGACTCAAAGCATCTCATGTATGAGGGAGAGGCTGGGACAGCCAGACTGTTCAGTCTTGAGGACAAAGAGCTCAGGGGAAGCTTCCCAATGTGATCAATGACTGGTAGAAGGGTGTAAAGGAAAAGGAGCCAGGATTTGGGCTCTTCTCCCAGTGATGTCCAGTGACAGTACATGAGACAATTGGTCCAAACCCAAGTACAGGAAATACCACAACATGTAAGAAGAAACTCTTCTACACCAAGTGTTCAGACACTGACACAGTGACCCTTGATGACATACAGAACCCAACTGGCCACAGTCTTGGGCAACCTGCTCTAGCTGACTTCACTTAGATTTGGGACTGGTTGATCTCCAGACCACCTAGTCTGGATAGGTGTGTCAAAACTCAGCAGCTCTGAGATTCTATGGACTCTGCTTAGCTAAACCAGATTGTCCAATCCTGAGCACCATAAAGAAATCGGTTCAAAGCACAGCATGGAGAAACCCCATGCAGGAGATGATTCAGATCCTTCTAGACCCAGCATGAAGCCCTGACTCCAGTGGGGTTTCTTCAGGCTAAGCAAAGTCATAGAGAACAGAGCTCCAGGGCCATTTCTCTAAGTGGCTTTTCCTACAGTGGCCTTCACGTTGCAAAACACTCCCGTATTTCACAGGCTCTAACAGTGCCTCAGCTCCCTGTCCTCAACCATTCCAGCAGGGTGATCTGCTTGTCTCTTGCACCCATGGGAAGAAAATCCTTGCTCCTTGTGCTCTGTGGAATGAAGGACAGATTTGCTTGGTAAGACTAAGAAATTTGAGGTAGGATGGGGACCAGAGATCACAGCTTCCCTGTCTAGTGTTCCCTTTGCTGGCCAAGAAAGGTCCATATCAACAAACACTGCCCAGGTACCCCAGGCCATCTGTCAGACTTTTCAGGATGTACCTGAGGAAATGCAGCACCTGTGTCAGTGCCTGAGGGCTGGCAAGGACTTCATAGACTGCATTTGCTGGGGATATCTCCAGTCTTTGCCTGCAGATGAAAAACACCCAGATCTTGGACAGGCAAGAAACAAAAATGTCAAACAGAGAGGACTGTGTGATTTAGGGAGTGAGTTCGTGACACACCAGCATTTCCCTCTGCAGTGAGCACCAAGACACATGGAGAGGGCAGTGACAGGAGGGAGTAAGATGCAGAAGTAACATTCACCTGCAGAGGCTGAAGATATCTGTGAAGGAGCAGTGAGCTCCAGCATACCCTGAACCCTCACCAGGTGGCCAAGTCACATCAGCTGCTGCCTCAAACAGTAGAGAGGTAGCAGCAGGCAGGAGGGGAGGAGGAGACTGTCCCTTCCACGGCCTGCTTTGAAAGCAGTGTCCTGTTTTCCCAACATCTACAGATCTTCTGCACTGGCTGACAGGAAGGCTGTGAGTACAGGTGCTGAGGACAAGTGAAGCTCTGGTGACAGCTCCAGCAGGCTGATACATGGCCTGTGGGAAATAAGATTAGTCTAAAAAGGTCTGTGGATGCTGGACAGGAAAATGTGGTGAGAAAAGCAAGCTGTACACACAAGACTTCACTCAGCTGCCTTTTCACATCACCCTTCTGAAGCCTCCTGTATGGGGTATTAGAAATCAAGAGTTTCCAGTTCCAAGTCTCCATTAATTTGGGGAAGAATGGAAGTAGAACTACCAAAGGGACCTGGCAGAGCACAGTGAGAAGATACGATGAGAAGCCTAGCTGGCAGAAAGGCTGCTAAAGGCAGAGGTGGGATGGAGTTTATAGCATAACTCCAACAGACTTCAGCACAGGCAGGGTTTCAGGACAAATCCCTGTTATGGGGCTAAACCATTACAGCCCCTAACAGAAGTGAGCTTAAACACCCCCCTATCATGTCTTGCTAACCCAGAACAAAGGTGGTTAATATGAGCTGGATAGTTCACCCAGCCATGCAAGCAGCTCACCTGGAAGGGATGGCTTGCTCCCAGGGACCAGGACTTCAGTCACTGGTACAGCGGATGCAAGTTAGACAAGTTTGGGTTTGGCCCCGGTCCCAAGACCTGCTATATCTTGGGGTGTTTCCAACGCTGGCCACACAGAGTGCCCCCTGACTGAGTTGGGCCTGTGCTGGGACAGATCCCACACCGCAGCTGCTGTCATTTCCCCACTGACGACTGTACACAGCAGACAGGAAGGCAGGTGTCCATTGTCCTTCTGCAGCTGTCCTCATGTCTGTCACCTCCCTGGCATCACCCCCAGGGCACAGGTCTGTCCACACTCTGTCAGTGCTCTGATCTTACTATCAGGAGGATGGGGCTCTAACTGATTCCACAAACACCACTGCAAACTAACACCAATCCAATACACAGAGAGAAAGACAGGGATACTGCTGCTGGCAAAGTTCTTTGGAAAGCATCTTCACATGGAAGCAACTGTGTCAAAGCATATCCCAATTCTAAAGGCACAGAAGCTCAGCCAGGTGCTAGAGACACAACAGTCCCAGGTCAGCACAAGAGAGAACTGGGCTCTGCAGCTGCCAGGAGCCAAAGCTAGTGTTCACTGGAGGGTTTCTGGGCGGGAACCCTGGAAGTGGTTTCTTACAGCAGTCTGAGCAGGCATGTGGTGAGTGCCTGTGTCTGTGAGAGTATAGTGACAGGTGAATGCACCCACATTCAGAGGAGGTAAAGACTGAGCACTAGAAGACCCTTCCTAAAGCAATGCATCTGTGCACCTGCACCCACACAAGTGAGGAAATATTTTTTCTTTATATCAATACAATAAGCAAAAGCCAGATACAGAAATCATTTGTGAAAGCTGCTGGAAGTGAGTCTGGGCTAGTGACAAATGCCACTGAAAGCTTCATTAGGTACACACTAAGGACTGAGTTGCCGACCCCAGCTGGAGACAGAAGAGGTTGGCAGCCAGCCCCGCTCACTCTTCTTGGGGAACTCCAACCCCACGCAGATGTGGCACAGTGACACTGCAGACACCCACCTTTGCAGGGCTCAGGGAGCTGGGAAATGCCAGTCAGTTGGGAAACAAGTATCTCAGATGTTACACTGGAACACCCACAAGAAAACTGTTGATGTGCGCTCATCCTCTCTGCTTTGTATCATAAGGTGGAGTCAGTAACTAGGAAAAAACCTTCTTTCCTTTTGGGTGGGGGCGGGGGGGAAGTTCTTTAGAGTAGTGAACACCAATGGTGCTTACCCTGCACATCTCACACCAGTGCTTTACACATCCAACACTAAAACACAAAGTCAGGTGGTCTCCTGCTGCTGCAGCATTGTGGGGAAGGGATTGACTGCATCCCTGCCCCCAACATAGGTCAGACAAACTCCCTCAAACTGGTAGGTCCAAAGAGAGAGAAACTGTTGCATAAAGATTTTGGTTCTGACGTTGAACCAAACTGATGTTTCTTCACAGAGAGTTGTGGCGCTGGGCAGAAAGTGGCCAGGGCAGTGAGGGTTGAGAGCTCCCTCCAGACCCTTATGAGGCTGTCTAGGGACAGCGAGCAGCATGAAACGGCCTATGGCCTCACGGCTCATCGCAAAGCAGAGCCGGCTGCCACCTGCTGTACTGCCAGCACAGATCCTCCAGCAACTTCCCTGGATCTCCCAATCTCCAACCCAGCTCAAGAGAGCCAGCGGGGGACTCTGCAAAAGGTACACAACAGGTGCTGGGGAGACATGGAAGCAGCATAAGCACACAGAAACGGCACTAAACACTGCTCTTGGGCATGAGAAGAGTGAAAATTAAACCGTTATGTTTAATGCTGGGTGTTTCACAGGCATGGAATTCTGCAGGTATTGTCCTCAGGGCTCAGCTGCAGAGTGCCTCAGCCTGTTACAGTCTGTGTGTCTACATGCAGATGGCCAGTAGTGGTACTGGTGGATGTGCAGTGCTGTAAAAACACATAAGCACATACAGTAGCAGCAGCTGAATGCACCAGGTATCTATTTTGCATCAATTCCTATGTTGTAAGCACGATTAAGGGACGTTAAACTCATCTAAGAGAGCCGTACTTGCTCTGAAGAGCCCTATCACTGCAACAAAGGAGGTTGGGGCAAGAGTTGAACTAGATCAGAGTAGTTATTGTGAAAGAATTCCAGGCTTATCTGCCTGGGTAATGAGACGTTTGAGACGTCCCAGCAGTACAGGTCACCCAGATCTAAGGAAATACAGGTTGCCCATGTGAACAGGGGCAAAGGCAAACAAAAGAGCACCATGATCTCATTTCCCTGCTAAGATTCAGATCCTCTTATGTGAAGCAGAAGTTTTCCAAGGCGTCTGATCTCCAAAGATATGTAGATCAACTGTAAGTTAAGGATATAAGAGATCACAAAACTAAAAGAAATAGGAGTTCAGAGACAGACTGGATTCCCCTGACACCTCACAATGGAGGGTTACTAATAAGAGAAGTTAATTAGAAAGCAGAAAAATATCAAATAGATGGGAATTAGAGACATTGAGAAGATTCTGTAAAGGCAGCCTGGTTCATGAGAGCAGCCTCCCTTACTGGGAGAAGTTCCAACCAAAAGGACAGGACCCTGAAGCGGCCAGTGAAGAGACACCAGGCAGTCTCTGTGCTGCCCCCAAAGCCAGGCTTCTAGATCCAGAGAGGCAAGTACAGAAAGAAACCCAATCACTGAACTACACAAACTGAGTACAGCCTCAGACTAAAACTCCCCCAGCACATGAAAGCTAAGAAGGAAAAGTACTTGGCACAGGTACATGTGCATGAATCCTCTTGCTTTGGCTGTCTGGGAATGGCTAACTTATCCGTGCAAGCAATAGGACAGGGTTCACGTCTTCTCCTTACACACGACTTACCCCAACCACACTAAGGTGCAGTACAATTATTCATGAGCAGCTTCTCTGAGGTCACAAGACTGTGCCTCTTTTCTAGTACACCCTAGTCAAGTCCAAGACATGGCTGTGGACCAACACTGGATGCCCACAAGAGGGACAGGGCATTTCCGAGAAGGGTCTCAGAAACCATCAGGAATAAACAACACAAAGACCAAAGGAAAGGAATGTGAGAGAGGCAGACGAATGAGACAGAGTGGAGTTAAAAGAAAACAAGAGCATCAAACCAAAGTGGTGGGAAGAGGAAGAAAGCAGTAACAACCTTAAACTGCTCTCCAGTCCCTTACGACAGGGGTGTTTGCTGCACTCACTGCTTGCCCCTGGGAGATGTGAAGGTGGATTGCCTGGCTCAAGCAGCACATGCCAGCAGAGAGCTGGACTGAAGGAGCCAGCTGGGATCACAATGTGAAAATCCAAATCTAGAGAAGTAGCTTTCACCAGCTCCACCGGTCAGTGCAGAGGGCTGAAGCCAGTTGCCTTGCAGCGACCCCTCCAGAAAGCATAGGGCCTGGAAGCTGTGCTGAGAACAGCCTGCTAAAAGAGCAAAGCTCCTGTTCTCCAAGTTAGCATCATGCAGATCAGTGCATGCAGCCCCGCCATGTTTGAGGTCAGACAGACCCATTGCCTCCAACTCCTGCTGAGATTCAGAGCTGTAGAGTTAAAATGGCAAGAGAGTGATCTGTTTAACTGTGCTTTCTATGAGGGAGAAGGATGTTAATTTACAAAAGCAGTCCTTGTTATCATTCACATAACACAGGTTGCAAAGGCAGAGACCAGAGAGTTAGCATGAATATCTTTCCTCTCTGTAGCAATAGAGATGTCCTCAGAGCAGGGTAATGTGACTCACCCTGAGCAGAAGGTGCTTCTCCTTTTCTCCCCTTCTTCCTTCCAAAAGCCAAAACACTCACAGGACGTGCTCTGTGAGAGGACAGCTACCGGGAATGGCTGTGTAGCAGGAGACACAGCTACTTCACTGTGAAAAATCCCAGTGATGCTCTACAGCAGCTACAGAACAGCTGGACTCCTACCACTGCCCAGGGGCATCGCTCCACTGGCTCCCACTGGTTTACCAGTAACGGCTTCGGCAAGTGACTGGTAATGTTTCAGACACTTCAAACCATGAGGAGTCTCCAGTTTGTGCATTCCCAACTCAGCAGAATTACTGTGGCTGAGGGCTACACAGGGGTCACAGAGAGACACTATCAGCAGTAAATTATTTATGTGCTGTAGTGTGGGGATTCAGGGTCATGGCCATGGGATGGCAATATTCTTGGTCACCCCTCCTTACCATGGAAAAACATCCCCAGCTCTGCAAACAAACAGCTTTGTTCACCGTCAGAGATTCCTTCCCATGCTCTAAGCAAAGCAAATACCCTGCCTACATCAGAAATGCCTGAGCAAAAAACCCTGATAAACTGCTGAACACAAACCATCCTCACGGAGCAGTCAGAGAGCAGCAGCAGACAGAACACTGCTGGGTCTAAGTCCCAGAAATCAGCCCCAGTTCCTACCTGGAGCTTTAGTCGTGGCTGGCTAACTCCAAAGCAGGATCCAAGCAAAAGGCAGGTATGTATGGTCAGCCCGGAAAATCCTATAAGCTTTACAAACCCAACTACATTTAAGCGTTACAAGTGTCTCTGTGAAACAGGAGTACTTCAGCTCCTGATTTTCAATACATTACCACTTACTGCTCTTACAAATGAACTGAGGTGTCAGCTGCTCTCCCTGCTCAGTCCGGAATCACAGCAGTGCCCCAGCTTTAAAGGGATGTGTCAGCATCTGAAAACAGGACGGGATTTCCAGTTTGGAAGAGCACTCGCCTATCTCAGAGCACAGGCAGCCCTTCATTTCACACCAGACTGACAGCTCTCCTGCGAGTTTGTAAACCCTTCTTTTTTATCCAAAGACACAAACCTGAGCCCTGCCTCCATCAGAAGGTTCTCTCTGGCCGAGTTAATAAGGATTTTCAATAAAAGCTGGAGTAGAACTTAGCAGAGAAGTAACCACGATGCTCAGTCCTGCAAGCCAACAATTTATGATGGAATAAAATGTACAGTGTGATCTTGCTTATGGTGAAGCACAAGGAACTCTCACTTCATCCTCCCTGGGGGTGCAATAGTGCTCACAATGGGCTATTTCTGGCCCACTGTCACAACTTCTGTTCTCTGTAGTTCTCCTCATCCCAGAGGTTTCAGTGGGCTGCACACTGGGAGTTGTCATCACTCCAGTGAATTACTCTGGATGTTACTCTCAAGTACAGCTGAGAGAACCTCAACCAGATAGGAATATCTGCCTCCACTCTGATTTTCTTTTCTCTATCCCTTAGCAGCAGAGCTCAGAGACAAAGATGGACCATTCAACTCATATTTATACTCTACTATTTTTTCCCAGACCGACATGGACTTTTGTCTGCTGAAGATATACTTCATAGTATTTAAACCATGGAGCAGTGTTGATGCACCTCAGATGACATTGCTGAGAAGGGTGAAGCTGACTGAAGGAGTCCATTAGCCCTCCGAATGGTTTGCAAGCCAAGTGCTGCGAGTTCTCAATCTGACATTTACATTGCTACACAGGTGAATCATTTCACCAAAACTTCTCTAAATAAAGAAAAGCCAGCATCAAAGACATGAAAACATCAGGAATAAAACAGACACACGTGGCAACAGTGACTGATTTCAAAGGGGGCAGGAGCCAACCCTGTAGCTACAGCCCAAGCACTGGAGTCAGCTGACTACATTCGAGGTGAAGATAAAGCCCACAGGAAGTTGCCTTGAGCCAAAGGAGCTGGGGAAGGAACTCTTAGCAAAGAAAACACAGAAAAGAGCCTTTTGACTCTTGACTGAGCTGTTTTCAGGACCCTTCACTACCCAGACACAAGACCACAGATATGAGAAGGTTTTTAATGTAGTGAAATTGTTTTCTGGTAGAGCCCAGGTGCAGGAGGGGTTGTGGTGTAATCCATGGGCCAAACCATAAAGCACCAGGACTGCTGGTCCTCACTGAAGACACAGCAGATCCCTCCACCCAGCACCACTCTGCCTTATAAAGGGAGGAGTCCCAACAGAACACATCTTCCCAACCCAACCAAATCTACCTTGCTCATTCCCTTTGCTTTGTGAAAAGCTCAGATTTCTGTCCCCAGCCTCTGTTGGCTGAAAAATCTGCTCAATTATTTCAATTGTTTTGATTAAAAGGTCTTAATTTCATAAGTGATCCTATGATTCTTAATTAAAATCAGTTCTACACAGCATCATCTACTCAAGATAAGGGCTTTCCCTGCTCAGCCTCACAACAGCTCATCCAAAGAAGCAGCTTGGAGGTTTTACCTCCAAACATCAGAACCTCTTGGATCCAAAGCAGCAAGAAGGGCACTGTGAATGTGTGAGCAGTGCGAAGCCATGCAGTTTGACCAAAAGGAGAATTGTTAGGGAACCCTGAGCTCTTCCCCAACAGCAGGATTTTCTGTGACACATTGAGTGTTCTCTCTTGTTATAGCAACGTGTAAAACCACTCAGAGAAGGAACTGAGATACTCCTCTAGCAGCCAGCCAGAGAGGAGCACTAGCCTGAGTTATCTGGATTTAGGGGAGAAAAAGAGATAGAAAACAGAACAAGAACATTCTCTGCTAGCACTTGCTCTGCTGAACAGAGCCTGCGACCACCAGGCAAAGGCATTGCTGGGAGGACATGGACTGATTCCCTTCACACTTCTCAAACTTCTCCTTGGACTGGTCAGGCAGGGCAGGACCTGTGGAGTGTGGAGCAGATCTGCTGCCCCTGCATAGATGGGGGGAGCGGCTTCCCACAGAGGAGCAGGACTGCAGGTCTGCTGTGCAGAAGGGAAGGGGAGAAGTCCCACAGTGCTGCCCCCAGGATGGGTCCCTGAATGAGTAGTGGGAGCGGATCAGGAGGGATAATCCTTGGGCTGTAAGGGTGGAGGTGTTCCTGCATGGACCATGCAAATGAGGAACTCCTGGACAGGTGGTGGAAAGGAATAATCCTTTGAAGGGTGGTGCAAAGAGGGAACTGAGGCAGCCCTCACACAGGGGAAAACCTCTAGCTGAATGTTAAAGGAGTTCAAAGCACCAGCTCAGTGGAAGATCACTGGGACAGGAGGTGCAAAAGGGGTACCCTTAGGCAGCTCTTGTGAATGGGGAAATCCTTTGAAGGGTGGTGCAAAGGGGAAACACATGCTCAGCCCATGCAAAGGACAAGGAGTAGGTGGTTCATGGAGGGGAACCCTTGGGCAGGGCATGCAGTGCGGGAGCCTCTGGGCAGCAATGCAATGGGGAAAACCTTTCACGGCCAGGACAAGGGTGGAAGGGTCATGCGATGGACAAGCGTTTTGGACACGCTGGACAAAGGGAAGCCCTTCAGTGGGTGGTCAAAAGGAGGATCCCTCAGATGGGGTGCAATGGGGCGACCCTTGGGCAGAGGCTGTGGTGGGTGGGTGAAGCAGCGCTCAGAACCCTCCGGAGCAGGAGCGTCCCTAGCCAACAAGGTGCCACACACAGCCGTCGGAGGGTTCTCACCTGTGTATGTTCATCTCCCGCGGCGGCCGCCGCGCCTTGTCGTAGGCCACCTTGGCAAAGACGCCGGCGATGAGCACGAAGGCGATGGCCCCACACGAGATGTAGACGGTGGCGTTGGTGCTGTCTTTGTCCGGGTCGTACTTGTCGCCGTCGCCGTCGGGGCCGCCGTTGCCGTCGGCGGGCAGCGCTCCGCCGGCCGTGGTGGGGTGCGCCCACTCGGGGCTCTGGTAGTTGCGGCAGAGGCTCTGGTCGAGCTTCTCGGCGCGCTTGTTGCAGCAGAAGCGGTAGAAGCAGGTGCCGCAGCAGTAGCGGAAGCCGGTCAGGCTGTTGTTGCACTCGAACTCCTTGTCCCACTGCCCGCTCACGTCGTAGTACCCCCAGCACGTCTCGTGGGCCGGGGCCGAGCCCCCCCCAACGCCGCCCCCGCCGGGGCCCGTCCTGCCAACGCCTTTCCCTCGACCGGG
>VZRI01007108.1:35432-52240 GCA_013397515.1 Upupa epops | reverse complement strand
TCCGCCCTCGGCTTACCCCTCCCGCCCTCCTGTGCCCCCCCCTCTTTCCCCAGGCTCCCCATACCCCCGGCTCCTCCTGCCCGCACTTTCGTCTTCTCCAGCACACACCCCCCGCCGCCCCCCCGGCTCCCCGCGGAGATACCTTCGTGGTTGCCCATGGGCCTGGGCCGCCCGGGTGGGCTACGAGGCCAGTCCCGCACGGGACAGCGCTGTCACAGCGGGGCTGGGCGTCTGCTCCGTCCGTACAGAGAGCACCGGGAGCTGCTGCGGTGAGCGTCCGGGTTCCTGCCCACTGTATGCCGGGAACGCGGTCCCCAGGGGGTGAGGGATGTCTGTAGGTGTCAGGAACCCTCTGAACACGGTCCGTTCCTTGGCACAGTGCATACCGATAGATGTGTGTGAGCAGGAGCGGCTCATACCGTGTTTGGATTGGGGATCCAGAGACACATGTGAGATTACTGAAACCTGTGCGTCCCAGCGGGAATAAGGACAGAGCTCCCTCACCTCTGCAGGAGGTTCCTGTCCCAGCAAAGTGACCACAGCACCACTCAGTGCTGGGCTTGTGCTAACCCCAGGGCTGCCAGGCCATGTCACCCACCAGGGCTGTGCTGTCCTCGCTGCCTGGTCACCCCCAGCACAAGGACATGGCTCCATCACAACACCAACCTGGGGCTGCTGGCACCGGGGAGGTGTGCTGGGTCCTGCTGAGTTGCAGTTCCCTGCTACACAGGCTTAGCTCTTGCACACAGAAGAAGAAGTAAAATTGCTCATCCCTGTCTCATATGCTCCCAACTTCTTCAACTGGTTCTTCTGCAAGGCAGCTGTGGACTGCTGTAGAGATGGGCTAGCCATGCCCTGGGCTAACCATGCCCAGTGGCCCAGGCACAGCCTCCACAAAAGCAACAGAGTGCACTGTGGATTGTTCCAATCAGTATCTGAGTTCCTGAACTGATGAAAACTCTGTTTTGAGCAAGGTGCCTGCAGGTGCAGCAGGTTTCACTGCTGTGAGTCTCTGAGCTCCTCTGGACTATAATTTCCTGGTGCTTCCCCCATGTCTCATTACAAACTAAACTAAAGCCTTTATAAACATCTCCTGAAGACATGCACAGCTCTGCCAGCTGTAAGGACAGAGGACAGTGAGGAATCGCAGCAAAGAGGAGTGGACAGAGGCTGGAACTGAAGGGATGCCCTGTAGCTGGAGGCAAACAGCTTTCAGAAAAGTGGAGAGGGTTGGAGGGAAAGTGGAAACCCATCAGCTCATGACTGGGGCCATTTCCTAAGTCTTTGGGTAGGTACTACATGGTCCATGGAGTTGGCAGAGCAAACTTCAGCCCTGCCATCTAAAGTTGCTCCAGTGCTGGGTGCCACCTGGAAAAGCTGGACAATTACAGAAGAGGACATTCTTCACTGAGAGAATGTTCTCTCACTATGAGAATAATACCTCCCTGTGAAGGTGCTGAGACACAGGAACAGGTTGCCTAGGGAGGCTGTGACTGCTCCATCCCTGGCAGTGTTCAAGGACAGGTTGGGTGGGACTCTGGTCAACTGATCTGGTGAGAGGTGTCGCTGCCCATGGCAGGGGGTTGGAACTAGATGATCTCCGAGGTTCTTTCCAACTGAAACCGTACTATGATTCTGTGATTAGTTCCTCAAGAAGACCTACTCTTCAGTGGCTGTAGAACTGTGTTTAAGGGTCACCTGGGTCTTACTGGTAAATCAACACCATGGGTTCCCAGGCCTCAGCAGCACCCGATGTCAGACTTGACAGCAAGGCAGAGGAGGCACCCTATGACCAGTATGAGATGTGACCACCCAGATGAAACCTTGAGCTGGTTTAATGTATGGAGTTTCCCTTTGGAAGCCTCAATACTTCATCAAAAGGGTGAGTGTCTTCTGCTCTAAGTTGTCATGAAACTCTGTTCCTACTTCTCCAAGGCAGGTGCTTTACAAAGTGTAAGTAGAGAGGCATCACTATGTAACAACTGGCATCTTCCCCTCATCTGGTTGTTCCCTGCAGCCTAACACAGGAACTGAGGACACCTGCAGAGAGAAGCTGTTGCTCCCCATCTTTGCAAGGCTGCTTGCTATTGTCATGGAGCACACCCATAGTTCCTGCAACATAAACTACTGACACTCCTCTGTCTTTATGCCAAGTGCTGTAAGAGCACAGTACCTAGCAACATAAAACCTCCCAGAAGAGCAGCACTAGGTGTTGTGTTCTGCCTCACAGAGGATTTGAGGTCTGACCCTTATTTTAAGTGAGTCTGTGCAGCCTCAAGTGCTGGCTGAGACTCATACTCTACATGGTCCTGTGATGTCACTATGGCTGCATCAGACCAAGGTAGTGATGAAGCATCCAGATGCCTCTGCCTCGTTCTGGTCAATCTAGTAGCACCAGTAAATGTGGTAAAGAAGGACAAAATCTCCATGGGTCTCATTTACAATCCCATTGCCTTGCCCAGAGCCAAAAAGCAAATGTGGGAAGGAGAGTCACTGAAGAGCAGTGTGAGGTGTTGGGGACTTGTCACTGCATCATTGGCTGCAGAAGGACAACAGCTGGGTTGCCTGCAGGAGAAAGTGACTCTGCTCCATACCTAACCCTAACCGGGGATGATGGCTGTGATGACAGCTCCACTCCCTGACTTCCTCCCCACCTGGAAGTCACTGTGAAATCTCCAGCATCTTCTCTTTTATCTCAAGTCTCATCCTCCCCAGGCTGCTTTTATCAGGCTGCCTGTTTCGGAGCTGTTTTCTTGTTTATTTTCTTTGCTGAGTGCTTTCATCTCCCTCCTGGAAGTGCTGCGACAGCTGGCTGTGAAGTGCAAGTTCAGGAACTTCTGCTGAATCTAATTCATACACGGCATCTCCCACCTTTAGCCCTTTTTCCCTGCCGCCACCTGTTGGACTCAGATGACTTTGTGAGGAGTTTGTAATGAGTCACATGTGCTCAAAAGCTCGTTCATCCTCACCAAGGGATTAAGTTGTGACCGTGAATCTTTATTAAAATGAGCCCAGCACTTTGGACCTAATTTTTCTTCTAAAATTAATGTAGCTACAAAAAGCTAATAATAGGAGTTTGGGGGATTATTTCTATGAAACCGAATTCTTGCTTGACTAGGTATGGGACTGCTTGATGAACACAGCAAAGGTACAGAGTGGATCCCAAGCTGCTCACTCCCAGAAACCAGACAGTGAGTGAAAACCAGAATGGGAAATGTGAGGGGACAAGTGCAGTGAAAACAGAGAGCAGAGGTCTGACACATAGTGGTACGGACAGTGCCAGATGTAATCAGCTCCTTAGGCAGGTTCCTGAATATCTGCTTCTAAGGGAAGAACAAGATACTAGCTCAGGGAAGGGACATTTCATCAGCTTTGAGTGGCTGGATTATTCTCTGGTGCCTGAGAGAATTCTGTTTTTTATAGAGTTTGTTGTAGTTGAGGAGATGTGGTTATCTGTACCCAGGGGAACATCTTGTTTCTTTCTCATTCTTCCCATCCATCCAGCCATGGTGGCAGCGAATGTCACAGGTTCATGATGTCTTACAGCAGTGACGTCTGTGTCTGTCTCTGGGGCATTCACAGCACTTAAGCCTCTCTTTTTTGTCTCACTAAGGGCCAGGGGGAGGAGGTGCCAGGGTGTTGACAGATGTGCATGCAGTTGTCCAGACAACGTACCCTTCTATGCCATCAGGACATGAAGATGCTGCTTCTGCCGGCAGCAGTAGGAGGTGCCACCACAACCGACAGCCAGGCACTCCTGAGAGAGGTTCACTGAGTTCACTGATGTCTTGCTGATGAGAGCTTCGGCTGAGCAGTTCATCAATGCACTCACTTGAAATGTTCATGTGGGTCATATGTGAACAGAAGACAGAAACCTCTCCAGAAAATAATTGATTCCTCATTATTTATTCAGATCTGCTTACAAACAAGGCTTCAGAAAGTGCTTTTAGCACTGTAACTCTGCAAACCCCTTGGTTCTGTGGCCAGGTGGATGGGCATTGGTTCAGCATCTTCTGGTGGATGAAGCTCTGACACAAAACTGATCAGCCAGACCCACCAAGTTCCTCCAGTGATGGTCTGTGATTTGTAGAGGACAGTGTTGGTGCCTGCACAGCTCACACATTTGGGTTTTTTTGTTTTTCCTTTTTCTCCTGGTTTGAACTCCTCTAAAACTTAGGCAGCAAACACTGATGTGGGGATACCAGAGGGGTTTTGCTCCTTCCTCCATGCATGGAAGATGTATATGCACAAATCCAGCTCTAAGCTCACTCCTGTGGTCCCTTCCTAGCTGCATTCAAAGAGCATTCACCTGTGAAATCCTGTGATAGCTTCCTGATAGCAACAAAATCTAGCACAAGGGAAACCCTCCAACTCTTCACTGCAGCACATGGGAACGCAGGCAGAGAGAAGAGCATACAGGCACCCTAGCATAGGCTGCTGCTTCTGGACCAGTGTTTGCTGTCCAGGCCTGCTCACCAGTTTGAGAAGGACACTTTAAACTGCTTTGGCTTTCTGCCTTTGTCACTGCAAACTGGAACTTGACTGCAGGCTGGGGCTTTCTCAGTTTGTTAAGAGCAACATGGGGTAAAGTGCAGCACATGAGTAATGTAGATGTCTTGCAGGTACATGGAACACTGTTTGTTAGTTTCCTTTATCTGGGTCTATGTGCACAGAAGGGAAACCCTTGAGAGCTATTTTTTTCCATGTCATTACTGTCACAGCTGTTATTTCCATTACCATTATGGCACCAGCCTGTCTTGCTAACACAAGATCAGAAGTCTCTTCCCAGCACCTAGCCAGGCACCACTCCATCAGTGGCCAACAGACCCAGTTTTCCTGTGGAACCTGTCAAGCCCACGAGTCACTCTTTTATTCAGATTGTCCTACAGCTCAAGGCACTTCATCACCAGCCAGTCTGAGCCAGGAGAAACTCTCTAAGTCAGCAGAGGAGCAAATAGAAGGAACCAGGTAGCATGTATCCAGCACCTTGGCCAGCCATTACCTAGCCACAGTCTGGATGCAGATGATAACACAAAATGAGAGATGTTACCCTTGATGTGAATGATCAGAGCCTGTCTCCAATCCCAACAACATGATGAGGTGCTCAGGTAGCTCCCACTGCTGACATGGCCTCCTGGCTCTGTAACTCAACAAGCCCTGTGCCCATATCTGCTTCACCCAGGCTACCAAGGATGACAGGCCCAGACAGCGTGGAGCTGGTTTGAACTGGTGTTTTTATTTCCTCCAAACCTCTCAACCAAGGGTGGTTCTTCAGCTATGACACTTTTATCCAGAGGGATCAATTACACAGAAAGTATTGAACTGCCACTGGAGGGTGTATTTACAGCCTGGGCAGACTTTGTGATCCCAGACTGTAACAGCTCATCACCACCTATCTCATCCCTGCAGGAAGGCTTCAGACCTTATCCTAAGGCTGGGAACAACCCAGACATACTGGTCTGACAGCATCTCAAGGCCACCTGTGCTTGAAGTACTCTTAACTCCTACCACATTAACAAAAACCTGCCTTCTACTGCAAACATGAAAAGTCTTGGGCTCCAGCAAATCCAGACCATGATCCTGCAATCACAAAAGAGCAAGTCACCAAGTGGAGTGATTAAGATCAAGTGCTTACCCTCAGGATCTAAGTAGCACATGCCGATATACTGAGTTTTCTGACACCTATCCTGAAGAGCAAAAAGGACAGAAGTCAGAACATGAGGGTCACAGCATATCAGTGGGAATGTGCAATATGGACAAGATGAATCACTCACTGCTGCCTCAATGATTACGCTACAGACATAGAAATTTCTCTCTTAGCCTTCTCTTATGCTGCCCCTTGCACTTCTAAACCTTTGTTTTGTTTCCCGTTATTTGCCAACACTCACCTGCAATGGAATTGAACATCAGACCTGGAGAGAACCATCTGCCTGCTCCACTGACAATATCCCTCTGTTTGGGAGGGCTTTTCCAGGTCATGTTTCAGCAGCTTCCCTGCATTCCTACACCTCAGCAGGTATGGTGGCTATACATCAACCCATCCATGGTAAAATCAGACCCTGGGCATCTCAAGCATTGCCTAAAAACCTCACAGGGTTTCTTTCAAGGAAGGAATTTCCCTTGCTTTTCTAAACCACAACAGCCTATTAGGGATGGAGAGGTGATTCAGCCAGACCTCAGCCTGGCAGAACTGGTGCTGAGCAGGGGGAAGGATTGGAAGGTTTCAGAGTGCAGGTTCAGCCTGCTTGAGGGAGAGGTCACAGGCATGAAGCACAAGGAGGATTCACCTGCCCTGGGTCAGCATTGCCACTGCACTCCCTGCTTGCTTTAGCTTCTCTATTGCAGAAGTCACAGTTCAGACCTTCTATCACTTCAGACCATAAGAAGTCTCTCTTTCCTCTTGGCAGATGACTGAGTACCCAGGGTGACCTCCTAGCAGTGGTTAAAGACCATTGCCTCTGGGCTACAGCTCCAGGGTTCTCATTACCATAAACACAGGATAGAGAATGTACACAAAAAAAAAAATGTGCAACTGCACGAGTGATTCCTGAAGAGGGGGCAGACACTCTGCTCATGGCACTGCTGGAGGAGGCACAGAAGCTGCAGCAATGGGCACTGTGAGAGATCCTATGAAGGAGAGGACAGGACAGAAATAGGCCAGGCTGTGGGTATGGTGGGACTAAAAGGATGTGAAAATGGAGTCTGCAGCTTGTCAAAATGATCTTGTTCCTGTATTTTATGCCTGGCCTATGCGGTTTGCTTTGTAGTGGGCACACAGAGACAGAGGGGGGCTGTGCTGCATGGATTTGCAATAGATCTTTAAGGAGAAATGAAAGTCCTTGGGAAAACAAAGTCTGAGGCATTACAATGAGTATCACATGGATGGCAACTGCTGGGGCTGTTCCCACCCCACCGAGCCCTGTGTCTGAGTCAGAGCTCACAGAAGGAAAAGGGGCAGGAATATTGGCCCAGAGTTGTGTTGAGTTTGTGCCGGAGGGTGGTCTCTCTCCTTCCCTGTGATGTATGTAGCTAGAGATAGTTCCTGCTCCCATGTGGAGACTTGAAGTTTGTGTTGGGGAGAGGCAGCTGTACCCAAGGCTTTGGAGCCTTCCTGAAGCCTGATCCCAAAGACAGCATTCACTGGGAAGGTTGAAGGACCTTGAGACTGTCTTCTCTAGGTGTGGGTATTGACCATCGTCTTTCTGCTGCCTGTAGAACCCACTAGGCGGCAGCCTGGTCACTTCTCACCACTAACAAGCTGTCTGGCCTGGGGGGTTTCCCTGTGCTCCCACACTCTGCTAGCGATATGACCCAGCTTTCCTGTGAGCAGAAATATTGTACCTTTCCTGGCAGGACTATGCCTGAGATCTTCTCACTGCAGCCTCTAAGGGGGGCAACTGTAGTGGGACCATAGAAAGAGCAGAGGCTGAGTAACCTCCAAATCTATTTACATTTCCTGACCTAACTGTGACCTTTGTAGAGTAAGTTAGGTTTCCATGATCTCTGCATTTCCATGGTTTTCAGAGCACCATGCCAGCATGAAGCCATAAGCAGAGAGGAGCAAGACATGTCTAAGGGCACACTGAAAGGTAAAAGCAACAGGGAATGTGGGAAGAGCCGGCCCAGAGGGGTACTGACTCATGTCTTTGTGTAAGATCGAGTGTCTCAAAAGTGGGTGCAGGGCTCACTAGTGACCTGATGAAAGGCAGACAGGCTGTTGAGAACAGCGTGCTCATCCCTCTCTGCATCTGCTGTGTCAGCATAAGGCTGATGCAAGACAGGGCTTTCAAACAGTGTGATCTATGGTTAGACCCATGGTTAGACCCTGGGATGGACTGCCTGGGACAGTGGTGGAACTCCCCTCCCTGGAAGTGTTTAGGGAAAGACTGGATGTGGCACTTAGTGCCATGGTCTGGCCAATGTTGTGTGGTCGGGGTCATAGACTGGGCTGGATGATCTCAGAGGTCTTTTCCAGCCTCAATAACTCTGTGACCCATCCTGCCCACTGCCTCTGACTGTCCCTCTGCCTCTCTTTACACGTGAGTTTTACACTATTTTATTTTAATCCCCAGGGACAACCCACTTCACCCCAGCCATTGATGGGCCATGTGAATTATTGGAAAATGGCAAGACTCCAAAGTCCTTGTACAGAGCTCAGAAATGGTATTTTCCAAGACTGAGAGGGAGATCAAAGAAAGCCAAACCTTGCTTGTGAAATTCAGACAAGAATGAGGGGTGGGAGCATTGCTTGCATGAGCCTGGGCAATCTTTGCACGTGAGAATTCCAAACCACCATGCAGGGGGAAGGAGGCAAGGGGAGGAGCAGGTCTGATGTGCTGAAGGCTTAGACAGGGTGCCTTTTCTAACCCCTTTGGCTTAATGGGAGCACCTTTTCCTTAAACCTTTGTGCTGCTGCCACATTCCTTGTATAACCAGCCAAAAGCACATGCTGAGAGTCTAATTGCTGCTGCTGGCAGCCAGAGCTCCAGCTCTCATCGCAGCCCAGGAGAGGGCAGGCAGCATCCCCAGCAGTGCAGCAGAGTTGTGGGCATCCAAATGCTTCAGGAAACTGGGTTATTTTCACCAGAAATGGTGCCTGGGAGGGACTGGGAATGAAAGAAAAGCTGAATTTGCTGTACTGCTCTGGGTGGGAATGTTTGGTGTCTGCTTACCAAGGTTTCTCTTTGCAATGCACATTTTGCGGGATGTGTGCCTGTAGATATGAGCATAAAGCCAAGAGCTGTGACACCAGTAAGATGTGGTGCTGCTTGCAGGAATCCTCACATGGTTCAAGGGCATTTTATGCCAAGCTGTATTTCAGTCGAAAGGGGCTGTGCAGCTGTGACAACTCACCCATGGCAGTGACAATAGAGGTGGGAATGCTCCTCATTTTTTCATCACACAGATGAGTTAATGGCATTAAGTGGGACCCTGTGGCTAAAACCAAAATGGAAAGGTGTGACCAAGAGTGTGGTCAATAGCACACAGGGGTTCAGCACAGTAGAGAGGTAACCTGTGATCCCTTGGAAACGAGGAGTCCCAGCTTTGGTAACAGGCTCCTGACTGGTGAAACTGGTCAAGCTGACACTGGTAAGACAGAAACAATGAGGGTGTTTGATGAATAGCTCTGCTCTGCTGTTTGGTAGTCTGCAGTCATGGGTCTGACTGTGCAGACAAGAGGCTCATCCGAGATTAACAACCAGTCACTGCTCTTGCCCTGCCCACTGTTACTTTGGCCTTTATTTAGAATTTATCACTGGTTCCAACACACAAGACACTCTCCCCTACCTGCCTCTCCAGCTATAGCCAACATGCACCTGATCTGAGCTAACCTGCACTGTTTTTATTCTGGCTTGGTTTACAAAAGTCATCTAAGTCAATGAGCCCTTCAGCAGAGGGACTCACCAGGACACCAGGCTATCTTACTTGTGAAGTCCATTGCTCTGAAACACTGGTGAATCACGGGGCATGTCCTAGCATCCCAGCTTTGCACCTCCATGCACAGTGTGATGGGAGACCAGGTGATGTTCACATATCCATAGAGGGCCAGGAGATCCAAGCTCTGGAAATTTTGTCTTCTCACAGAACTGTGCATAGATGTTATCATCCTGAGATACCAATCAACAGGTACTCCAGCATCTCAGAGCCCTTCTTTGGAGTCTTCACACACCTGGACAAGGCTGGGGTAGTGTTTGGAGAACAAACCTTGAAAGGAGCCCCTGACAGACCTGGAGGGGATGAGACTGGAGAAAAGAAAGCTTAGGGGAGACCTTACTGCTGTCTGCAACTGCCTGACAGGAGGGTGTAGAGAGGTGGAGGCTGGTCTTTTCTCACAAGGAACAAGGGAGAGGACAAGAGGAAATGGCCTCAAGCTGCCTTGGCCTTGGCACAGGCTGCCCATGGAGGGGGTTGAATCTCCATCCCTGGATGTGTCTCAAGGTTGTGGAGATCTGGAGCTCAGGGACAGGGTTTTGCAATGGATTGGGGCAGTTGGGTTCATGCTTGGACTTGATGATCCTAAAGGCCTTTTCCAATCTAAATGACTCTGTGATTCTCCCTGTTTCTGAGCAAAAGCAGAGAACTGGCTGGTGAGACACACAGGCCACTTGCTCTGCCTATATGAGCCTGCGCATGGGAAGCAGTTAGTGAACCTGCTTGGACTTCAGAACTTTCACACTTGTTTTTTATTAATTCTCCCTTTGCAGTAATCCAAAATATGTTTCACTTACATCCAACAAGCAAGAAGGGAGCACTGCCTCAGTTAATTTAACTCCCGCAAATTCCCATCACTGCTGGGGAGAGATTACACTTCCTAGAGATAAAGCAGCTTCTTTATATTTCAAAAGGTTAGAGATTAGATCTGGTTACTGTTATATTTTTATTAAAATTCCTATTTACATTTTCCCCCCATTGATAGAATTACAGAAAAGGCAGAGAGAAAAATGACCAATTTGGAGCAGCTCTCCAGCACTGAGATGCCCCATGGCCTGTAGCTCACTGGAATGTGGGGAACCTGTCCTCCACCCTGCACCACCCTGCTGAGCACTGAGCAGTGACAGAGCCTGACTGAATTTCTCAGACCTGTAGCAAAAGAGGAGCTGCTGCTGAACAGAAAGTCCTGGAGCAATTTTCTCCCAGGAAATAGCTTCATCCAAGATGTGAAGCTCAGATGAACCTGCACACTGGGCATTCTGATCCATCCTCCAGGGTTTTGATAGAGCTATGAAGTCAGTGAGCTCCTTTACTTACCAAGACTGCTGTCAGAGAGACTCATGGCTGTAAGAAAACAAAACCTATAGTCACTTGCACAGAGGCGAGTCTAGCCACACCAGATGGAAGGAAGAACTGGCTTCCTGGGGAAAAGCATGGAGCTTCAGCACTCACCCACGTGGAGCAGTATGATTTGCAGGACATGCACACGTTGAGTGACACTGCTCTGGGTCCTGGCAAGGGAACAGAGAGCCAACAGTATTTCTGAAATTCCAGTGACCCCTGCACTAACAGAAATCATCTTCACTGCAAATCTACAAACCTGTGACCTTCCTGCTCTTGGCTCACACACACAGTAAAGCAGTGAGCAAAGGAGACACTTAAATACAGTGGAGAGCATGGCTGCTTCCTCTATTCCAGAAAGTGGGGGATGCTGACAGGAGAGCAGGAAGGATGGCCCTGGCAGTTAAATGTGGGACATTCCACTATAAATCAAGAAGTTCTAGAATTTACTGCATCAGAGGAGACCCAGTAATGCACTTAAGACACAGCAGCAGTAATGGAGTACAGCAGCCGAACACCTGCTCCTGAAGGAATGTCCAGAAAAGGGGCAGTTTTAGGCTGTATTTGGTTTGGGGCTCTGCTCAGTAGTGCCCAGCCATTGCCAAGGTATGGGAGCAGGTAGAGGGTGGCAGTTACAGATGAAGATGAGCAGGGAAGAGAGCAGGGTAGGAGTGGAGGAGATAGGGGACAGGTGGGGGCTCACTGGTCTTACTGTGGGACCCAGGGAGGTTGGACAAGACAGAGAGAAGTTCTTCCTTTCCTGTCCTTGCCCAGTGATTGCGCCTGGTGCCTGTGTTGCTTTCAGCAGTGGATAATCACAGACCCCCCAGTGTGACCCACAGGAGGAGCCAGTGGTCCCTGATCACTCTATGGGGCTCAAGAAAGCCCCACACCAAAGGCATCCTTACCATGCAGAGGGAATGCAAGTTTGGCTCCAGAGGTGGCCAGTGGCTAGGAATTAGCTCACTGCTGTAGGAGGGAGCCTTTCAGAATGCAAAAGCCTCAGTAAGGCAGAAGATGCCACAGAAGCCACACTCCTCCAATTCTGGAGGAGCTTTACAGAGCCTGGCAGGTTGCACAGCCTCTGCATGTTCTCCTAGGGGCTTCATTCAAGGACAATCCACAGTCCTTCATGTTGATAGGTTTTAGCTCCTGTATGGGAAGCATAGATATGCTGCTTTTAGATTGTTGTGTGTTATATGGAGGAGTGGGTGTGGGGTGAGTGGAAGCAACCCTGTAGCCAGTAGCTTGCCTGTCTCTTCATGGCTGTTTATCCTAATAGGTTGTCAACAGCCTCCCCATGACAGAGACTGAGATTACAGGAAAAGCAGGAGAGGTGGCTTTAGGAGAAACAGCTGCTTCTCCACATGCACCACTGGCCTCTTATGTGATGCTCTGCAGAGCTCTGCCTCTCCCCTTGGCCTGTGTAGGCAACATACAGGCAGTGGGGCTGGGGAGTTTGCTTTGGGGTGAGCTGTTTGCCAATGTACAATGTCATCCCCAGAAGAAACTCTGAATATTTTCACTTCACTGGAATCCTTTGACCTGCATGAAAATGCAGAAGCCGAGACTGGGGCTTCAATTTTACAGGTGTCACAAACCAATAGGATTTTTGTCAGAAACTTTTTCAGCCCCACATTTGGGCTGGGGGTAGGTGTGGGTCTCTGCAAGCAGTTCTGTAAGTTATTGTCATGGCATTAAGAGTGAACACCCTTCAACAGGCCTCTGGTGTGCTGTGGCAGGCAGCTCTGCACTTGGATCACTCATCCGTGAACCCTGCGTGAAGGATGGGGAGGGAACTGTCTGCATCAAGGGCTTCTGCATAGAGCCAGGGTCAGTCTGGAGGGCTGTAAGGGGGTGGCAGACTACCATAACTCCTCAAGCAATGAAAAGCCAAACAGCTGGTCCCTGGTGCTCATACAACTGAGGCATGCACTCTGGATGTGGGGAGGAGGCAGCTATGGAGAACAGCACATTTCTCAGCACTGCCATCTCCACAGAACCTGGTTCACTGGAGCCAGTTCAGGCACCCACAGGTTGGTGCTGGAAGCAAACTTCTGCTTCTGTCACTGCTGAAGACAAGGTGCCTCAGAAACAACTTTGTGTGGGGATGGAGTCAGTTGTGTTCTGGATGTCCTGAGGTTGTTTTTTTGGTTTGTTTTTTTTTTTGACTCTGGAGAGTAAAGGGGGAAGAAAAGCCACTCAGAACTGGCGAGGACTGTGTATCCGTGTATCCATGGCTATGTCCCTGGGGCAGACACACTCCCCCCAGTCCATCCCTATTCTTTCTGTGATATTGGTGAGGATAGCTAGTCCCTTTGCTGGGAATATTCACTGTGAGTTCTGCACTGCAAACTAGTACCTGAACAGAGACCCTACATCCTGCTTTACACAGGCTGCTTCATTGCTGGGAGGTGGTTACAGACTCTGTCAGAAATCCTCCCTTCTCTCTCACTGTCCTTGCCACTCCCTTTTCCTCTCCCTCTTCTCTCGGCATACTGAGGATTTTTGGCCACTTTCTGACTCACAGGCAAGATGCCCCATGTGTTCAAAATGATGTTTCCAGGGAGATGGGGCTGGATTTTATCTTGAGGAACATAACGCTGAGTTACTGCTCCACAGCCTTCATCCTATAAGGATCCCTTGCACCTCTATAGCAGCTCTCTGTGGGAGAGCCATCCCACAGCATCACAGCCATGGGATCAGTGGAGATCATTTAGTGGTTCTGGGAAGGGGAGCCCCATGAGGTGAGGAGCACATTGTACTTAGGACACTTTGCTTCACTGAGGACAGGAAGCAAAAAAAACCCAACACATTTGCTTGACAGTTGGGGAGAAACTTCGGTCACAGTATCACAGTAATGATGAGGCTGCAAAAGACCTTAAAGATCATCCAGTCCAACCTGAAACCAACCAAGTAAACCTAAACATCTGACATCTAGAGCATGCCGCTCAGCACTTCATCCAGCCTAACCTTCAACACCTCCAGAGACCGTGACCCAACCACCTCCGTGGGCAGCCCGTTCCAAAATCTGATCACTCTCTCAGTGAAAAACCTTTTCCTAATGTCAAGTCTAAACATCCCTCGATGGAGGTTAAGACTGTGACCCCTTGTTCTGTCTCCAGTGTCCAGGGAGAAAAGACCGGCCCCTGTCTGACTACAACCACCTTTTAGATAGTTATAGACAGCGATAAAGTCATCAGAGTTGTAATTATCTGTGCTGGAATCTGGCCAGGACTCCAGATTTAACATCCTGCTTGTATAAATCTGAGGAAACTTGAGTATGAAATCACAGAAGAAAACCCTACTCTCCTTTGTAGGATTCCAGAGGCATTTTCTACAACTTGGTTGCTCAGAAAAGGGGTCAGGATGCCTTCCCCTTCCTCCTGCTTTTTATTAACAACTAATAAGTCCTTTCCTATCTGTGAAGGGAAGATCTAAGTTCTTTGCAGCTTCACAAGCTTTCCAAGGCATTTTGATGTTTTCTAAACAAAATGGGAGTTGGTGGGAATCAGGCATTTCTGGGAGCTGTGTCTGTCTCACCAGTGCTGCCCAGCTGGTGCTGCACTCCAGCTTCCTCCCAGAGATCCTCTTCTGTGATGAAAAATGGGGAAAAATGAGAGCAAAGCTACAGCTCTGTGGAAGCCAGTGTAAACCAGCAGTAGAGAACTGTGGAAGGTAAAGACGCTTTGCTGAGTCTTCACAGCTACAAAGCTGGGTTGATGGCAGTAAGAATGTATGGAAGAGGATAGTCAACAGGAAAGGAAAAGTTTGTAGAAAAAGGTGAAAACACTTTTTGTCTAACTGTGGAGCAATGGCCCTATGGCAGGAGTGTGACCACGGGCAGAAGGAAGATGAAGGACACATGCCTGTGAGGGCCAGTGTGCAGGTGGGCACTGCATGGAGATGGGGGGAATGGGCAGCAGCAGGCAGGGCTGAGCCAGGGCTGCAGGTCCTGGCTGTGAAGTGCTGGTGAGCCCTGGTAGCATACCTTGGTGGAGCTTCATGAGGGGTTTGGAGAAAAGGTCTTTGCAGCAGCTGTTTCCCACCACTGAACAGTCCTCTGAAGCATAGAGTCCTTCATCATCCTTTGGGACAAGGCTCTGGACGTCCTCTTCGTATTTCCATTTCCAATTGGAAAAACCTTAGGGTTCATGGCTTGTAACTTGGAGTGCTCTGATGTAGATGCATTGCAACTGCTGAGGCTCCAGCTGATGATCTGGAGAGAACCTGCTGCTAGTGGTGGGTGAAAATCCCACCCATGGTGCTCGAGTGGCAGCACACAGGCATTTTTCTCCTAGCTTCAAGCCCCCGTGGTCATTCAGCCAGGCAGGGCCAATCTTGTTTCTGTTTGCAGAAAAGCAAGTGCTTTGCCCTGGAATTTCCCAGGGTGTCCTGCAGTTTGCTGTGTAATGCAAAGCCAGCAGGAATAAAAATTACCTCAGCATGGCAGACTGCAAATAGCAGCACATATTGAATACTGCGTTGGTGGGAAACTTGTTGCCACGAGAAATATAGATGAGTTTAAAAGACTGTCAGACAAATCCATGGCAGGATAACACCCCCAGGGCTATTAGACACACTAATACAGCTCCTGGCTGAGGAGATCTCTAAAGCTCAGCCTGCCTGAAGCCCATAGGTCTGTGAGGAACAGTGTATTGCTGCTTTCCTTCTCTTTCCTAGCAAGTGCAGCTGTCTTCAATCTGCTTATGGTTTATTGAGACCATGGCTCTCTCATGTGCCAGACCTCCTTACTGCCAGGGCAGGTCAAACTGGAGAGGCAGGTGGAGCACTGAAAAGGCAGGCAGAACACTGCTGGAGGGCTTTCAGTCTTCATGAAGATGGTCTTTTCCTCTAGAACATGAAGGGACATTCAGGCACCAGTGCAAAAGGGGCAGGAATTGTCTGACTCCTTCCTGCAGACAGCTGGAGGTCCTCACCATGGAGTCACTCAGGTAGCACTCAGCCCTTCCACCTGACTTTGGCTCCAGCATAATGACTGTGCTGAGTCCCAGTGTGGTGCCTCCTGCTTTGGTGCTGCCTCTTGTCCCTACATCTTACATGGTGAATAATTTCTAGGGCCTTACAACTCTAAAAACACCTTAATTAAGTTCTTTGGATGAGAATTTACTTAGGCTGTTGGTTCTTACTGAGACCAGGCAAGGAGAGAACAGACATGAAGTTCTGAGATAAGTCTTGGCTAAGAACACCTTTACATCTTGATTGCCAGTGCTTTTCTCTTCCAGGCCTGACAAAGCCCATGTCTCAGGACAGATCAGGTACAAGTTTCATTCATCTGAAGGCTTCACCATGTGCATCCAAGCTACCAGATGCAGAAATAAAAGTGGTGACCTCTGTTAACAAACCCCTTCTTTGGAGAAACAGCAGAACTTTACTCGGCCTACAGGGGGTTGAGACATGTTGATAGGCATTGCCCGCTCCTCAGGGTTTTTAACAGGCAGAGCAAGACTGTTAGTAAATGGAATAAAACACGAAAGCTATTGGAGTAAGCCTTGTCTGTGATGGAGTGATCAGCTGTGGGATGAGTTCCAGGGGCAAAGTGCTGTCGGCACAGGTGATGTGTTTCTTTTCTTGTCAGAAGAGCAAGCACAAACCTCCCTTGTCATGTCAGAAAGGAACCAGCCAGATTGTTCATGATGCATAACCAAGAGGTCTTTTGTAGTTTGACTGACTCTGGGACAGCAATGGTCTGCTCCATGCTCTGCTTTAATGTCCCTGGATACTTTTTCTGTCCCTCTATCTCCAGGCTTTGGCCTCCAGCCAGGTTATTCTCCTTTGGCCTCCATTTCTTTTTCTATTTATGTTTTAAGGAGATGCATTAATTTTTCAGGGATTTTTCAGGGAATAGGAGATGTAGGAATTTGATTTATTTGCTCAGGGTTGCATGCCAGCAGCTCATCCCCAGCTTCTTCTATCACAGCTGTGAATTGCTTGGAGTTGGAGGGAGGCAGTCGTGACCCATAGAGTGGAGCAGTTGTGAGCACGCACATACCCCAACACACCCACACACCCAC
>VZRI01007108.1:0-35404 GCA_013397515.1 Upupa epops | reverse complement strand
ACACACCACCCCCTGCCCCCAACACACACACACACATCCCCCACTCAGTTTCCCCATTGGATTTGGCTGCAAAACCCCTGGTTTGAGGTCCACTGCTGGATCAGTACTGGGTTTGAGAGGAGGGCCAATGCACAAAGTGTTCAAGAGGAGCCTCCCTGCTGCAGAAAGGGCACAGACCCCTCTTTCCCCACTGTCCAGTGTCTCTTGCTCTCCTTACGGCACAGTTATAGCAATCAAGCTCTTGCTGGGGAAGTCTCCATTGGAGGCTCCACAGAAAGAGTCTAGATATTTATGTTGGCACTAGTTGAGGCTGAGGACACAGTGATGCATCTCTGATGAAGTGACATCAGCTTATGACCGGGCAAAATCTAGCTGAGGCACAACTCAATGTTCCAGAGGAGCCTTGTCTCTGTGCCAAGAGACCCTGAGGCTCTAGCTCATAGAAGAGACAAGCTGACAGCTCAGATCTTTGCCAGCAGTAGTTATGCTCAATCCTGACAGGAGAAGGGAGTGTCATTGGGACAGGCTGTTACCAGTCCTCAGATAACACAGGAGTGTTGGTGGGACAATATGATCACATGTGGGTCTGGCAGCTGGGAAACACCTGGGTGCTGGACAGCAGATCTGCAAACCCAGAGTTTAGTACCTCTAGCTCCATGTGAACACAGCACTAAACACCTGAATCTCACAAGAACTGCCACAAACCCGCCATCAACTCAGAAGAAGACCTGGTGTGAGCACCAGCCCCTGCTTGGCTCTGACCAAGCAGCACTAGTCTGCTGTCATGGAAGAAAGAGCCTTGGTCTTGGTAGGAAGGTCCTAAGCAGCTGGACAGTGGGGCAGAGGGGTGACATCTGTCACTCTCTGCTGACCTGTAAAGAGCCACAGCTCAGGTGATGCAATTCTGGAGCACCTGGCCTGTGGCATTTGCTGTGCCAACAATCAAGTGGTGCCAGAGGAACATTAGGTTGGACATCAGGAAAAACCACTTCACTGACAGAGGGGTCAAGGTTTAGAACAAGCTGCCCAAGGACAAGGGTAGTTGCCGACCCTGGAGGGGTTCAAAAAACATGTAGATGTCGCACCTGAAAAAGTGTTTTAGTGGCCGTGGTGGGGTTAGGTTGATAGTTAGACTGGATGTTCTTGGAGGTCTCTTCCAGTTTTAATAATTCAATGATTTTAGGATTTTTTTCCTCATTGAGTAACCATGGACCTCTTTTGTGCTACCAGGCAGCCACACACTTCTTCCTCTTGGCAACCCTGAATGTTCAATTCAATGCCACTGCTCAGGGGTGGATGCACCCCTGGGGCTGAGCACTTTGTAGGATGGCCACAGGAACACCTCTCCTCTCAGGGGACAAGGTGGCTTTGGGACAGTGAGGCACAAGGCAGCCATTGCTGTATTGGCTGGAGATGGCCACTGCCTGTCTAGTGCTGCTGCTCTGCTTGGGAGCCTGTCAGAGCTCTGTCTCCAGCAGCTCCCCACACTGTCCATTCCCATACATTGATGCAAATCCCACACAGTTGAAAGGCCTTGATATTTATACATTAATTAGTCCTTCCTGTTATTATGGAGCTCTTATCAGCTCTTCTATTAGAGAGTTCCCTTCTCTACACACACAGATCTGTCCCCTCGGCACTCTCTTTGTTCTGCAGCAAGATGCTATCGGTGCAGCCATTCCCCTGTTTGAGGATGTGTTGTAATCCCAGCTGCTTCACCTAAGTGTTTAATGAAGGTATTTACTCTAAATTGTTTGCAGGGATTTTCTTTGGTGGTTAAGGGATAAGAAGAGACTGGAGCATGCTGCTCCGTTCCAATGGTTTATAGTAATTGATATTTTATAGCAAATGGAGGAGACAATACCTAACTGGTTGTTTTGTTGGAGCCAGTGGCTTTGGTTGGAGGGTTGAAGCTGATGGATTGTTTCAGAAATGGAAGAGGATGCTTTGTGCACAGGTAACCAATCCTCACGTGCAGCCACAGCAACAACAGGACAAAAATTAGACCTGACACAGCTCCCTGGGACTCCACATGTAAACACACACTGGCTCTTTGGCATCATCCATCCAGAGTGCCATGCACAGCACTGGGAAACATTTGTACAAGTTCTACCCCTTTGTGTAGAGGTGGCTGCCAGTTGGAAATGGCTCTGAATTTATGCCTGTGGGACTGATGGCAGCTGTGGGGCAGCCCTGCTCTTTGTGTCTTTCAGACCAATGGCCCATGTCTACAGTGGAGTTTGATGCAGCTGCAGAAACAGCCAATGCTGCTTCCTCAGCATGACCTGCACCCTACTCAGCCCTGGAGATCAGAGCCCCCACCCCTGGGGGATACCCCTCCCATGCTCAGGGGAGGGCTGTGTGTCTGCATGGTTTCTGGAGCTTTGCCTCCAGCTGCTAATCTGCCCAGCTCCTGAAAGACGAGCTCTGCCTGCATGGGGTCCTGCACTTGACACAGAATGAGAGAACTGCTGGGCACCAGTTCTGTGTGGCAGCCAGCCTTGCTGGAGGTCACCAGCTCTGTCCTGGCTCTCAGCAGCTATGACAAGGCTACTGGCCCAAGGTGATGTTGTTGAATCAGAACCCAGGAGTTCTCAACAGCTCCTGGAAAACCTTACAGAAACTAAACCACACACAGGAATAAAAGGATCACCCCAGTGGCCTTTGGACTCCAGAGAAAAGCTAAACCAGTCTCCTAGACAACAGTTCCCAGCAACAGTGGAGCTGTTGTCTTCTCCTGAGCATGGTGCCAAGACAGTGCACATTCCCTTTTAAGGTATTGAAAGGATTGCCTCAACATTGCTGATGGCATGAAATAGTGGCATTGGGGTACTGCCTATCAAAGACCTCAGACCTGGCCTCAGGATGGCATCCCACTGAGCGTCGCCTGTGTGCATGCACCCAAACTCAGGATCAGCTGGATATGGATGGAGGGGCCAGAGATCTTCCAGAGCTTTCCAGAACCCACTGGGACAGTATAGACCATGCACCACCTAAGCAAGAGGCATGGATAAAAGGGTGAGACTAGCAGAGATGAGCGGGACATTGTGGATGGCAGATTCTGGAGTGGCAGCTTGCAGCAAGGACAGAGCGGTGAGTAGCAAGCAGTGAATGGTGAGGACATCATTCCCCTCCCAGCAGGACTCAGGAACATCAGAGACAACAAAGCTGTGGACTCTTAGTGGTAGTGGGTATTACAATCTCTTTCTCTCCTTCTCTCTCCTTCTCTCTCCTCACATGGTTGATCATTGTTTTGATAAAATAGTTTAGCATTTGACTTCCTTTTGAGTCTTAATTCTATTCTCTGAGACCATATAGACCTCAGTCATGGCAGCCTGTTTGAGTTGGAATTGCAACCCAGCAATTGCGGTCGTGACACCCTTCCATACACCTGGGCACTCTACCACATGCAGCTTCCCCAGCACCATCTCAAGGGCCTTCCAGACACTGCCTGGCACATCCCATACAAGTGTCACCACAGGCTTTTAAATAACAAGCAGGTTCAGCCAAATGGCAAACTCTTCAGAGGCCACCCGCGAGCAAAGCAAAGGATTACGTTTGTTGATGAGTAAATGCTTGTGCTAAGAATAGCTCCTTCCAGCTTTGCTGCTCACCTACCTTATCCTGCTCCAATTACCTACCTTAATTTACTCCAGCTGTTCCTCCATATCTCTGTGATCTATTTTCTACCTCCTTCTGGTTCCTCTTTGATTTCACTGTATATTTTAACATACCAGAATCATTTATCTCTGCAAGTGCCTCTCCATACAGGAAGGCTATGAACATCATTATTTTCATGGCACTTCCATCTCCGAGCCCCTTGCAGCCAGGCTCAGTGGCCCATGCAAGGTGCTGGCAGCACACTGGCCACACACAGCATACAGTCAGCCTAGGATGGGATCCTGAAGGAAACTCATTGTGGTCACCCATTCCCATGTCTTTCAGCAGATGGGTTTAAAGAGGAAAATTCCAGTCTGAATTCCTGAGATATGGCAACCATTCCCACAGCTCCTCTTTAGACCTGTGAGTGACACCTGTACTCAGCTCACGTCCATGGCACTGAGACCTCTGCAGTCCCTTTCCAATGGAGAATTTGCCTAATTTTCTGTTCTAGTAGGGAAAAAATTAGTGACATGGAAAATCTTGGTGCAACTGTAGCAAAAAAGCAGGTCTGCTCCCTGTGTGATGGGATAATTTAGAATGGATCTTCCTTTCTTTTCCACAAGTCCTAGCTGTTGTGAAGCCAAGAGGCAGAAGAAATTAACCTGGATGTGAAAATGAAGTTCTTTTCTGCTCTCTGTTGTTGCTCAGACTGAAGAGCCCAAGATACCACAGTGAGAGGCTGCAGGGCAACCCTCAGATGGGAGCAGTTAGGGAGTCTCCAGCACACTCAGTGGAGGACAGCAGAGCAGAAAGGAACATCCTCATTAGTTAAAACCTTTGAAATATCTTGACTTCTTTGCCCAGCCCAGGCTCTGATTCTCTCTAGTCCCTAGGGTTCACAGGAGCAGCACCTGAGACCTTTCTTTAAATGCAGGGCATGTGGGTCTGTAGGAGGGTTCACGGTGTAATGAGCATTAACCTCAGCTATTCCCCTTCCCCGAGCACCTACAAGCTCTGGCAGAGCAGCACAGCCTCATGGGGAAGGAGTGACCTAGTCTCTGAGGAGCCACCCTCCCCTCTCTCAGCTCAGACACCACTTCCCAGAGCTGCTGCCATTTGCAGTGGCACATCTGAGAGAACCTGCCCCCTCTGGGCTTGGATATCTCCTCTCTAGGATGTCTGAGAAGGTTTCAGCTCATCCTAATGAAGTTCTAGTTGAGGCAGGTCTCCATGACTCCCTTGATTTGTGAGGGAAGGCACCTTCACCCCAGATAGCTTCCTGCAACTCTCTGTTGTGGGGGTGAAATTCCTTCTGGAAGTACCTGTGTCCAGCAGGAGTCTGTGGAGAGAGGTGTGGGGGTAACTTGGCTGGACACCTGCCTTCAGACCTGCAGAGCTGGTGGTCAGTGATTCACCATTGGTACCTAGCACAGGGTATGTAAAATCAGGGGATGGTTCACAGAGCTTCACTGTGAACAGTGCAATACCCCTGGGATAGAATCCCAGACTGGTCTGGGTTGGAAGGGACATCGGAGCTCCCCCAGTGCCAACCCCCTGCCATGGGCAGCAACATCTCTCACCAGACCAAGTCGCCCAGAGCCCCATTTAACCTTGGCCTTGGACACTTCCAGGGACGGAGCAGCCACAACCTCCCTGGGCAGCCTGTTCCTATGTCGCAGCACCCTCATAGGGAGGAATTTCTGCCTCAGATCTCATCACAATCGCCCCTCTCTCAGGGTAAATCCATCACCCCTTGTCCTGTCACCATCAGCCCCTGTACAAGGGGCTGGGACTGGGTCCGGCTGTCCGTTCCCGCTTGGGCTGGCGGCGGCCGCGGTCAGCCCCGGGACAGCGCCCGGAGCGTGAGGGGGCGGCACCGTCGGACGGCGAGAACGGACTGCGGGGCCTGCGGAGAGGGACAGCCCGGCATGGACGTACACAGCCTGGCACGAACCACCGCGGACCGGCACAGTCCGGTACAACCATAATATGGACCAGCCCGACTCGTGACGGAGCGGCCCGGAGCGGAGCGGCACAGCCCCCAGTCCCGCAGTTCAGGACACTGGTGTCGCACCGGGTGCTGCGGGGTGCTGCGGGGCTAACCCTATCCGGCAGCATCACCCTCAGCCTCTCTGCTGAACCGCCCGCACAACAGCCACCTCAGCCCCGAGACCAACCTCCAGAAGCAGGGAAACTGAGGCACAAACTGCAGGTTCCCAGCACGGCGCAGTGCTGGAGAGCAGGGAGACCTCTCAGGAATCTGTCAGGAGTCCACGGCTGTCCCTGATGTACCGGCCGAGCTCGGAGTGGGAAGTTCCCCCGGCTGTTTCCTCTTGGCTGCTCATAGCAGTGGACCTCAGCAGGAAATCTTGTCCTTCATGCCAACAGCTTTAAGGTGCCAAGGGCTTTATTTCCTTGTTCTATAAGGTTCTTGCTAGCAAGTCCCACTGGTATTGAAAGCTGACAGTGGGACCTACTCCTCAAAACGGGATCTCTAGGCAGGTTGAAGGTGTTAACTGCAGTTCCACCACCCTTCTGCACCCCAGGGCAGGAGCCATCAAAGTGCACTGGAGCTTCCCAGTCTCCTGCTGGAGATTTCCACTGCAGATCCATAACTATTTGCTCCTCTAAGGGCATTGGCTCTGTTCTGCACAGCTCAACTCCCTGTGCAATGCTCCTTCAAGGAGTGGGTTACAGTTCTTGCCCAGCAAGCAGTGTCCAGGCTAGTGTTCCTGCCAAACAACAGAGAAATAAGAATATTCTGAATGAAACCTTGTTATTTGGGACAATCCTATCCAACTCTGCAGGCTGGAAACATTGCTTACTGGAAAACTGGTAGGTCCTTGTCAAACAGCCAAGGGATTATTGCTTTCCTTCCTGCTAGAGCTCTATAGTACTTGGTCCATCTTCATCCCCACATCTAGTGCCTCACATACTCTGCGCCTTTCATCTCCTGGAGATAGGGAAATGCAGGTGCCTTGGACCAACTCCAGTCTCAGCAGGATAGCAAGATGGGAATAGCTGATGTTGGGCACTGGTCCCACCACAGCATAGGTTTCCTTGTCTGCTTTGGACAGCCCCCTCTGTTCATCGCACTCACACAGGCAAATGCCTCCACCATCTGGGAAGGGACTGTTGTCTTCAGAATTCCCCATTTCTCCTCAGTGAAGATACAAATAATGAACCTTTTCATACTAGTGTTCTGCTTATGGTTGATGCCCCACTAGTGGGCAGTCAGCTGTGGAAAGTGACCATGGGGACACAGAGACACAGGGGCAGACGGAGAAAGCTTTGCGTTCTGTGTGATAGGGAAGTGCTTCCAAAACCTTGCTCTCAGGGAACCACAAATGGAGAAAAATTACTCTTTTTGTGTATGGGAACACTGACCCAGTGCATTAAGAAGGGCTTGTTGAGGCCATGCCTGCAGGCTGCTGCTCCGGAACGCTTGCTGAGCCCTGTGACCAAAAGGCCAAGGCTTAAGGCTCTTCAGAAATTCTGAGCCAGAAGCATCTCTGAACTGTGGCAGCAGACCCAGCTGGAACCCAGAGCATCCAGCCCTGAGCCTGAACTCCCAGGTGACTCACATCACACTGATCTGCTTCCAGGCCTTGTTTCCCAATTAGAAAGGCAGAGCTGGTGTTTTAAGAGGGTGGGTGTGCCATCACTCAGAAAGGGTAGCACCCAGTTCTTGGGGGTTCTGAATCTTCTGCAAAAAGCAAAGATTGCTTTTTGCTCATGTCTCATGGGTTTTGTCACCACCACCAAAACCCCTCTGCATTCCTGCACCACTACCATCCACTCCCTCACAAGAAGGAAGCAGAGTTGCACAACCTTTGGGACTGCGCAGAGGGATCCCAGCTCTCCTGGTGATCGAGGCTCTGCTCAATATTGGATTTTAAAATCCCACACTCCAAATTCTTCCCAAACCTTGAAGACAATAAAAAACCATTAAAATACACCAACTCTTACCTAGGGAAAAGAACCCCATAAAGGTCAATGTTATTTAAAGGCAATAGTCACTGTTCTGTTTAACTCTTAAGCAGAATACACAGAGGAAATTCTGGGTTTGAGAGAGCTTCTTTGACAACACAAAGGTTTTAATGTGAATTCAACCAGTCACACAGAATTTAACCTGTTCCTGGCTGGGATGGCCATCAGTGGCTGCCCAGGCTTCACTCAAGTGTCCACTGGGATCCTCAATCATTTTTCCTGGCTTTACCAGCACCAAATGTGGTGGTGGACAGGAGTCCTCTGTGCTGGAGGGCAGAGAAGGACATAGATCTTGCTTCTGAAATGATATTATAAACTTCCTTGGTGCCAGACTGGATTTAAAAGGTGTCTATTTCAGACTAATCTGTGAAGAAAATTCCCACCTTTTGAAAATTCTGGCTTTTCTGGATTTTCCCTTTCTTTCCTCTTTGGTTTCAGTGCCACTTTTCTAAAGTTTGTATCATATTTTTACTTAGCAGTTGTCATAGAATCATGGAATCATTAGGGATCAGAAGGGACCTCGAAAGTCCAATCCCCTTGCCACAGCAGGATCACTTAGACCAAGTTGCACAGGAACAGATCCAGGTGGGGCTTGAATGTCTCCAGAGAAGGAGACAATGACTGCTGTCATTTCAGAGCATTTTAGTGGGTGTTCAGTAGTAGCAGAGGTCCTCCAGTCATCATTCCGGAAGGACATTGGTCTTCCTGCTAATGCTGTGTCAGTCACATCAGCCTGCCTTGTGCAGATGTCTCAGACAGCCGTGGGCATCATCACATGTGGATGACTGAATCCCTGTCCAAACAGCCAGACAGAGCATTTCCACATCAGCAAATGCATTTTCAGCAAACTGAGACCAATTTTATGCATTGCCTCAGTTCTGATCAGTCACAAATGTGACAGATATTTTCATTATGAGCAAGTGAAGGAAACTGCCTGGAGTGAAGGATACCTTCCTTCTCACAGGCCCAATTTCACAGGCTTTCACAGTATCACAGTAATGATGAGGCTGGAAAAGACCTTGAAAGTCATCCAGTCCAACCTAAAACCAAGTAAACCTAAACATCTGACATCTAGAGCATGCCGCTCAGCACTTCATCCAGCCTAACCTTCAACACCTCCAGAGACCGTGACCCAACCACCTCCGTGGGCAGCCCGTTCCAAAATCTGATCACTCTTTCAGTGAAAAATCTTTTCCTAATGTCAAGTCTAAACCTCCCCCAATGGAGGTTAAGCCTGTGACCTCTTGTCCTGTCTCCAGTGTCCAGGGAGAAAAGACCGACCCCTGCCTGACCATAATCCCCCTTTAGGGGATTTAGACAGCGATAAGGTCACCCCTGAGCCTCCTCTTTTCCAGGCTAAACATGGACCCAGCTCCATGCGCCTCTCCTTATAGGGCTGACCTTCCAGACCCCCCTTTACCATTCTAGTGGCTCTTCTCTGGACTCATTCTGGCACCTCGACATCCTTCCTAAACTGAGGGGCATTCAGGGCAACTTCCTGCCTGCATTTTCATCCCAAAGCGCTCAGGGGTAGAGGGTCTTTTCATCTGGCAGCACTGCTGTCTTACAGCAAAGCTCACTGATCCAGCAGCATCTTCTCTCCCTTGTCCAGACTCCTACATAATGAAGATTTCTTCCCAAGGAGCTCTCATCCTCACAGCAGACAGTCGGTATTTTAGAGGATAAGCACCACTCCTCAAGGTTCTGGGTGCTGCGTCTGGAGGGAGGGGTAGGACCACACTCAGTGCTGGAGAGAGGTCCTGTGCGCTATCAGCATCCTAGCACAGAGGTACCACTGGTCAGGGATTGTCACAGATCTACACTGAGCATAGCCAGAGTGGTCCAGGAGTTACTACCCCTCACCTAAACACATGGAGATGGGACATAGCTCTCTCTCACCTACCCATGGGTGTCAGGGTACCAAAAGAGAGCTAGGGGAATTCAACTGCTTCTTAGGAAGAACAAAAAGCCTGAATGCCTGGCTCCTCACTCCTCCAGAGCCACAGGACATGAATCAGCAGAGTCCTCTTAGGAAGAGATGAGATAGGCAGAGATACTTGTGTCCAGATCCCCTTCGTCATAAGTGAAATCAGCACCAGAGATGAAGGTTTTGTGTGAGAACTGGATCCCAGCCACTGGGCTGTGTAAGTGTCCTGACAGCTAAATGGATGGAGCTGTAATAAACTTGTGGGAACTGCTTTGCGATAGGAGCAAATATAAGCACAAATATCTTCTTATCAATGTAAATCAGTGTCCGAACCACATCACCTCTCTCTTATGGCTTGGAACACAATAGCTGTGTTTTTTTCTTCAACCTTTATTCTAAAATCTGGATTTTAGAATTTATTCTAAATGGACGATTTCCAGGTCACTGGCGCAGAAGTTGTTACAGCACCTCAGACCCAGCGATGCTCAGCTTTGCATGGGTTATAGGAACAGGCTTTCTCCTCTGTGGAGCAACACGGGGTGCCTGAACATTTGCCAGTTCTGGGATGGTCTCTTCTTTCCCTGGCACCTGTTAGTAAGAGGATATGTCAATGAACTTGTGATACCAGTCAGTAGTGGCAAGAAGAAACTAAAATGCTGATGCCTTGGGTTGGATTCAGTCACCCAAGCAGGTGTCTGACCCTGCCTTGGGTGTCCAAGGATCTTGTGCTCAGGGCTGTAGGCCATGAAATGGCACCTGTCCATGGTCTACGTTCTCTTGGCACAGCAGTAGCTCATGCTCCACAGCATCTCAGATGCTTGAGCCTGCTCCATATCAGTACTTGAATTCTCCTTCTGGTCTTATATTTTCATACCACACTCCCAATAAATCCTTGGAGCTTGAAGTTTGCCTAGTGCTTCTCCAGAGGCTGTAAGCATTCACAAAGTGTTGTGTCAGCAGCGTCCCATTTCTGTCCCTGGAGTCCAGGCCATTGCTTGCTCCACAGCTGTTCTATGTTCTCAGTGTCAGAGCATTCTGGGTGGAACTGAATTTCAGCACAGATCTCAACAAAGTCTCTTGGCTCTCATCTCAGTCCTCCACCTAGGACCAGCACTGACAGGAGTGGCAGGTGCTCTGTGCCAGTCAGGTTTTAGCTCTTTTGTCACTGCTGTTAGAAAGGTCTGTAAGAAAGAGCCATCAGCTGCCACAGCACTATTAGAAAGGGGTTGAGCCCGGACAAGCAATTACTGTTTGGATTCTCAGTTATAAATGGAGATCTCTCCACCAATTAGTAAAGCACAGTGGATGAAGAAATATCATTTCCCCTCCACTTTAAATTTCAGATTCAGAATTTCTTCTCTATCGGTGAGCAGGGAACAGCCTCTCGGCAGGACTGACTGACAGATGCTGTGTGCAATGGCTGTGCCAGCATGGTCAATCCTCCTCCCACCTCCCAGCACTGTCCCCACGCTGAAGCCTGGGGTGGATGTGATGTTGCAGGCTGAAAACTGTGGCAGTGGGGTCTGACAGTGTCCTCTCCCAGAAGCCAGTCCTCCTGTCACAGGACTGAGGCTTTGCTCTCATCACAGTAAGCATGGTTCAAACACAGCACAGCCCCAGCTGACTCCTTGAGGATGGGTCTCCATGTTACCCTGGTGCTGTAACTGGTCTTACCTCTGTAGGTGATGGACACCAGTGATAATCTTGGCTCCAGTGCTCTGCCAGACTCCACAGACGCTGTTAAAACCCTTCCAATAATGCTATCTAGTAACATCCCCTGTGGCATATTAACCCAGTACCTATTTCCCTGCTCTCAAGGGCAGGAGCCTCAGTTTCTTACTGCTCCACTTTTATCGATTTTCATTCTTATGACTGAAGCTATTGCAGTCAAGCTCTGCTCTGAGCACGTGGCAGTTGCCCTGCTGACATGGCCTCATGACACATTGCTTACTGCTGGGGTCCTTGTGGAGCTGGAGCATAGGTGGTATCAGGTGCACAGGACATGATGCCTTACTGAGGGAGAAATGAGGCTGTTAATGGTCAGAAAGGGAAATGCCAGCAGGGAGGTTCCTTCTGCTACTCCCACTACACCCTTACTCCCTCTGGGATTGTTGTCCCCAGAGCAGGCTGGGTGGGAATGCCTCTGCTGAAGTGCTGTCCCAAGATGCAGTAGGATACTGCTCCAGGCACCTCAGCCTGACCTGTGGGTCAGGCTTGGGCATAGTTTCTGAAGAGGTCCAAAATACTTCCACCAATTTGTTCCTCAGCCCAGGCCACTGCTTCACTCTTCCTCTCTTTGTGATTTCCTTATCTTCTTCTCCATCGCATTTTATCATGAGATTTCCACAGATTACAGAATCACAGAATGATTGATGCTGGAAAAACCCTCTGAACTCATCCAGCCCAGCTCATGATCTAACATCACACCATCAGCCAGACCAAGGCACTAAAGGGCTACAGTCAATCTGTCCTTAAACACATCCAGGGATGGGGACTCCACCACTGCCCTGGGCAGTCCATTCCAGGCTCAGATCACCCTTTCCATGAGGCAGGGCTTCCTAATGTCCAACCTAACCCTTCCCTGGCAGCTTCAGGCACTGCCCTCTCGCCCTATTGCTAGTTACCTGGGAGAAGACCTCTACCTCCCATGTGGCTACAGCTTTTCTTCAGGTAGTAGACATTATTCAGGACAAACTTTACCCACAACGTCCTTGCAAGGGTACAACTTCCAAACCTAGTGCTCACCTGTGAGTTCACGCTGTGTCTCTTGAGGTTTGCTGTCCTCCACAACTGGAGACTGGCCTGGCTTTCTGATAAAGGGGTTTTCTCCCCAGGGCAATGGGAGGATGCTGACCGCAAAGCCCAGGATCCAGGGTTCAGGGCCCATCAAATCCAATGGTGAGCTTAAATTTGCCCTCCATCCATGGCAAAGACACCACTCAGGACTGCCTCCACCCAGCAAAGCACTCCAGCACACGATGAAATGGAAGGACATCAGTATTACAAGGGAGACCAGTAAGACTGGAAATCTAAGGGCTGTCAGTGTCTCCCATTACACAACTCTGCATCCTTGCTCCTTGGCCACACCTGAGCCTCTGGGGCTGAAGTTTTCTGAACCATTCTGCCATGCATCATCCACACACTGCAGCTATTTCTGAGCTGAGGATAAAAGCTTTCATTTTGTCAAGACAAGAAACACTGGAGACATTCTTGGAGTAATTCTAGGCTTTCTGTGCTCTGGGGCAGAGGATGGACATTTCACAGAAAGTGGAAACATTTTCATTTTTCCTCTGAGAGAAGAGCATCGACTTGGGTGCTCTTCAAGGAGCTGGTGCCTTGTAGCTGGACTTTTTCTGCCTGAGGGCAAGCAGACATCTCTCTGGTAGTGCCCAGGACATGACCTTTTCACTCCTCACCCCATCCATGCAGCACAATGTTCCTGACATCATGCTTGCACATGTACATGTGGCTAGCAGTAGCATCTCTCCTGCTGCTCATCTTTCAAGGAAGTAAGTCAGTGACACTGGGGGAAGTGTGGTGACAGCCCCCTCTGTGCCCCTTCCTGCAGCAAAGCCCATTTAATGTTTTATGTTCTCTCTGTAAGGGAGAGCTGTGGGTACAGAAGTCATCTCAGAAGAAAGGTGAACTCATCTACAGTGCCTACAGAAATGGGATGGTGATTTTCCAGTGTGCTTAAGATTTGGCTCTACAGAGACACTGCATGGGGTGCTGAGGTCCAGGTGCTGGCTGCCTTGTGAGCCTGACTGTGACGGATAAAGTCACCTTCTACCAGACGGTGAAAGGCTCAGGTCTAATTTCTATGGTCACTGCATGAGTGTCACAGTTCTTCAGGTGCCTAAAGGAGGAGAATATCATAAAACCATAGACGCATAGGTTGAAAAACACCAAGTCCAACCCTTAGCCCAACTGTCCCAACCTATTGCTAAACCTTGTTCCTGAGCTCCAGATCTCCACAACTGTGAAACACAGCCAGGGACGGAGATTCAACCCCTCCCTGGGAAGCCTGTTCCAAGGCCTCAGGACTCTTTCCAGCAAGAAGTTTTTCCTCTTAGTCAACCTAAACTTCCTCTAGACATTTACCCTTGTCTTTTAACTTGTTAACATGTGAGAAGAGACCAACCCCAGCCTCTCTCAAACCTCCTCTCAAGCAGTTGCAGACAGCAATGAGGTTTCCCCTCAGCCTTCTCCTCTCAAGACTAACCAGTCCCAGCTCCCTCAGCTGATCCTCACAAGGTTTCTTCTCCAGACCCTTTCCATCCTTCTCTGGACCCACCCCAGCCCCTCAATATCTTTCTTGTATTGAGGTGCCCAAAACTGACCCCAGTACTTCAGTGCCTCACCAGTGCCCAGTACAGGTGGACAATTACTTCCTTTCTCCTGCTGACCACACTGTGCTGACACAGGCCAGGATGCCTTTGGCCATAAAGCATGCCTGTCTGACCCTGAGGGGTAGGACCAGGTGCTTGATTTTTAACCAAGGCAGACAAACAAAGGGAGGTTATTCAGTGGGTGGCAGGAGGGTGGCAGGTACCAGTTCCTTTGTCCTGCTCTTGGGAATGAGGAAAAGGGAGATTGGGGAGCAGATGCAGAGTGACAAAGGAGAGAGACCATGGATTCAAAGTCACAGCTTGTGAGAGGGCCTCAGGCTTAGGACCACACTGAGACAATGGAATGTAGTAGGAGGCAGATGGGAAATGAAGAGGACCCAGCATTGCTGTGCTGATGCTTCACCAAGAGCTGAGGAGCAGAGCTGCACTTGAAGTGTTGGTGTAACCTGATCCTGACTTGTGCCCAGGCAGATAAACACACCAAGGCTTCGCAGAGCCACCTCTGAGGGGAAAACAGGGAGAAAGCAGCTGTGCATGCAGAGCTCGTAATGCCTGTCAGGCCATGGTGTACATGGCTGGGGCTGTCCTTGAGTAAAATGGCCAGTATTGTCAGTGCCTTATGTGCCAGTGAAATGCACAGGAACCACGTAAGATTTCTTTCTGGATATCCAGCAGGGTACTGCTCACACACCCCCTCAATCTCATACTCATACTCTCTCATTCTGAGGGAAGAACTTCATGATCTTCACTCAAGGCTCCTGGTGAGACCTGTCTCTTTGAAGGGAGAGGTTACGCCTCAGCCTTTACCTCAGACTCTTCTATTCCTTGTGAAAATGGATTGAGGCTGGAGGGGGATAGACTTCGGTTAGACATGAGGAAAACATTCTTGAATCTGAAGGTGGGTGATCCCAGAGACAGGCTGCCTAGAGATGTGGTAGAGGTCCCATCCCTGGAGCCATTCAAGGTCAGGTTGGATGGGGCTCTGGGCAATCTGGTCTCGTGAGTGTTGGCCCTGCTTGTTGTAGGGAGGTTGGACTAGATGACCTCTAGAAGTTCCTTCCAACCCTATGATTCTATGATTATATGAAAAATGTTCCTGGTCCTAGCAGAGGTGTCTGGCTGAGATCTGCAAACAATATTTCTTTGTCCTCATGCTGGACTGGCAGTCTTTCATAGTCTGTTCCTCAGGGATGCCCTACTACATGCCCATTTCCATGTTAAGCCTTTCTTTCTCCCTCCTCTAGAACCAGTCTTTAGCTGAATGCTGCTGGAAATGCCTGTTTATTTTCATTAGTGGTGCTAAACCCACTACCCCTAAACCCTGCAGAGCTGTTTTTATTGTTTCATGATGAGAGCTGTCAAAATTCTTTCAGCTGCATTTTTTAACAGATCCTGTCTCTTTTTTGACAAAAAAAGAAAGATTTTGACCAAAAAAAAGAAAGAAAAAAAGAAAACTCAAAGAATGGGTTTTTTTCACTGAGCAGTACAAAAGTACATTTGAGCAATATAAAAATACACAGCTGGGTTCCAGCTAGACTGACAAACTCTAAATGTCTGTAGTTTCCACTGGGGTGTGCAATTGAAAAACTAACATGTCCAAGGGCTGAGACCTTGCCGCGAGCAGCTCATCCCACAGCTCTGATGAGCAAATGCCACCTATAGGGAGGACAGCAGGAATCACAAAAACTGCTCCTACAAAATGTACATTTCAGTATTTGTGAAGAAGACCAGTGATGGGGAGAGCAGTATGAAAGTATGTAGGACAGGAAATTCAGGGAGTGAACAGTTTTTGACCATTAGCTCAAGGGCAGAGAAGATAGCCAGGGATGCTTCATGTTCTGCCAGTTTGGAGGTAGGTCTCAAACATGGTCAGCAGTGCTGGGGCAGGCAGCCCAACCTGCAAGAGATGGCCTCAATGGGACTTCTCTGTCCTCACACAGGAGAAATATGTCTCTTCCCTCCTAGAACTTGAAAAGGTCACTTGGCAGCATTGACCCTGCCTTTTCCTTGTCCTCTTGCAGAGACAGGATCTACAGGAACAGGTTGCAAACCTGCAATATTGTCATCATGGCAGGGACCAAACATCATTAAGTGAGGACACACATGAACAGCCACTTTCTAACAGGAACACATGCTTGGGCTGACTGAACACCTGTACAGACAGCCAGGCTGAGGCAAGTATGGTGAGCACTTGGCTTATTTCAGCCTGAAACACATCAGGCTCCCAGATGCCTTCATGAAGCCCAAGTTCACCTGCACATGCACAGAATAAGCCATGCCCTGTGTTAATGAAATAGCAGCAGAATGACAAATTCTGGAAGACCAAAGGGACCACCTGCAGCTTTCCTAATCAGGGAGAGCAGTTCTCTCCACACCTCTGGTGACAGCAAATCAAGACCTGTCTGGAGGCATTATCTGTGGCAGGGATGACAGCACTTGCCAGACCACCTGTGACAGCACAAGACCTCAGCTTAGCTGTCCAGGCTGAAGACCTCGGCTTAGCTGCTCAGGCTGGCATGTCACTGAGCACCAAGTGGCACTGATGGAGCTGGAGCGGCGCATTGACTTGGACAGCTCCAGACACTCATTCCTTGCCATCTCCCAGGCATTTGACCTGCTAATTGCATTTAGCCCTAGAGCAAACAGTTCAGTTGTTCAGAGGTAAAGGTTTCCACAGGAAAACTTGTGAAAAGTCATTCCTCAGCAGGAGCAGGTATGTGTCAGCGACTATGGTCTGTGCTTCATGGTAGGTCCAAATTGTCCCAGAAGAAGAAGGCAGTGTGGTGGAGCCCTACATGATGTCCCCACAGTTTCAAGACATCAGCTTACAGCTCTTCAGATTAGCCTTGGGAATGTTCTCCTGTGCGTGAGACACTAGTGACAACTAAGGAGCAGATGATTCTTGGCCACTAAGTACCTTGATTTTCACTTTAAAATCTCAAATTCCTGGTGCTCCTTCCTGCCAGGATGCTGGAGGTTGGGAAGGATGAGCATGACCTAAGCCCAAGATTCTAAAATGTTAAAATATCCTTCATCCTCTTTCTTTGTGTCCTGTTCAAAGGAGGTGCAGAGCAGAGTGAAGAATTCACAGCACCACTGTGCCAGTAATGGAAAATGTGATGAGAATCAGAGCGTGGTGTCTGCTGTCTAAGACCCAGGCCAGAGCTCTGATGGTTGGTGCACTGCATGGTTCTGGATCATTAATGGACCAGTAAGCAACCTCCTTCCTGAAATGGGAGCTGTTCTTCACATCCAGTCCTTTCCTGTGGAGCAGTGCTGCTCAGCTGGTAGAGGTGCTCCTTCCTGCTAGAAGGCTGTCTGGAGACAGTGCCTGAGGTACAGTTTGGGCACGAGTGCCTTGAGGATCAGGGGCTGCATGGTGGAAACAACCTGGTTCCACGAGAACCATGCCTGGTTCTGGATTCCCCAAGACAAAAGAGCACCACATGCTCCCCATCCCACCGTTCTGCATCAGCCAGAAAGGATGGAAATGATGCCTGTCATCACAGACTGGGATGGAGCTGGGGCTCTCTGTGTTCACCCACACAAACTGCAACTTGGAGAACCCAGACTCAAAATGGTCCCCTCAAATGCTTGTAGCTTACGCAGGTCAATCTTGTGTCTTAAAGTAATGTAGAGGTGAGGGTTGGTCTCTTCTCAAAAGGAGCAAGGGACAGGAGGAGAGGAAATGGACTCAAGATGCAGTGTAAGTTTAGGTTGGCCATGAGGAGAAACTTCTCCCCGGAAAGGGCCATCAGGCTTTAGCACAGGCTGCTCAGGGAGGGGGCTAAATTGCCATGCATGGCTGTGTTTCATAGCTGTGGAGATCTGAAGCTCAGAGACAGAGTTTAGCAGTGGGTTGGGATGGTTGGGTTAATGATTGGACTTGATGATCCTGAAGGTCTTTTCCAACCTAAAAAATTCTGTGATTCTAATGTGCGGGATCCATTGTGATACAGGAGTAACACCCTCTGGGTCTGCCCCTCTGACACCATGGATGGGTGCAGTGTCTGTTTTGCCTGGAGAACAGTTTGTTCCACTGTCCATGAGAAGAAAAGGAAAACAAATCTCATCCCAGGGCTGTTCTGCTTAACCTGCTTTTCAGAACAGTCATCACTCAATCCAGCCCAGAACACGTTATCATTCACTCCCTGGCAGAGATGCGAGCTGTTGTTTATTGAAAATAAAACCATACTCTCTGCTTAAAATGTTTTGCAAAGGTGGCAGGAGGGCAAGGCTGGGGAAGAGCAGTACACTCCATCTCTCCTTGAGAAATTCTCGTTTACAGTGCTTCCAGCACCTCTCTCTTGCAACAGCCACATAATAACATGTAGGTGCTGCAGTTCTCTCATTACTTGGAAGAAAGAGACATTTCAAAGAACCACAAAGCAGCCAGTTCTCGGAGGTTCACTTTGTGGGCTCTACTGACACGATTTATTAACAGCATTTTGCAGCAAAGCTGTGGCTTAGGCAACCTTCAGCAGCTTTCACTGCAAACAAAACCTTACACACACTTGGCAAAAGGAGTAAAAAAGGAGGGGGAGGGGAGTGGGGAAGGGAAATTAGAAACATGGAAATGTAATAACTTTCCATTATGCAAATTTGATTTAATCAGAGATGAAGCTGAAGTGCAATAAAAACATACTTTAATTAAGTTTATGACTTTCAGACTCTGTAACACCCCAGAAATGTCAATTATGGGGTTACCATAGTGATGCATGGCTGCAACTTTGAAGGGATTTGATTCCTTACCAGTAAGTGCACACTGCAACTGGACCAGGAGCTGGTTTCTTAGCTCCTTTTACTGGTAAGAGCCTGCAACTCAAAAGATAAATGGTTTTGGTAGCACAGATGAGTCTGAAACCTTAAGCTGTGTTTGAATCACCTGTGCCTGAGGGACTGATGTGATAACCATAACCATGTGTAGGATGTTCAAGGCACAGATATCAATTTCCAGAGCTTGAGGTCCATTCCAGTTGCACAATCCTAGAAATGAGGAGCCCAAGATGGGCATTTTAGAGGGACATTGTAGAGTGGTGGTCTCTTCTCACAGGTCATTAGCAACAGAACAAGAGGGACCAGCCTCAAGCTGCAGCTGGGGAGGGTTAGGTTGGACATTAGGAAAAATCTAGGAAAGAGTGGTCAGGTCTTGGAACAGACTGCCCAGGATGGGGGTGACCATCCCTAGAGGTGTTTAAAGATTGTTTAGATATGGTGTGTAGAAATCTGGTCTAGTGGTGAACTTGGTAGAGTTGGGTTGATGATCTCAAGGGTCTTTTCCAACCTGAGTGGTTCTTTTATTCTATGATTTCAAAAGAAGGGACAGAATGGGATGTGTTTAAGCTGCATTGTACACACTGGCTTGTAGGATCTGGGTTGTGAGCTTGTGATGGTCCCCCTCAGCCTGAGTGTGCAGCACAGTCCCTAGACTGGGACCAGACACTTTGAAGAGATGTTTGTAATGGTCAGGTGGAGATTTCACTGATGGAGTTGACTTTAATGTAGATGGCCTATATGGAGTGTTTATTCTGTCGTTGTGTAACACAACCCAGAAAAGAGCTTTGCAACAGCTTTCCAGGCTTCCTGCAGTGAGTGAGAGAATACCAGCTCCATCCCAGCTTCTCTCTCCCCTTTCTTCTACTCTGCACTAGTGAGGCCACATCTGGAGTATTGTGTCCAGTTCTGGGCCCCTCAGTTCAAGAAGGACACAGAGCTGCTGGAGGGTGTCCAGCATAGAACAACAAAGATGATGCAGAAAGTAGAGCACCTCCCTTATGAGGAAAGGCTGAGGAAGCTGGGTCTCTTTAGCTTGGAGGAGGCTGAGGGGTGACCTCATTCATGTCTATAAATATGTGAGGTGCAGATGTCAGGAGGATGGAGCCAGGCTCTTCTCGAGGTCATNGGGGGATTGAACTAGATGATCTTTCGAGGTCCCTTCCGATCCCTAATGATTCTGTGATTCTTTTGCCACAGCTTGTTGTGGACACTGCAAAGCAGAGCAAATCAGATGATCTTCTCTTCAAACGTCAGCGTCTCCTGATAAATTCTATGGATCATGGTAAATACACAGCTCAACCCGTGTGTTGACTGGGGATTAAAGACCCATTTCCCATGGAGCAGCAAAACATGCAAGGAGAGCTGAGCAAAACTGACTAGAACAGTGATTTCACCAGCATATGGGTCTTCAGTGAGCACAAGTTGACCAAGGCATGTATCATGATGGTAGCCAGGCTCAGCCAAGAGCTTCGATTGCTAGAGAAGGCCATGAGCAGAGCATGAGGACAATTGTGGAAGCTGAGTGAGCAAGTCAGGATGAGGTTTGGAAAGAATATCCAGGAATATCCAGGATCAGACACAATCCAGTGCTCACCACAAGAACAAGGAAAGTCTGATGTCAGATTGGGACCACCCAAGTTGGAGTCATAAATGCCTCAGATAGTGAGCAGCTCTCTCAGGAAGGAGAGAAGCTTTGGAGCCAGTCTGGTCTAGCTTTTCCTTGAAAGGGTCCAACCTTCTCAGGCAGCTGCCAGAGAGCTGGGCATGGCCAGCTGAACTCCTGAACTCTGGGTGTGCATTCAGGACCCTGACACCATCCGGACTTTCCATCCTCCTCCATCTTCCAGTCTCTTAGACATGCCACACCCAAATCAGGGCTCACACAAGCCATGCCCACATGCCAATGGGAGTTGGACATGCCCTGTTCTGCTTGCTTGCCTGTTTTGGCAATCGGGCACCATGGAAAGGATAAGCAGTAACCATCTCTTGAAATTTACTTAGGATTCAGAGTGCCACAGTCACAGTGCTGCCAATTTTGTCCATTTTTTTAAAGATCTTGGACTTATTTAAGCCTGGAGTACATAGCACAGCCAGGGAGAAGGGGAAACATCCACATGGGTCCTCTGTAAAAAGAGTGTTCCTTCAGAGTCTCACCAAACACCCCTGCCAAGCACTTGCTGCTTCTGTGTTGACTTCAGACAAAAGACAGAGTCTCACCAAGACCCTGTTTTTAAAGCAGCAGCTTCTCTTTTCATGAGGAAATTTCTGTGATTAGGTGGCCAGAGATGCTGTGGGAAGATTTAGCTGTTTCTCTGAAGTGAAACCCAGCTGGTAAAAATCACTCTGAAAAACTCCTCCTCTTGCAGTCTGTCAGTCAGATGAACTGTGCCGTGCTGCCTGCCCTTTGTCCTGCACTGTCCTGCTTTCACGCCATTACATAGTGCCCAGCATCCCGATGCAGCACAGTGAAGATTAAAAAGTGATGCGATTGCAAAAACACTCACCTGGGCAGAAAATTAAGCAACACCCCTGTGTAAAACCTGTGACACAGCTACTGATGGTGGCCAGCTGATAAATGCGCTGCTTGGTCCAGAAGGAAGTAATTTTATCATCTTTTTAAAGGTTAACATTCAGAAGTTTGCAGGAGCCTCATGCAGCCAGCTTGAGGAACGCTACAAATTCCAGCACAGGGAAATGCCTATCCTTGCCCAGGAACAGTGCTGACCTTGCTCTACCCTGGTGGCGAGCGAGCAGATTTTGCTACCCAGTGCTGACTTGGGACTTTTCCCATCTGGGACTCACCTCAGGCTGAGCCTTGCAGACAGGTCTGTCCCACACAGCAGCAGCCAGATCAGGAATGTCAGGACTGTCAGTGCAACTGGCAGCATCACCCCGTGGGTTGTTTTCCAGAACTGTGCTGCTGTCACAGAGCAATGCTGCTGTAAAAAAGGAACTCAACTACCTGGGCCATGCAAGATCCTTCAGGCTGCTTTCAGTTTCAGCTGAAGGTCCTGGGGCTTTCTGCATCTCTTGACCAGTGGTTACCAATGGTCAAGCGCTGCTTAGCTCATGATGCTTCTTGTCATAGCCCTGCAAGTGTTGTTACAGAGCATTTCAGTGAAGCTAGTTTGCCGGTTCAATGGTGTGGATTGACAGTCTGTAGCTGGCACTTGGTGTGGCTGCCACTTAAAATGGTGTGTAACAGCACCTGGGTTTCTTTCAGTGCAAAGTTACGATTCATAGTTAAGCTGTTGCACATGGGGAGAGGGATTTTGCTTTTAGTTCTGGAGTAGAAAAGCATTTTAGTTTGCTACGTGAAATTAAAAGCCAAACATAGAGTGGTGCGCTCATTCATAACCATGGCATTCAGTTTGAGATACAGGGCACGGTACTTCATCAATCCTGAGGCGGTCCCTCCTTACCATGAGATTTTTAGGACCAACAAGGCTATAGCACCTGGGTGTAAGAGTTACCAGTGTTCTCCATTTATTTCTATTTGGTTTAGTGGTTTGGGTTTGTTGTTTGGGTTTGGTTTTGCTTCACATAGATCTCCGGTCCAACCACTGGCAGGAATTTCCAGCAGAACACAACTGGTCCCTGGCACACACTCTGGCTCCTTGCCCTGACCTGCACTGTAACTCCTGTCTTTGCTTTAATCATCTCATCGGCAGGTCAGTCCAACCCAGTCAGCACTCTGTGCTTACTGCACCACGACGTTACACAGGCAGCTGGGGCATTGTGCTGCTGTCTGTGTGATGGCAACCTCACCTAGCGCAAGGCAACTTCAGCTTCTGAGACTGAATGTGATCTGGAGTTCAACTGCAGACTCGCTGCTGTGAGTAAAGTCTCCAAGGTCTCTGCTTATGGAGCTGTAATGGCTATGAATTCCCAGCAGCTCAGGCTGCCTTTCTCCAGGAGAGAACAGGGTGAGGAGCACATTCCTGGATCCTCACCCTGGCTTTCTAAGCATCAGGGAGCTTCCCTTGTTGTGCCTTCTCTGACTTGGACAGTCAGTGCCAGTTTCTGTGTCTTGCAGAGACACTGTTGAGCTGCCAAGTGGGTTTTGGAAAAGGACCTCAATTCAGAGCAACTACATGCACTAAGGATGGTGGGTCTGCTCCTGCTTGGGGTTCTTAACTATAGACCTCTGCAGGATGAAAGGATATGAGACCTGATGTCCCTGTCTGTGAGATCCTCACCACAGAACACCCCTCTCTCCTCTTTTCTACCTGCCCTGCTCTAGCATATATTGAAGGAAGGGTTGCTTTGTCCAGATGTCCACCTCCCATCATGCAGAACTGGCCCTTTCTCAGGAGTTTGCTCATAAATTGTTGGGACCCTGAGGTTCAGTGGAGGATTCTGCATTTACCACTACTTGAGCAGCCTGTGATTTTGTAGGAACACGTACAGTAAGGAAGGCATTGTCTAGTGGATTAGGGCCTTGATATTTCTAATCATACCCTGCCTCAGCCTCTTTGAGCACTGAGAACCCTATTCACTGGCATTCAGTGGTTTCTCTGGGTGCTATTTCAGATGCAGAATAATTAGCAACATGCAGGAAAAGCAACAAAGCCATGAATGGTATTTAGTGACAATTATTCCACCAAACCGTTTCTTACCATTATAAATGGAGCTTATTAGCACTAAATTGTTTCCATAGGAAGCAGCGTCAGCAATAAGAAGAATGGCTGCAGGCTGGCTCGGCGGTGCGGGAGACAGCACGATGGAGCCTGCCTATCTCCTCCTCACTGCAGGAACAGGCACAGGGAGAAACCCACATGCCTGCTACGGCCTGCAGAGCTTCAGCTTCACACTGCTGGCCCTCTGCTCCAGCTCTGAATCATAGCTGGGGATGAAGCCACTTGTGGTGGGCAGAGAGTGAGCTGGTTTGAAATGGAGATTATGAATGAAAAAAGGCACAGGAGTGTCTGCAAAATGCTCTGACCTTTCATTTTATGCCTTTGCTTGAAGGGGTTTCTCACGGGGAGGTCCTGCTATCCATCCTTGACTCATGCATTGTAGCTCTGGGTATGAAGCTGGTTTCTGAACATCTCAGAGACCCTCTCAAAACGTGGGGAAGCAGCAAGTGGTGGAAAGAAGCAGGGGAGCCACAACTCCTCAAGTGCACATGACAACAAAAGGTGCAAGACCTTGTCCTTGGAAAGAGGCAGCACCACAGGACAAGTTTTCTCTAGATGTGGCTGAAAGACTGCAGAATCCTTCCCGAAAGTGATCTGGCCATCTCCACCTCAGCTCACAAAAGTTCCTTAGGGTTCTCAATGGAGTAGTGGAGGATGAGGGTGAAAGAGAGGGGCAAGCCTAATGTCTCCATGAGTATCTGGCTGGGATGTCATGACAGAGCTTCTCCAGCAGATTAGCAGGGTCCTTTTTGAAGGGAACTGTGCTGTGAGAAAAACTTATTTGTCACAACTTTCCACTGGGAGAAATTGAAATTAAATGCTTTAAAACCAGGTCACTGTGGGTCTGAAGTATCTTGATACTTTCTGGAAACCACAGCTACACAAGGGGAAATAGGTGAAAGACTTGCAGCCCCAGACACCACCCTCTGCAGAGGGACCCAGGCCTAGCCTGTAGGATGCAGCCCCAGGGCGATGCAGCTCCAAGATGGGCGTCTGGGGCAATATGAGGTTTAGGTGGCTGTGCAGCTGTAAGAAGACTGCTTTGGGTCTGCTATCTGTTGGACAAGATCTTTCTGTCCTGATGCCCAAGTTTCAGGCCACTTGAATTCAAAATCTCCATAATCTTTAATTTTTTTGAGTTTTATCCTAGGATTGTAAAACACCTTTAAAGAACTAACTTAGGAAAATGTCAAGAGATAAAGCATTTGTTCTTCCGTCAAATATTTAAGAGATTTAAGAGATTTTAAGTTAAAAGTTCTTCCTCTCTTTTGTGAGATTTCAGTGGAGGTTTCGTGGGGTTTTTGTTGGTTGACATTATTGGTTGAAAAACTTGACCTGTATTTGTGACTGCTTTCAAGTGACCTGAAAGGGCAGCTTTTAGAGAACAAAACTTTTCCTGGATATTTTTATATGAGAGCTTCCTTTTATCTGAGGAGGCACAGGCAGATCTTGGACCAGGACCTGACTGGGTCACCACTGGTCATGAAGATGAAATCTGAATGAGACAAGGGTGTCGTCCCTGCAGACTCCCTTCCTGGAGCCCATTCTGGCTGACATGGAGATGATCAAACTCACAAACACCCCTCACTGCCAGCTAGATAACTCAGTCTGAGATCGCAGCCAGATGTCCAGCTTCCTAGAGTGGAAAATCTGTGCCAGGCACAGCCATTTAACACTTTGTACAGATCTGCTTCAGTCATGTTATTAACTAACCACAAGCTCATCAAATCATTTGCCTGCTTACACCTAACTCACAGGGAACCCAAATGTCAGGTAGACTGTTTGGGCATTGTCTACTTAGACTTGTACAATTCAGATCTGGATAGCAAAATCCTTTCTATACTCTGTTCTAAGAACTCATTGGCTTCCCCTCAAGCTGTGCAGAAGGAAATGGCCCCACACACTGGCAGGTGGCCACAGGCAGGGTGCCTGACTTGGCCCCACCAGGGCTCCTCCTGCCCAGGGATGCTATGCTGGAGGAGATGATCCACCTCTCCTGTCACCCAGCCATGCTCCCTGCCCTCCTCATGAGGTGTCTAAGCTGGGCACACAGTTCCCCAGTAAGCAGGGCTCTGATGTCTTGGGGGGTTAATTAAGGCGAAGGAATGCACAGAGTCATTAGACAAAGTCAACAGGAGAGAAGTAACCGGGGCTCCTCCAGTCAGAGGCTTCCTCATGCACCAGGCTGACGCCTCTCTGGCCTTACTTGCTCTGCAGATACAAGACAGCTGGAAACCCATGAGTTTCTGAGAGACACACTCAAGATTTAGAGATGCAGTCCACAGAAACAAAAGCATAGCAGTTACTTAAGGAAACATACCACCTGTTCACCATAGCAGAGGGTGACAGGCCCATAGATCTGTGAAAGCACTCACCACACACCTCCCTCCTACTTAACAGATGACCTACTGGACCCTTTTGTTCACCTGCTGATCAGAATTTGTGGGAAATTCCCTCTCCCACCAATAAAATCTGTCCACCCCTCTATAAAAACTAAACACAACTGCAAGGCAGTGGAATTGAGGGCGAAGCGTGCACCACACAGAGCACATTCACCAGCAGCAGAGTGAGTGCTGATGGCTTTGATGCAGAGAGTTCAGGCTCTTTTAGAGGAGGAACATTCATTTCCCTTCACTGGAAATTTGATTTCCCTGCTTTTTATCTTCAGGACATGATAAGAGCAGCAAACACTGTAAAGAGCTTTCAAGGCAGGCAGCACATACTACTGCATGATTCACCCGATTCAACTTCTGAAGGTCTGTGATCCTCTCCAGGGTCTGCCCTGGACTACAAGGTATTTTTCTTGTCAGTCCCTTTGCACCTCCTGAGATGTGTAGCAGCAAAGTGGTCACACTCTGATAGTTCAGCAATTAGAATCATTCACAACTGATGAGGTTTAGGCATTTCCCTGGCAGAAGTGCAAGTCAGTCTCCTGTATCCTGTACTCAATGGCCATTGCTGAGCTGTACTAGCCCACAGTGGCTGCTTGAGTCTAACAGCATCCTGGAGGAAACTCTCATTTCTTCATCAATTATAAGATAAAAATTGCCATTGCTTTGAGCTTTGCAGGCAGCAAAAAAGCATCTTCAGGAGGGGCCAGAGGCAGTCAGGCCAATTAGGAGCACATCTGTCTCTGGAAGCAGAGAGGATGGCTGTGTCTTTGCTGTGAGGGAAGGGCTCAGCGGGTGGTGAAGGTTCCCCAACAATGGAAGCACAGGCCATTGCATGCAGTGAGGAAATTAACTAGAGCTAAAGAGGCTGAAAGAGTAAATGTCACTTACAAAGTAGGGCAGGGAGATAACTTTGGACTAATTAACCACCACTTTGCTGCAGGAAAAGGACATCATTGCCAGCTGCAGACTCTTGTGTACATTCTGGGCAGAGGCCACTGAAGGTTAACATGGGCTGAAATGAATATAAATCACCCACTCTCTTGCAGGAAAAGCACATAATTCAAAAGTAAGTTTATTGTTGGCAAGGCACAGCAGAGAGCACTGCGCACCTGTCACACATGCTGCCTGCTTGTGGCTGCCCTGTGCTGCCGTAAATAATGGCCATAAATGCTGTGACTAAGTGAGTGTTTACCTCACTCTAATACCATGTGCTGTTATGCACAAAAGACCGTGTATTAAGAGAGTCAGAGCTGACTGAAAGGCACCTCACAAATGAGCGAAACGCAAGCTGGGCTTTGCTGTGGGTCTGCAGCCTGGCCAGGATCTCTGCAGTGTTGCAGATCTCAGTTTCTTCCCCCAGATCCTGCCTTTTTGGGCATGCAGGAGGCTTTCCCACAAGAAATCTGCACAGACAACTGCTTCCAAACTGGCGCTGACAAAGGCGGCACAGTGAAGAGTCCATCTGCAAAAACACCCGCTGTGATGGCTGAGAGGTTTTCCCCAGGCAGATGGGAGGAGGCAGGTTCTTCTCAGTCTCTCCTGCAGCTGCCTGAACTGGGTTAACCTACAATCTGGGCCCAAGCTCTGGAAAAACCACATGTTCCCCTCCTCCTGCCCCAAAAGCTGGGAGCAAGTGCTCAACCTCCTCTTCCTCCTTTCTGCCAACTGTGAGCAGAGCAGGCACTGCCTGGAACAGGAGGGCCAGTGGCTCCACAGGAGAAGGGGTGCCCAGGATGAAGTCAGGCAGGCAGCTCCATGCCCTCATCAGGGACAGTGTAGTCACAGTTCCCAAACTAGGCAAGAGATCAGGCCTGGTGACAGGAGCTGAGCTCCACCAAGAGACCAATGATTAGCAGACAAGTCCATAGGGATAAAGCAGGTCTGAGGTAAAGCCTGGTGAGCAAGCTGAGTACCCCAAACCATAATCCAGGTGAGAGTCATGGTCTAAGGGACTGAGATCAAATGTAGCTCCCTAAGTGGGGAGCAGCCTGTGAGGCTGTTCTGGCAGATTTCTCACACAGCTGCTTGCCCAGCAGCCTGGCTCAGGACAGGAAGCAGACCCCTGGGAGGGGAGATAAGGGTTCATTCAAGGACCTGACTGCCCCACTACTGCAGTGCCAGCTGCCTGACTGCCCAGAGTTTGAGCAAACCTCTGACATTTATCTCTCAGGTTGCAAACACATGCAGGAGAAAAAGAGTGTGGTGCCTAGGGATGGTCTTCTTGGTGTAGGTCCCACACCAACATACTGGTCTTCCTGGCATCTCAGCTCACCCCTCTCTCCCTCTTCTCCCCCAGCAGATTTACAACAGACAAACTGAAACTCTGGGCAAAGACCTGTGCCCTGCCCTGCCCTACTGCTATTGCTGGTTCTAGAAAGAATTAAGAGGGTTTTTCTAGGGTCCCAGAGAGTCAGGAACTGTTGAAGGTGGAGCGTGATGCATCCCATTGGCCATGAAAAGCAAGGAAGCATTATCCAACCATCTGGGAATTTCTTAACGCAGAGCTGAAAGATCCTCTCCTGTTTATAAGGTTTCAGGTCTGTGGTTTTGAGGGCACATTGCCATTTTATGCCTGACAGCTAATGAAATTGTGTGTACACGTGTATGCTGAGCATCCCAGCAACTTGATTTCATTATGCAGAACATGTCCTGAACTAGCTGGGGAATCATTAATGCACATGGTGTTGCTGCAGGATGGAAGGATGGCTTCCCATCCCTAACAAGCACAAATGACTACTGCTCCTGACTCTCTTACTTGGTTAAACAAGGGAAAAAAAAAGAAGCACAGTCTTTGTTGGACTGCAGGAACACAAGTGCCTAGTGCCACCTTTGCAGCGAAGAGTGCAAAGGCAAGCTAGTGCAAGCATGGGAGTAGCTGTTCTACAGACTGGTATGGAGGTGCTGACGTGGGGACAGCAGTGAGCAGTTCCCAGAAAGGAAGAAAAGTCTCTGCAAGGTGATCAGTGCCCAGTTCAGTGTCACTGTGAATGGCCAGCAGGTCATGCTCATGTCACCAGCAAAGGGCAGAGAAGAGGGGTGTGAGACATCGGTGCCAAACCCTCACAAACCCACACATCGGGCCTTGTGTTTTTGTGGAAACACCAAACTACATTCCTGCACTGGCCAGAGCCCCAAAATCTCTCCTCCCAGCACTGAGACTGTAGGAGACCTCATCCTGCTATGACTCTGCCACTTTTGCTGGTCTCTGTCATGTAAACCCTGTCCTGAACTCTCTCATGAGCTGGAGAGCAGAAGAAGCAGTCCTGTGGAGAGTAGTTTAGGAGTCAGGAAAGATGCGATAGCAAGGACTGGACTGTTGATGTCCCTGGAGACACCAACATTAAATCACCACCTGCAAAAGCATTGCTCTCAGTGAACACAGTAGATGGATTGGCACTGTGCAATTATCCCCAGGTTAACCCTCTCTTTGAGGGCTGGCCCCACAGTGGACGAAGCCCTCTCTAACATACCAAGTTCCTCTCTGCTTCACCAGCTCCAAGACTCCACAGTCCTCCACCAGAGCAGCCTTACCCTGCCTTGGCACTGCCTGAGAACTCAAGGCAGAGGTGCTGGTGAGCATGTCTAGCTGCTTCAGGGCTGCAGAGTCCCAAAGGCAGGCAGAGAGCTGGCTGGGGATGGTGATAGAGGGGGGCACTGTGGCACTGCAGAAAGGAGAATCCATGTGTGGTTCTCAGCTTTTGTTTGCATTTCCTGAAGCAAAACTGGTCCTCTATGGTTACATGGTCTGAAACTACCTCCTACATGGCAATGACTGTGAATCCCTTTCCCATGCTGCCTTCAAACTCAGTTCAAAAGGCCAAAGAGCACTTCACAAATCCTAGCCCTGCACAGAGTCTCCAAGATGGGGTAGGACTACATGTGTCCCACGCAGCCTCCCTATCTTTCCCTTACAAGTAGAGAGGAGAACCAAGCACAAAGTGGTGTGTGGTGCTTGTCAGCATAAGAGCAGATACAGGATCTGTCCCTTGCAAGGAAATGAGTGGGCTGGATGGAGGAAGACCTGCAGTTGGGACCTTATTCAGTGCAGCCAATACCAGGGAGCAGGTATTGGGCTACTTCTGGGGCAGTGGGAGCAAGAGCAGGGTTACTGCCTGATGCTGCATAGTGATCCAGAGTGATGGCATTATCTCACCATTGCCCTAGGTCTTTCCATGAGACATGAACCCCAGCCCTGGGCTCCAGGGACTTCAGTGTTGATCCCCATGCGGACAAACTGCCCAGACCAGCAAGCCAAGAATTTGCCTAATTAGCTCCATTAGACCTTGTTTCTAGATTGACTCAGTCAGGACACAGTTTCCAGACCTCATCCTACTTTTTGCTGTTGTCACATGCCAAAGTGCCACTCCAGGTGACCCCTGTGTGGGATCTTGGCTTCCTTTGGGCCAGGTAGCACAGCATGGTGTAGGCAGCAGTGCTTTCAGCAGAGGGCCATGCACTGACCTCACAGTGTGCCTCAAGGTTACAGCAAGTTGCATCGCCCAGAGCTCTGTGTGTCCCTTCAAACACTCTGTGGAGAGGGAACAAGGTGATTATTATATCCAGAAAGCTTCCTTTCCCAATGAAATGGAAATGTGATTTACCACTATTCTCACAATGGTGTAGGAGTCATCCAGAGGAACAAACATGCCACAGCATAAATCTGATCCTTTTCTTGCTAAAATGGGCAGATGCTCTATTAAGAAGCAGAGACCCTTCTCAGATAAGTGAGATAGATGAATTATTGAACTGGCTCCAGTGCCTGCTAATTTAAGAGTATCCCTGCTGCATTACATCTTCTCTGCACTCAGTCACAGATGTGCTCTGTTTCTCACAGATACTGTGTTTTAACACACACACTCACACACACACACACAAACACACAACTATGGACTAACCAGAAGGTGCCAGAGCTATGTCCTATTTGCTAAGAGCTATATGTTGGACTCATAGAATCATGGAATAATTTAGTTTGGAAAAGACCTTTAAGATCATAAAGTCCAACCACCAAGCCAACTGTCACAATCTACCGCTAAACCCTATCCTGAGCTCCAGATTTCCACAATTGTGAAACACAACCAGGGATGGCCATTCAACCTCCTCCATGGGCAGCCTGTGCCAAGGTCTGAGGCCCTTTCAATCAGTAGATTTTTCCTCATGGCCAACCTAAACCTCCCCTGGGGCAACTTGAGGCCATTTCCTCTTGTTATATTTCTTGTTAACTTGTGAGAAGAGGCCAACCCCTCACCTCTTACACCCTCATGTTAGGTAGCTTTAGACAGCAATAAGCTCTCTTCTCAGCCTCCTTTTCTCCAGACTAACCAGCCCCAGCTCCCTCAGCTGCTCCTCACAAGACTGCTTCTCCAACCCTTCCCCAACCCTGTTTCCCTCTTCTGGATCCACTCCAGTCCCTTAATGTCCTTCTTGCACTGCAGTGTCCAAAACTGACCTCAGTACTAGAGCTGTGGCCTCACCAGTGCTGAGTACGGGGAGATAATCACTTACCTACTTCTGCTGGCCACACTGTTTCTGATTCAGGCCAGGATGCCATTAAACCTACACTTAACCCCCCAAAAAAGCACTGACCCCTTCATGAGATGATGACCAGCTGCAAAAATAGGTGTTGAGACCAAACAACTTCTTCTAGGGTTTGTATAGGGACCTCTGCACTGTACAATAAACATTCTGGACCTTGGAGCCTTCTCACCACACCAACCAAGTCTGGTTTCCAGAGGCCTCTCCAGCTCCTCAGGCAGATTGGAGCAAGGTGTGAGCATACCTGCTCTTGTGAGGATCTCGTGCTCCAAACATGGGCAAAATATTGACATGGGTCAAATACCTTTGTTTTGTTACTTTACATCAATGACACCCTGCAGCATGGGGTTCCACAGGTAATTGCACGTGAGATGAAGAATGAGTTTCTTGTTTTCAGCCTATTCTCTGACTGTTTAAATAGAAGACAACACACGGCTGTAGGGTGAGAAATCTCAGGGATTCTTTCATATTGTACTTCTGTATGTGTCTCACCATTTTATTGACCCCTGTCCCATTCCCATTCAGTCATGTCTTGTTAGGATTTTACTCTCTTCTCTTTTAAAGATTTTAATCTTCTTCTATTTGACCTACATTGCCCATATGGACCCCTTAGTATCACAGAATCATTAGGGATTGTAAGGGACCTCGAAAGATCATCTAGTCCAATCCCCCTGACACAGCAGAACCATCTAGACCAAGTGGCACAGGAACATATCCAGAAGGGTCTTGAACGTCTCCAGAGAAGGAGACCCCACAACCCCCCTGGGCGGCCTGTTCCAGTGCTCCATTACCCTCACTGTGAAGAAGTTCCTTCTGATATTTATATGGATCCTCCTGTGTTCCAGCTTGCGCCCACTGCCCCTCCTCCTATCACTAGATGACCTTGAGAAGAGCCTGGCTCCATCCTCCTGACACCCCCCCCTCACATATTTATAGACATGAATGAGGTCACCCCTCAGCCTTCTCTTTTCCAAGGTAAAGAGACCCAGCTCCCTCAGCCTTCTGATCCTGCTCTGAACCACTATTAGTGGCAAAATCCTGTTTTCTGTTTTGTTCTCTCTTCCTTTATGTAGACTTCCTCACATGCATTTGGCTTATTTTTGCCCACTGGAGAGCCCCAAGCTGTTTCCTCTGACTCCCAGCTCTCTTTCTGTAGTACTGGGAGATAGCTCAAAGGTATGTGTAAAACTAGCCCTGCTGTTCCTCTGCTGCATGACTCTATGTAAGCTATTTGAATTGCACAGGTACTGTACAGTCATCCCATACAATCACATCCTTCTACAACTGCTTTCACTAGATTTTCTTTTCTACTCCCATGAATAATAAAGTATCTGCAGAATATGGCCCTTTATTATACAGTCCCTTCCCCAGATCCATTATGAGTACACTGAAGAGTCCAAGTTACAGAGCCTTGGGATGTCCTTTGTCCTTTCATTTATTCCAGCCCATTGCTTCCTCTTCTAATGAGTTTTTAGTCCATGCAAGGGATTTCCCTCTTATCCCACTGCTTCAGTGAAGCAGCTCGTTAAAAGTTTCTTGCAAAACCCACTCTTTATTCCATTATTCATTGCTTCCTCCCGATTCTTCCAGTGGATTCCTCTGCACTGAGGCTGTTTACTGTTGCATCACGTTTATAGCTTCTACAACTTCTGTTCTTCATTAGCATCTCTACTGATGGCCTGCAGTGGAGATTGAGCGCCCTGATCTGCAGTTTCCCACATCTGGGCCATGCAATTAAAAAAGTAAAAAACGTAGTGCTAATTACTGATTTTTTTCATTTTGACTAAAGACATTTTCTTGCAAGATGCTCCACTCCTCGGTTAATAACTCAGACATTCCTTAGGTTAATTCCTTCTGTATTTGCTGATCTGTTACTATTATTCTTACTGAGTTGTTTAAGAGAGTCTTGTCTGAGACAGATCCTCTATTTTATCAGCCAAGCACAACACTAAGTACCTTTATTTAGCTCTGTGTCTTTCTTTCCCCAGCTGCTTTTATATCTTGGTCTACTATTGCTGCTGTGTTTTCTGACTGGTGGGATGTTCCTCATGAATTTAAAATGATTTGTTAGTGGTTTATTGTGCCTTTAGCAGGTTGATTCTTGAAGTCTCCTTTGGGCGTTTGCCAGAGCTCTGTATTATTATTATTATCCTGGTCTCTGAAAACCTCCACACTCTTAGCTTTGCTCTACTTGTTAAGTGATAGATGTTGCGTACGAGCCCTCTGCAACGGTCTTTAAACAACTTTCTTGGCTTCAACAGATAAGTCATACCCTTGAGCTGCTCCTTTTAGTTTCTTCCAACCAAACTGCATTATTTTTATATAGTTCCCCTCTTGAAATACAGTCTTTACCTTCCTGTCACAAAGATTCCGAATCTGAGTCCACTAGTCATTACTACAGAAGAGGTCTAAGAGGAGCATTTTGAATCACAAGTCCAATCAAAAAAGCAAGACAAGCTGTTTCTCCTCTTTCTAGTTTCACACAGTCTGTCTCCGTTCCACATTTGCCCAGGCTCCCCTGCTCTCTCTGCCAGTCCTGTTTGTCCTGTTGCAGGCTTATTTGTTCTCCTGCTCAGGTGAGGATGGCACATCCCATCATACTTTTTGTCCTCCTGGGATTTATCATTTCAATCTAGTCACTGCATCATACAGACCTTCCATTTTCAATTCAGAAATTCACTTTACACGGGGTTGTCCTGTGGGCAGTCTGGGATAAGCCATTACTGACAAAGTACAATGCGTCACTATGTTGATACAGGTAGGGGTCTTGCAGGAGCTGAGGAAGAGGTCTCCCTGCCTTGGGGATGCAGTCACATAGCTATTTTATCACTGCATCCTGGGAGTGGAGGAGCAAAAGACCCCCATGGCTCTCTACAGGTTTCTCTCTTATCCCAGGAGGGGAGGCTGGGAGATGTCTGGGTAAAGAAATAGCATCAAACCTCCCAGATCTGCCATAGCAGGAGCTTTGGCACAGGCACCATACCCAGTGGGCTCTGTGCATGTCACAGATAGTGCTGCTAAGGTCACAGACCCACACAACAAACCCAAAGCACACAAGAAGTTTCTGTGCACTAAACTTCCTCAGCACAGATGTTCCCTACATGTGGAAAGAGCCTAAATTGTCAGGATTCTATGGAAATCTACTTCAAAGATTTTCCACAGACTTAAGCCAGCTGCATCTGAACAGGATAGAAGCAGCAAGCAAGGTATATGATAGAGGAACATGAACATTTGAGGAAGAAGACTATTAGGGAAAGTGATGCATGTTTTGTAATTTATTGATATCTTCTATGCTGCTGAAGTTAATAAAAATTATGCAGAGCAGTCAGAGTGATGTGAGAATATTTGTGGAAATGAGATTTGAATTACTTTTCTTTATTAAAAGCTACAAGTCCTTTAGAGTTGCAGGAGCTTGGCTATGGGCCCCATTTCTCCAGCTCTATCCTGGATTTGGTGATGCCAAACTGACAGGCACAGGTCTTGAATTCTTGATTTTCCCCATCATTTCATTGCATCCTCTTTTTAGTCTTAGAGAGGTGGTAAAATGGAGGAGGTGGCAGTTCCCTGATGCTGATAAGTAACAAGGCAAGTAGAGTTTGCCTGGTGGAGTCGGGGCAGTGTTAATATTTTTGGGAGCATGAAAGAGTGATTTTCTATCATGTGGTCGGAGAAATGTTATTCACACGTTCCCGTCTCCTGAAGATGCTGCAGTCTGGTCTGTATTGTAAGTTTGTAGGATGCATCCAGTGTGTCTGTGTGCTGGGGTTCTGCCCATTAAGCTGCTCCCCTGAGCTAAGTCAGTCTGCTCTTTCTAAGTGCCTCTGTGGCACTCCATGGTCGCAGTGATCCTCCTTCCCACGCTATGACGTTTTACAGGCAGGGACTCCCAGTACACTACATGAGGGTAACTTCCCATTGACCAGCAACACATCAGTGCAAATCCAGGAATGATGACACAGAGGGGCTGAAGTGGGTCCAGAGAAGGGCAACAGGGTTGGGGAAGGATCTGGAGAACAAACCTTGTGAGGAGCAGCTGAGAGAGCTGGCGCTGGTTTGTCTGGAGAAAAGGAGTCTGAGGGGAGACCTTACTGCTGTCTGACCTGTGAGGAGGGTGTAGAGAGGTGGCAGTTGATCTCTTCTCACAAGGAGCAAGTGTAAATTGCCTCAAGCAGCTCCAGGGGAAGTTTAGGTTAG
>VZRI01007107.1:154714-194689 GCA_013397515.1 Upupa epops | reverse complement strand
AGGAACTTCTTCATAGTGAGGGTAACAGAGCACTGGAAGAGACTGCCCGGGGGGGTTGTGGAGTCTCCTTTTCTGGAGACGTTCCAGACCCGCCTGGATCTGTTTCTGTGTGACTTGGTCTAGGTGATCCTGCTGTGGCAGAGGGATTGGACTGGATGATCTTTTGAAGACCTTTCTGATTCCTAATGACTCTATGATTAGACTTTAGTGTTGACTCCATCAATCTTTAAAGTTCAGAATTCTCCCAGTCTCTCCAGTTAAACCCAGATCAATTAGTAGACCTTGCCAGTTCCTCCTGCCTATAAGTTTTCTTCAGAAGCAATAACATTTTCTCTCAGTGGCAAAGCAACTGCAGCTCCAGACAGACAGCAAGATGAAGAGCAAAGGAGAAGGCAGAAGTCACCAAAAAGGAAGAAGAGGGAGGAGTGGGGAGGACAGACACTTTTCAACTTTTTAAACACAAGCTTGTAACTTCTCCACAGAAAACACACAAATTAAACTCACAGATCTGCTCAACTTTTAAAGCCTAACATTTAAATCTCTTTAACATTTGAGATAACAGTTCTGTTCTGAATTCTTTCTTCCAGCTTCTCCTGACAGGAAGTTCACTCCCGGTCTTTTACCTCCATTGGTAATTGCTGTAGGATGATCACAGCAAGGGAGTAGTTTGGGGAGATACAAGGGAACAAGAGGCACTCAACCTTTTTGACTGCTGAGAGAAACTGGAGTCCTTGGAGAGCACAAAGTTATTTGTGCAAGTGCTGGCAAATGGTTAAACAAGACTGCTGGACACAGACCATGAAATAGCATCTGCTGGATGTGACTTTGACCTCCCTCTGTCACTAAAAGATGAGAAAAGACTTCCCCAGCAAACATAGGAAACAGAACTCTAGGTTTATCTTCTCTGCAGGACAAAGTGATTTTGTTTCTCAGTGCATAATATTCCACGTTCCAAAAATGAAGGTTCACTACCAGGGGATCAAGCTAGCAAATCTCTGCCATCCTGCTCTGCAACACCAACACATCTCAAAAAATCCCCTGTGCAAGCAGCTCGTGGTCCTTTGCTGACTCCAACAACTGTGTCTTGCAACATCAAGAGGCATCTGTTTGTTACCAGTGCTTTGAGGAAGGCTGCATTTTAACACGTCAGCTCGGGATTTGATGTTATTTTCAGAGCTGTGCAGTCCTCACCGCATTCTCTTCAGGTTTAGCCTAATTCCTTGCACACACATACATGTATATACATGTGTGTGTGCACGAGTTCGCTGGGCTAAAGCAAAGTCTGAAGAGACATCAGGTTCTTAGTTGTTTTCTATCTCTTGAACTCTTTTTAAGCAGGAAACCTATTTTCCTTAATAAACGTGGAAACACTGCAATATTCTACACACACACAACTTTGCAGTGATTTCATCTGCACCCACAAGAGCGTCAGAAAAAGAGCTGGGAGGCTGATCCGAACCCTCCAAACCCAGCACCTGCTGAGCAACAGGACCAGGTAGAGGCAAAGACAACCTCCTCTAACGTTTGTGGAACCAAGCTGGTAGTTCCCGCAGACAGCCAGAGGCCTGATGGTTTAAAAAAATCAACCCTAAACAAGTAAGAAAGAAGGGAATCAGGCGTCTGAGCCAGCAACAACCAGTGCGACTGCTGACAACTCACCCATCCGGAGTCATCGGAGTGATCGTCGCAGCTACAAGCCCCTGCAACTTCTTAGCGGGTGTCATCGAGCTGTTTGGGAAAGAGGGATCTCCAGCTCTATGGCAGCGCTTCTGCTAAAAGCAAAACCGGACGGGCAAAGCTCAGCAGAAGTGGATTTTGCAAGGCAATTCATTTCGGTCACAATCCCCCCGGATTCCTACCCCTCCCCTCCACGCTCCGCCCCAACCCCGGAACAAGAGGGGAGGAACCCAGTGCCTGAGGAGGGTTTGGGAGATGCTGAGTGGCAAAGGGGTTCAGAGGTGTGCAGCAGGTTTAGAGGCATTTTAGCTGTATTTAGAGACACTTAGCTGATACTGGTGTCGTTTAGAGGATTTTCAGAGAGGTAGAGTGGAGATTTTAGAGGAGTTTGTAGCTGACAAGAAGTCTTCTAGAGCTGTTTCGATGGGTTTTAGAGGGGTGTTCTGGAGCCAGACTGGTTTAGCAGCACTCTAAGAGTGATTTAGACAATTAAAAAAGGTAATCAGAGGTGTTCTGTAGGTGTCCACTCGTAACTTAGAGGGGTTTAGAGCACCTCAAAGCATACTCAGGGAGTTCCAGAGGTCCTTAAATAAGGCATCATGGAAATACAGTGATGCTCAGATCAATACCAAGGAGTTCTAGGTAAGATCAGATGAACCTGAAAGCTGCTAAGGGGAAGGTATCACTCTTTAGATGGATAGTACAGCTCCTCAGAACTGCTTGGTGGCTTCTTGAGGAGTTTTGGAGGATTTCTGAGGGGTTTCTTAGATTTTTAGAGCCATGTTCCAGGAATTGTAAAGGTATTTTTAAATTGCTGATATCGTTTAGAGCCACTGAGTGGCAGTTTAGGACTGATTGGAAGAGTGGATTAGAGATGTGTATTCGGGTGAGGAGTTTGTGCTTCAGAGCAGTCTTTGCTTACCTTTGGGAGTAATTAAGAACATGAAGGTAAAGCTTGTGTTATTTACCCTGATAAGGATTTCTTTTTTCCTGGAAAAGGACTGATTTAGCTAAAATCAACACAGAAATTATTCCACACAGGTCTGGAGGACAGCACAGGTCCAGTTCAGCAGTATGACACAACACAGCAGGCAATCACTGACCCTCCCCATTCCTCCTACAGCCAGAAAATCAACACCTGTACAAAAACACAGTTATATAGAGACGTTTGAACCTGCCTGGACTTGGTCTGGGTGATCCTGCTGTGGCAGGGGGATTGGACTAGATGATCTTTCGAGATCCTTTCTGATCCCTAAGGATTCTGTCTGTTGCCCTGGACTATTATTTACAGTAGCTACTGTAACATCACCTTTTTGTATTGTGAATAAGGGCTTCTGCATCAGCTGATAAGCCTGTGTGTGCAGAAGCAAACACCATTTACACACAGAGTCCTAATTCTTCTACTGCAAAGTCATGATCACACAATTACTGAGACTGGAAAGGACCTCTGAGCTCCTCCAGCCCAGCCTATGATGCAACATCACCACATCAGCTAGACTATGGCACAAAGTTCCACATCCAGTCTGTCCTTAAACACAGTGAGCAGTCCATTCCAAGCACTCCAGTGTCTGATCACCCTTTTAATGAGGAAGGGCTTCCTAACATCCAACCATAACCCTCCCCTGGCACAACTTCAGGTCCTGCTCTATCCTATCACTAGTTGCCTGGAAGAAGAGCCCAAACCCCAACCTGTCTACAACTTCCCTTCAGGTAGGTATAAAAAGGGATAAGATCCCCCCTGAGTCTCCTCTTCTCTAGGCTAAAGAGCCTCAGCTCCCTCAGCCTCTCTTTGTAAGACTTTTTGTCCAGTCCCTTCCCCAGCCTCTTTGCTCTCTTCTGGACCTGCTTCAATACCTCAATCTCTTTCTTAAAGTGAGGGACCCAGAGCTGCACACAGTGCTCAAGGGGAGGCCTCGCCAGTGCCCAGCACAGGGGGAGAACGACATCCCTAGTCCTGCTGGCCACACTACTCCTAATCCAAGCCAGGATGCCAATGGCCCTTCATGTCACCTGGGCACCCTGCTGGCTCCTGTTCAGACAACTGTCAGCCAGTACTGTCAGGGGCATCTCTCTGCCAGACTGCTCTCCAGCCACTCATCCCCCAGTCTGTAGCTCTGCTGGGGGTTACTATGGTCAAAATGTAGGACCCTGCACCTGACATTGTAAAACCTCATCCCGTTGGCCTCTGCCCATTGACCCAGACAGTCCAGATGTCTCTGCAAACACAAGGTGAACTTGTGCTCTAACAGGCTTAGCCAGAAATGCCAAACAGCTTGGAGTGTTTGGGTTGAGACAACTTGTGAGGAGCCAGACTAGAGACCAACACCCCTCTCACACCAGTTTTTCATATTATGCGACAGACCTGTCACTTAGAACAACTCGAAGTTATAATCAACCAGACTGTAACAGAACATACTTCTCTGGACACATTAGGGTCAATGTTGAAACTGCTATGAGGACTCGAGCCCCTCTGCTCTGAGGGAAGAATGAATTGGAGTTGTTCAGCCTGATGAAGTTGTTAAGCCAGAGACCTTAGTGCAGCCCATCAGTGCTTAAAGGAGCCAATAAGAAAGATGGGACAGACATTTCAGCAGGAGCTGTGAGATAGGACAGGGGGTGATGGGCTAGAGAGAGGTCAGGCATGTTTTACACTAGGCTTGTCCTTCTACTTTTGCAGCAGAAGCTGCCAGCCTGAAAACCCTTACTGCAGGACACCTTCATCCTGGTGTCCTGTGCAGAAGTGCCTGTGGGAAACGGTGAAGTTAAAGTTACAAACCACACGCCTCTACCTGTTCATGTCCTCATCTCCAGTCCTCAAGGCAGCACTACAGAAAAGACTTGGCTGGCCAGCTATTCTGGCAAACACCAGCCAATCCACTTATGCTGTTGAACTTCCCTATTGCATGTTCTGCAAACTGCTAGGACCTCTCAGTGTTAAACCAGTTCTTTCACCCTACTGTCTTGTATAAGGGCAAGGGATGCGGAATTAGTGTACGCAGACTTCCCCTCGTTTGGAGGAACCGGTGAGGCTGCATGCCAGCTCCTATCCTAACCCTTTCCCCATCTCCCTCACCTTGTACTGTTTGGGTTCAGTACGGAACACACTTCCTCATGCCTACCCTGCTGCCTCATCCAACTGCTGACATGTTCTCTTGATGTGCATGTGAGAAACAAGAGTGCTGAAAGCATCTCTGGGGAAAACACTGATGATTGTCTGCTGGCCTCTGGCTACTCCAGCAGGAACAGTTGGCTCTTTGTCAGAGACATCAGCTGGACACACACAGACTGACTGGGGATTTGTTCTGGGCCTCTCTGCTTCAGAAAATAAAGGAGAATCCATCTTGGTTTGAGGTGATATTTCTCTGGGCTTGTGATTAGTGGAAATTTGTGGAGACTGGCCCAACTCTTGGGGGTGGGTGTAGATTTTTACAGGGCTTTCTCCATTCTGGAGAAAATAATTACTGGTACACACTTGACAGGGACATTGGGTGACAGAGCAACTTATGAGGTAACCTTGCACAGGCTCACCTGCATCTTCTGAGCCATGACCATCAAGCAGCAGCTTCTGCTTCTCCAAACTCTGCTGACTCTCCGGTCCGAGCTGACGGACACAGGCACAACTGAAAGAGGAGTCTGTAAAATAAGATTACAAAGCAGGCAGAGAATGGCTCTGCGTTTCAGGCTTTAGCATCTGGTGTAACCAGCAAGAGCACAGAGGTGATGGTGGCCCTGTACTCTGCACTCGTGAGACCACACCTTCAGTACTGGGTCCAGTTTTGGGCACCACAGTACAAGAAGGAGATTGAGGTGCTGAAGCAGGGCCAGAGAAGGGCAACAAGGCTGGGGAGAGGTCTGGAGAACAAGCCCTGTGAGGAGTGGCTGAGGGAACTGGGGCTATTTAGTCTAGGGAACAGGAGGCTGAGAGGAGACCTTAGTGCTCTCTACAGCTACCTACATAGAGGTTGTAGTGAGGCTGGTGCTGGTCTCTTCTCGCTAAATATAGGACAAGGGGAAATGGCCTCAAGTTGCATCAGGGGAGGTTGAGATTGGATACTGGGAAGATGCTCATTCCTGAGAGACTGGTTGGGCACTGGAACAGGCTGCCCAGGCAGGTGTTGGAGTCACCATCTCTTGTTTAAACACAAGTAGCTAGAGCACTTGAGGCCATGGTCTAGAGGTTTGGGAGATGTTGGGATGAGGGCTGGACTTGTTGATCCTGGAAGTCCTTTCCAGCCATGAGGATTCTATGATTCTGATGGGCTCCATCAGTAAACCACTGTATAGCACCTCATACTTGTAGTTCCACAGTTGCAATTCTATTAGGCATGTTTTGGGGTTTTATTATCCCCCTTTCAGCACAGGAGGGTATCACATAGCATCCTGGCAAAGTTCTCTGCAAGCAAAACTCGTTTCCAGCTAAAAGTAATTCCCAGCTGTTGATTTCAAACACCCTAGAGTTCTCAGCTCAATTTGGTCACCAGGAATTTGCATTAACCACAAACAACACGAGGTGTTCTCAGGACTCTGACTGTAAAGCTGAATCTGCCCTGCTGTGGTGGTACCTAAAAACATCTGGAGCTGCAGCTGGTGAAAGGATGAGGCCAGCCTCACCCTGTGTACGTTAAGCAGGGCAGAATTTCACCACAGCTTTGTATAACCCTTTTGTGCAGATAGCAAAGGGCTGAGTAGCCTCAGGTAACGCTCAAAGCAAACAGATGCTTCTACTTAGGGTTTGACCTCAGGAGTCAAAAGGGAAAGCTGTCACTCTGTACTATCACTCGCACGTAATCAGAGTGTGGGCCAACACTCCAGGGCACAAAACCTGCTCCTGATTCCAAGTGGGGGAAGTTGCACAAGGATGCAGCTTGGTGAAGCCACACTGACTGTCCCTAATGGCCCTCTTGCCCTTGCAGATGCCTAGATGACCAATTGTCCAGGGCAAATTGTTCCTTCTTTTCCCATGTTAATAATAATTAACAGCTTCTGGCATGCCATGTTCTGGCTACGCTTAACTCACAGCATCAGTGTGAGGATGCCTGCTCCAGGCACTGCATATTTAAGGATCCTAAGCAGAATCAGTGCCAGCAAGTGGTTGTGTTTGTTTTTTTCAATGACAGAGCAATGGGCAGCAACAAACAGCTGAAGAGACAGAGAAATTAAAAATAACTGCAACATCTGTTCTGCTTCCCTAGAATTAATTTATATCCTTGGAAGACAATGTACTGTGATCTAAGAATCCACTGCTGAACTCTGAACCAGCACTTGTTGATTGCAATGTGAGGTACAAAGGACACAGTAAAGCAGAGGCATTCTCAGGATGTAGGTTATGCTCCACCATCAGGCAGGTACCGAATAAAATCAAGAGATCAACTGCCATCTTATGTATTTTAATAGTAGTTTTTATTGTCCTTGCTGTGCTTTGGGATGAGAAGAAGCCGAGTGGTTTCATGTTTCCAGCTTTTGATGTGTACCTAGGAAACTACCTACTAGAGAAAGTACTAGAGAAAGTCTCATCTACCCCCAGAACCGCTAGGCCTTTAGAAATGCACCAGCTGTTATGAAAGGCACAACAGAATGAAGAGCAGTCATACCGAAGCACCCATCACCACCACCTTTTCATCCAGCAAGACGAACTTCTCAGGTCGCTTTTATTCCACATTTCCATGAGACTGTCTCCTGCAGGAGCTCAAATCAGCTGTGTTGCAGCCAGGCACAACAAAAGCACGCTAGGAAGATGAACGCCCCCATACCAGCCTAAAGACAGTTTTCTGCCTCTGGTTCTGTTGGTTCCTTCAGGGCTAGGATTTCTTTGGACAAGCAACGGAATCCAAGTGTCACATTTTCAAGAGCAGTTACCTTTTAGAAAGCACCAGGCTTTTACCTGAGCTTCTCCAATCACTCGTCAATGTAGCAAAAGCTGCTGAAAGGTTTGAGGGTAGATGCTGAGAAAAAGCTCCATGCCTTTAGGCAGAGAGACCCAAGTGCTCTCCCCTACCCCACTGGAAAGGGATTGAAGAACTGTCTGCCTTTCACCTCAGGCAAGATGATCAAACCCTCCAAGTAAATGTTTCTGTCCCTGGACCTGCAGTCCCCATGCTGGAGCTCAGCAGAGACAATGGCACATGCTGAAAGCCAGGGCAAGCGTTTTCTGCAGCTGGGAGTGCTGCAGAGCAGAGATGTATTTGGGATCAAAGGAGCTGGGAAATGTTACTGCATACACTGCTAACAGGGTGATGAAATCTTGAAGAAGCTCAGCCCAGGGCAGAGCTTGCTTATGCAAGGCAGGCATCAAACCATTTAGTAGTGGGGCTGACAAGAGGCCGCAGCAGAGGTTGCAGTGCTCTCATGGCAGCAGCATTTTAAATTGATGGCATAATGATTTGGGGAAATAGCCATCAGTAGTTTTCACCTCCTGGTGACTGCTACCTCTGGCTGCCTTTCAGCCAAAGGATCATAAACGGTCAGTACAAGACAAAGAGGGTCAGCCCAGTGATCAGAGGCCACAGGCAGCAGCAGTGTCAGGGCTTCTGGAAACTTTCCACTACATCTAAGGGGAGAAATCAGAGGTATGATGTGCTGGTTCTGAGATCCAAGCACAAACTAGTCAGCTTTGACTCCTGTTTAAGACAACAGATGGAGCTGCAAGACAAAGACTCCCCTTTGTGGTCCACCACTCTCCTACTCCACTGGTTCACAAACAAGAAAGCTGCTTTGGTTTCCAAGTTTAGGATGTCTGCAGCATTCAGGCAGTCTTTGTTGGAAGCTCAGAAGACTCTCCCCTGCCTCTCCTCTAGAAGGAGATTGCTATGACTGTGCTAGTGACATGCCTGGTAAAACCTAGCTATGCAGACTACAAAATCTTTCTTTGTGCCACTCTGAACATCAAGAGTCCCTTCCACAACCCACCACCTCCAACATGTCAAGAGTGGAAAGCAGTAGCAATCTTTGTCTGATGACTGACACCAGCAAGGCTGGTAGGTACCAAGAGGAGTTCAGTCTGGACCTCTATTCAGTCTGGACTTCTCTTACAGCCAATTCCTAGCCATGAATAGACCTGCTTAATCAGAGCATTCATTTCCAAACACTCTAAACTCAGTCAGTCTGTTCCATGCTTGGATGTCTCAAGCACAAAGAGACATTGCCCGGGTTTGGAAACTTTTTGTTTTCCTTTCACTTCTACCAGATCCTTTGGTAGAGTTCCCTCCCTACAGAAGTAAGGTGAGGAAGCTGAAGCCTTTATCAGAATCTTAAGTAAAAAATACTACTCTGGCTAAAAAAATTTCAAGTAGTTTGTACCAACTGGAGTGAGAGTGGGATAGGACAAACCTAATTCTCTTGTTGAAAAGTTCCAGGGAGCACTGAAAATATTCCTGCAGAACAGTCTGGAGGCAATTTTGCTGCTTCTCAGCTCCGAGATTTATGGAGAACAAGTTCTTTAGGGAGCAGAATTTCCCTACAAAACTGCAAGAATGGGGAATATTTTGCTCTCACCTATACCACACTAGTTCCAACTTTTGGACACTTGCAGGACTAGCACTTAAATTCCTGTTCTAAATCCAGCATTTATAGAGTAACCTAGAGCTCTTCAAGTCAGGAAGCAGTTCACAACAGGTAGAGCTCACATGTTTTTATTGGTTCCAATCATCAGAATCAGGCAAATATTACCAGTGTGGTAAAAACAACCCTCTTGGCTTTGTTCATGCTGTGTTAAAGCAAGTGTAACCCATTACTCAGAGATCTTCCACCTGTTGGGGCAGATGTAAGAACCAGGGTAAGGCACAACAACCAGCACAAAACGCTTGCTGGGAACAACTCAGACCTTAGATTTTCATCTCTGTTCAGAAAGAGAGTTCAAGCTAAGGTGATCATCATGTGGTTCCCACAAATAAATTCCATCATTACTAGAGTTACATTCACCTTCTCAGTTCTTCCTGCAGTAGTTCCCAAGTTGCCTCCACACCTAAAGAGAAGAAAACAATTAATACCTGCAGCAGCACAACTCCTACGAGCTCCACAGTGGCTTTGTAGCCTCAGAGAAAAGTGGAACGGAAGTGGTAATATCACAGTAGGTCATTTGGCAGAATCAAATCTCATCAGCAGCTACAAACATTCCCACAAGTTTAACAGAGCCCCATAAGCTGTGTGGTCTTACCTGTGAGGCTGATGACAGCGCTGTCCTTCCCTGCAAAAGAGAGCCGTTTCAGAATAACAGACACTGCTATATGGCAGGTTAATTACAGGACTGATTTTAGACACCACCAACCTACACTCTGGGCACAAAGACAACATTCCAGTAACTGACAAACCCCACATACTCTACACTGCCCTCAGATGTGCTAAGTTCCCTTTCTCACACAAGCTTCACTCTGTAACAAGTAGAATTTTGTTAACACCCTCTCCTTGGCAACGCTTCCAGTTTGACTGAATGCGGGTACTGTTTCAGTGTGAAAGTCCTCCTCAGCCTCTTTCAGAGAGATTCCCATTGCTTTCAATTCCTCATCACCAACAGTACACGCTTAGGGAAGCTTAATGTCCTCAGCAGTTCAGATCTTCATGCACATCACACAAAAGCTGACTGAGCCACTCAGAGAACTCACTGCATTCCTGCTACAGAATTTAGCCAGCAAGAAGTTACAAGAGCAAATAATCAGAGCAGTTTTGGCCAGCACAGTCAGTCCCCATCACTGTGGGTAAATGCAGGCTGCTGGTAACCTGCTATCTACTGCCATAAGTTAAGAAAATCCCACAGGAACCATGGGCAGTGATTAAGAGGTCAGTCTCTACTAACCTCCCCATCCCTTAGGCAAGCAGCCCAACACTCACAGGCAACTTACTTTTGGTGGTGGAACTACGCCCTGCAGTGGAGCTCCTCACAACCAGTCCTAGAACAAAGCACAGTGTGAGGACTATGCATGGGCAGGGGCACATGTGTTACATCCAGCCAGGCGCCTGCAGTCAGATAGAGCTAATAATGGCAGACCTCCACAACTGAAGTCAGGGTATTGGCACATCTCATCACACAGGCAGCTCACACTGTCACCTGTCGGCTCTAGGTACTAAGGCTGAGGGAAAACAGAGCATGATCAGAGCAGCTCTGGGACCTTACCCAGCCCTTCTCCCCTTCTACATCTCCTTTTAGCTGTGGAACAAGCAACAGCTAACTCTGACCCACTGCACCTCCCTCCCCTCAGCCTACATGCAGTTAAATGCTTGATTTCTACGGGTGTTTAGTTTTACAATTATTAGCATTAAAATAAGTACTTACATAGCAGTAAGAAGCCCTTCAGAAACCTGCAAAGGAAAAATTGTCTTTTTAGGGTCCAGCATAACATTTTATGTAGAAACAGCTCCAGTGGAACACTGTATCAGTGTTTAGTCAAGTTTTATCCTCACTGGGATCAGAGACCTGATTCAACATCATCTACAGCAGACTGTGTCAGCATAAAAGTTGGCTAAACAGAGAGGATTTCAGAAAGTTTCTCCATGTGCACAAATCTTTAACACCACAGAACAATTAGTTAAGCTTTGATTGGGGATCTGAAGCCACACTCAGGGTTAGAAAAACTTTGCTTCAGATTTACAAGAAACAAAAGGGATTTGAAAACCTCCCTGTGTCCGAAAGCCAACTCTGACCCAAGCTGTAATGCAGAATCAATCTAAAAAATGTTTTTAATCACCTTCAGTCATATGAAGGGCTTTGTCTTGAGTATCAGCAACAGGTAAAACAGCTGCCCCACTTCAGACACAGGAATCCTCTGGCCAGGGGAGCCTGCAAAAACACAGAACTCTTACCCACTGACAACACAACTCTGTTACTGAAACAGCAAATTCACACTGCTGTATCTGAGCTCAGTCTTACCAACACAGCCCACTCTACCCCTCTAGGTACCCTACCATATCTTTAACATTTAGCCCATCTACTGACTTCCAAGACACCATTTCCAGACACACTCATTACAAAGCAACGTTTCACCTTCAAGTTTCCCATACAAACAGCCGCAAGTAGAGGAGGCTGCATCAGATAGGAGCGAAAGACAGTAACGGCAGTGATCACCACGGGTCATCTGCTGAACTATGCCATCATCACCACAGCCTTCCTGCACATCAAGAATGTAAATCTGTTTTCACAAGTGCAACCAATAAAATATTTACCTGGCACAGCTCACAGCTCCATCACCCAGTGCCTGCAATCAAAGAACAAGACATCACACTTCATGAGCCTCCATGGCCAAGCCTACACATCCTACTAAGGGATCACCAGAGCAAGACACATCAGAAGCAGCGTAGGACAGAAAGGTTTACTCATCATCAGGTATTCTGCTGAACTATGCAGTCATCATTGTATCTGCTCTGGAATACCAAGCAATCATCTTGCTTTAAGAAACTGGAGCTGCCCAAATGTAACAGGGAAATCTTAGAATTGATTGGGTTTGGAAGAGCGCACCACAGGTCATCAGTCCCCTAAAAGAAGCAGGGACATCTCAGACTAGAACAGACTGCCCAGGGCACCACACCATCAAGCCTGATCTTTAATGTCTCCACCAACTCTCTAAGCAACCCATTCCACCACCCTCAGATTAAAGAGCTTTTTCCCCTATATCCAACCTATACTGAGAAGTTTTTGAGCACCAGCAGGTATCAATTGCTTCTTCATATACATCTGGATTAACTCCAAAGTAATTGCCTTTCATTTTACACTCCCCACCCTTTTCCACTGTATTTCAGCAAGTCCATCAAGTAAAAATAACCCCCTACACAGACTTAACACATTTCTCACCATGCCACTTTTCTCCTGCAGATCTTCCAAGCACATGATGCAAATCCTAGAAGAAAAAGAGCTTATTAACAGTATGTCTAGAATTCAAAACTGCAAGGGGAATGACAAGTTGTAGTGCCTCAGAGAAGTAAGATGGTGGTCTGAGTTCTCATCACCCTCTTGGGTCAAGAGTAGCAATTATTAACTGTCATCATTGTGGCACCACAGGGAAACTTCACTCAGGGAATAGTCCATCTGTTTACAACTGTTATTGGAACAAGCGATACCACAAGCCCTAAACACTATTTTATGTTGGGTTTTTAGGAAGTGTTGGTTTACCTTGTGAAGCAGCATCATCTCTCCACTTTCTGTAGTAGATCTGAAAGAGATAACTGTGTCAGAGCCTTCTAGAACAAAAAGAATACTCTCCAGCACTGACACCAAGCCTCAGCACAGCGATTTCAGAAATAAGCTTCTGACCACTACTCTTGTACCATCACAGGCTCTGATTTGATGCAGCCCCTGTGGGTTTGGGGTATTACATGGGCTTTGGAACAGACAACAGACATCACTTTTCCTTGAAGAGTACAACAGCAATAACAAGGGCAAAAAAGCATCTTGGGTGCTTCTGTAGCTAGATGACTAGTGGCTCAGAAACGTAAGGCCCTCCCAGTCAAAAGGAAGTCGTGTCCATTCTCAATACTGGTTTGATGTTTACTGAGATACAGGAGTACTCCAGACTCCATCTGCTCTACTGCCAACTTAGTGATATCTAAATTCCCACATTCAAAAAGCAGCACCTACCTGGTCTGAAGTTGCAAGAGGCAAGAGCATAGCTGATCCATCCTAAACTGGAAACAATAAAGTATCAGTCAATTGTCTTCTAATAACTTTCACATATACTTTGTGCCCTAAAGCAAAGGTCTACTCAAACACTATCTACAGCACTCTGAAGAGACAAGGCCTCAAGAATACAATCACAGAATCCTCATGGCAGGAAAGAACCTCCAGGATCATGAAGTCCAGTCCTCATCCCAACATCTCCCAAACCCTGGACCATAGCCTCAAGTGCTCTAGCTAGTCAGTTTTTAAACACCTCCAGGGATGGTGTCTCCACCTGCCAGAGCAGCCTGTTCCAGTGCCCAACCTCTGAGTAAAGAACATCTTCACAGAACTCCAATCTAAACCTCCCCTGATGTAACTTGAGGCCATTTCCTCTTGTCCTATCATGAGCAAGAAAAGACAAGCAAAAGCCTCACTACAACCTCCTTTGAGGTAGCTGCAGAGTGATAAAGCCACCTTTTCTCTAGACTAAACTATCCCAGTTCCCTCAGCCATTCCTTACAGGGCCTGTTTGCCAGCCCTCTCCCGAACCTCACTGCCCTTCTCTAGCCCCGCTCCAACACCTCAATCTGTGGCACCTAACACTGGACGCAGTACTTAAAGTGCAGTCTCATGAGTGACGAGTACAGACAGTGACACCATCACCTCATTCTTCATGTTAGAAATGATCCAATGGACCACCAAAACTTTGATGAAATACAAAAGGTTTACTGGTTGTAGTAATAAGGAACGAACAAGCAGCACTGAGTGCACGGGGAGTCTATGCTCCACCAACACACACCAGCATTTTATACCCTATGTTATACATATTCATATCACTTCCAAGGAAACTCCTCCCATCAATTCTATCCCCCTTTTTGTCCACTTCTGGATTCTGTGAGAACCCGGATGCAAAGCAGGGTGGAAAGTGTCCCTGGCCTAATATTTTGTTTTTTAATATATATATGCTCCCACACATTTTGCAATCCCTTCCAGGCCTCAGTTTGCTCAACCCTCACTTCCTGTTTTCCATTTGTTCTGCTGAGCTTCACTGCTTACTTTGTTCTTTCAGTAGTTTTCCACAATGACAAGGGAGAGATAGTTTTTACCTTAACACAAATCATAGTATAACATCTCACACCGGGAATTGTGTTTATGACCCAGCACTTAGCTTTGTTAAGTCTCACCCCATTGCTCCAGCTTGTCCTGCATTCACGACTGTCCCTTCTTTTTAAAACAGGACAGAGCCACCTAACTTTTATTTCCTACAGCGTCAACTCTGGTGTAAAGCAGCAGAGCAGTCCTGCAAGTAATAGCTCAAGGACCACGTGGTGGTTTCCAGTCATTCCCCGCATGTCTCCACACAGCACTCCGTGCCCAGCTCAGATATGTTGGCATTCATCACCCTCTCAGATGTCCCTACCAACACAGTTTTCATCATGTACAGGCACATGGAAAGCGGAGTGAGGAGTTAACATGGGGCCTTCACTGGTAACTTGAAAGGCTTCAGCACCCGCAGCACATGGATCGTAGCGTCTCAAGTACCACACGCTGATCTGACATGGCACAACCAACTCTCACACAATTTCTTCGGTTGGAAAAACCTTTAAGCTCAAAGTCTAATCTTCAACCCAGCGCTGCCTAGTCATCACTAATCCATGTCCCTAAACACGAGGGCCACGCGTCGCTTAAACCGCTCCCAGAATGTGTGGCTTCCAACAACTCTTCGAGATAAAAAACCTTTCCCCAGCTTCTAATCCCTTACAGGGACGCAGGCGACCCTTAACTTCTTCGCTCACCACCCACCACGCTTTGCTCAACACTTATTTGCTGCTGAACGGCTTCTCCTTAAAGCTTGTAGTTCAAAAGCTGATGCGCGGCCTCACCAGCTCCCCTGAGCCGTCACTTCCCCAATCCCAGTCGCCGGCTGCCCCACGTCGGGCCGCGAGGCCTCAGCAACCCTTCTCAAAGGCCTCAGCGCGGCCTAGGCCGTGTCGCAGGCCGCAGCGGTACTATCCGCCACCATCCGCCTCCATCCTCAACAGCCAGCGCTTAGTGTGACCCAAACCACCACCGCAACACCCTCCCGCAGCCGCTGGGGCCCGCAAGGGCGGGGACCCTCCCGCTCTCACCGGCCAGGACCACCCCTTTCAACCCGCACTCACCCAACCTCCAGCCGAGCCGCTGCAGAAAAGGCCGCACGGCGCCCCCCCACGCCCCTTATATATGGCCGTCGCTGGTCACGTGAGCGACGTAGCTGGGAGGAGGGGCTGGAGGCGGTGCAGGGGCGGGGCCGCATGAGGGGCGGGGCTGTGGGCATGGCCGCGGCCTCCCCCGGGCGGGAATTCGCTTCCGGGGCGCTGCCCGCCCCGAGGGGGGGTTTCGCTTCCGGGACGGCGCGGCGGGGCCTTCCCACCCCCGCCAGGTACGGAACGGCGGCACCGCGGCACCGGCGGGGCGGGGCGGAGTGGAGCGGAGCAGAGCAGAGCAAGGGGTGTCCGGTCCTGCCTCCGCGGGGCTACCGCTGGCTGGGACTGTCCCTGGGCGAGGGCGCCGCAGCTTCCCCAGGGCTTGTCCTGTCTCGGGAGGAGCCGGTTCAGCCCCTCGGGCAGGTGGATGGGTGTCGGTCCGGCCGCCCCCGGGGCGCTCCCCGCTGCTGTCGGGGTTCGGAGAGGGTCGCGGAGGCCCAGGGGCACCGCCCGGGATTGGTTCGGGGAGGCGGGTGAGACACAAGCCCGGTTCGATTCGCTCCGTAGGGGAAGGGCGGGAAGACAGCGCTGATTACCGGTGGGTTTATCTTAATTGGGGTCCCAGCGTAATTAGAGAGCACTCGGTTGGGTTGTCACGGTAATGTCAACCCCATCGACGGGATTTTTGGGGTTCCTCCCGCCCCCAGCATCTGTGACAAAGGGTGTCCTTGCTCTGACAAGGCTTCTCCAACCCTAGTGGCTCTTGATCCTCACTAGGAGCCTCATCTCCTCATGGTCGATCCTGGCTCCTCTCCTCACCCCCCGGGAGTTCCTGCCGCTGGCACTCGCTGAGGTGAAGGCCAAGTCTCAGCTGGTGGCACCTCACACTGTACCCAAACCAGGGAAGTAGCTGGGGATGATTCCTCTGAAGAGCCTCAGCAGATCCCACTGGCCCTGAAGGTGGTGGTGAGGAGAGAATGAACCGTGAGGAGACGATGAATGTGAGGTCCAGTGCCAGGAAAGGCAAAAGCTGAGGGGTGTAAAGATTCTAACAGACCTATCAGCCACAGAGGGCAGAAATCTGCTCCTCACAGGGGTAGCTTGAACCAAAGATGTGTCGTCCCCCTCACCAGCCTCTGATAGAGGTTGCTTCCTTGGTACTGAGGTGGTCAAAGCTGCATGACTCCTTTCTACTTCCATCAGTGGCAGACAAGAGTTTTCCCTGCAGAAGAAGCTCACAAAGAGTTTTTCAAACTCTCTTGGGAGCACCTGGTCTCAGGCCAGGGCTCAGTCCAACACAAACCCCGAGCAGACAGCAGGGAAAGACCACATCAATATCATTTGGCACTTCTTGGTGCTTTGGGGTGGGATGTCATGTAACAGTGTGCAAAACAGAGAATGACAAAGCCTGATGTTCTTTGTGCTCAAGAGAATCCAGTTACTCCATTCTACCTTTGTTATTTTTTTCTCCTACAGGGGAAGGGGGCAAAAAAATTTCAGACTTCCTTACTACACCAGAAGAAAGAAGGGAAACAGCAAGATACCAGCCCCATTTCCCCGCCCTTTGCATGTCACTTGCAGCGTTACAGGTAAGATGTTGGATTGTCTGTATTGCCTCGTTTTGTGGGTTTGAGGGTCTGCTCTGAATGTGGTGGTGACATAGCCCCGTGCTGTGATTTCTGTGGGGTTTACTGCTTTCTCCTAACGAAGGGGAGAAGAAGCCTTCAGCTCTGGTGCTGACCTTGTCACTGGGAGGTTGCAGAGAGGGGGGGGTTGGTCTCTTCTCAGAAGAAGCAAGTAATAGAACGAGAGGAAATGTCTTCAGGTTGCACCAGGGGAAGTTCAGGTGTGACTTGGTGCCCTTAGTTTAGGTGGGGAAAAACTCCGTCTTGGAAAGGGCCATCAGGCCTTGGCACAGGCTGCCCAGGGAAGGAGTTGAATTGCCACTCCTGGATGTGTTTCACATTCACAGAGACCTGGAACTCAGGAACAGGGTTTAGCAGGGGCTTTGGGACAGTTGTGGTAATGGTTGGACTTGATGAGCTTGGAGGTCTTTTCCAACCTAAACAATTCTGTGATTCTGTGTGAAGCTGGAGCTTGCGGTGTTTTGTGCAGCCCTGAGCTCCCTCGTGGCAGAGCCACTTGGTAATCTCTGCGTGCAGCTTTCCAAGATTGACAGGCTGTCCTGCAGCCTCAGGTTTAGTAACAGATTTTGCCAAGTTTGCACAAAGTTGCTCGGGCACGTGAACACGCCTCGTCCTGCAGCATCATAAATATAACCACCAGCAAACAAACCCTCCTTCTCAGACTTTCCTGTGGGTGACTCCCTCCAATTCTGACATTTCTCAGAGCCTTGGTATTCCCAGCCTGCCTGAGATTGTTTTGATATCTTGCAGCACTCTGCCTAATCGACACTTGAGTTGTCACCCAGCTTGAAACTGTTCCTCCCTCGAGTGGTCATTAATAGACCTCTTTCTTTCTTTTTCTTTTTCTACCTTCTTTTTTGGGGTGAGTTTACATCTAATTTTGGATCGTTTGGAATTTTTACCATATATGGGCAGGGCTCCTTTTCAAACTTTGCCAGAATGAAATGTGATGATTACAGAAAACGAGTTAGGGCAGGGGAAACGGGAGAGCAGGGCTGCTAAGCCCCGATGTTCACGCATTGCCTGTCACGGTGCATATGCAGTGTCTACACCAACACCAGCTGCCTCTGCCAGGGATGGTCTGAAGTTGGGCTTTAGAAGCAGATTCTTTTTCCTTTTCTTTTCTGCCCGTGATGAATCTCTCTGGGTTTAAGGTGCCCTGAGGTCAAGTGTGCAATGCAGGGCTTTTGCAAAGTCTCTCAGGAGGATTTAGATCCCAGCCTCTCCTTCCTGTTTCTGGCTGTACATGGGAGGGATGGCACCGCTACTTTCTCCTTTCGAAGTTCTTAGGAGGTACCAGTGTTAAGTATTTTAATCCATTATGCAATTGGTTGCCTATTTTTAGCACCTGAACCATTTTTAATGTTCTTTTTACAATGCAAATGTGCTGTTAACAAGGTGACGCAATGAACCGTTCTGAGTGCTTGAGCCATGGGGAATGGGGATCTGTCGGGGGCTGGTTTGGCAGAACTTCTCTGAAAGGTGCTGTGCAGAGCAGAGGACCGCAGCAAGGCGCTTGTGAGTCCAGTGATGAGAGAGATCTCCAACAACCCTGGTGTCTGGAGACATTGCAAACCCACCTGGACATGTTCCTGTGGGATCTGCTCTAGGTGATCCTACTCTAGCTAGGACATTCGGACTGGATGATCTCCAGAGGTTCCTTCCAACCCCACTGTTCTATGTCAAACTGCATGACAAATGCTTTGAATGCAAATGATAGACAAGATCTGTTAACGATGCTATTTCTTCCCCCCCTTTTTCCAGTAGGGTGGTGCACCAGCAACTGGGACAGCCATGGAGAAGAGTGGGAACATTCAGCTGGAGATTCCGGACTTCAGTAACTCTGTCCTGAGCCACCTCAATCAGCTGCGCATGCAGGGTCGCCTGTGTGACATCGTGGTCAACGTGCAGGGCCAAGCGTTCCGCGCGCACAAGGTGGTGCTGGCTGCCAGCTCTCCCTACTTCCGTGACCACATGTCCTTGAATGAGATGAGCACCGTTTCCATTTCAGTCATCAAGAATCCTTCGGTTTTTGAGCAGCTCCTGTCCTTCTGCTACACCGGGAGGATATGTCTGCAGCTGGCTGACATCATCAGTTACCTAACAGCTGCCAGCTTCTTGCAGATGCAGCACATCATAGACAAGTGCACACAGATTCTTGAAGGGATCCATTTCAAAATTAATGTGGCAGAGGTGGAGGCGGAATTGAGCCAGACCAGAACAAAGCATCAGGAGAGACCTCCTGAGTCCCACCGTGTGACGCCAACTCTGACCCGGTCTCTGAGCCCGCGTCACAACACCCCGAAGGGGAGTCGCCTAGGCCAGGTGAGCACCGTACTGGACATTCAGGAGCTCAGCCCGCCCGAGGAGTCCACCAGCCCCCAGATAATTGAGCAGAGCTCAGACGTGGAGAGCAGGGAGCCCATACTGCGCATTAACAGAGCGGGACAGTGGTACGTTGAGACGGGACTGGGAGACCGCGGGGGACGGAATGACGATGACGTGCGGCTGCTGGGAGGAGTGCGCATTAAGACGGAGAACCTAGAGGAGTGGCTTGGGGCAGAGCACCAACCGTCAGGAGAAGACGGGAGCAGCGCCGAGGAGGTCACTGCTATGGTGATCGACACCACGGGCCACGGATCCATGGGCCAAGAGCCTTACGCCTTGGGATCCTCTGGAGCCAAAGTGGCCAGGCCAACCAGCAGCGAGATCGACAGGTGAGTTTTCTTTCACGCAATCCCTGGCATCAGCTGTAAGAGTAGATCATGCAAGATTTTCTCTTGGCTAGGTTGGTCGCTTTGACGTGGTTCCCCCTTCTATTTCCTATGGCCATCTTAAGCGTAAGCACTGGAGGTGTTGGGAGGTGTGGGTTACAGGAATTTGGCTGGGTGATGATCAGACCAGGACTAGCTTGGGAAGTTACTATTAGCACTGGGAGATGCATGGGTGGGAATCTCAACCCCTGAGGTGGGCTTTCTATCTGCAGAAGATGTTCAGTTCAGCCTCAGTAGATGCTGGACCAACGTTGTTGAGGATAGGCAGCAAAGCCTGTTTGGATTCTCCATCCATCTGCTTGCCCTCACACCAGCAGTTGTTTTCACTCCCTCAGCTCAGGCCAAAGAACTGTTGTGTTTGGGGTGGGATTGTATTTGGGATTTCCCTCCACATCTTCCCCCTCTTGTAGCTCAATCACTCTGCCTCCCTGGGGGATTAAGTGGGCATTGTGCCAGTGGGAATGATCTTGAGCTGGAGAGCAACCCTGACCTTTGCTCTTCCCCAGGGATGAGCCAGCCTCAGGCTTCTCTTTTTCCATGGCATTCCATACCAGCTGCTTTCCACCCAGGGTCACATTGCTGGTATTAGAAGAGAAAGGAGGGTAAGGGTGGCAAGAGGTGTCCTGAGAGAAATGGTTTCTCTTCGTGAGCAGTTCTTGACTCCCTGGCTTACTTGAGATCACCACCAAAATACACCCTGTTACTGAACTGTGAGCCAAGTGACTGATTCTTCTGATGACTGAAACCAGTCTGTCTTGGTTTTTCCTTTACACTGGCATGGTTCTACCTCCCGTTTGTGTGTTAGCTGGTGAGGATGAAGAGATCCTGCACAGGGGCCTTGATTGCTCACCCGTGATTCCAAACACCGCAGTGACCTGATGCCCATTAAAACCTCTTCCCTCACCCCACAGATTTAGCCCATCGGGCAGCATGGTTGCTGTGACTGAGCGGTACAGATCAAAGAGCGAGTCTCCAGGGCGGATGGATGAGCCCAAGCAGCCCAATTCCCAGGTAGGCAGATGTAAGGGTTTGCAAGTAGATGGTGGTGGTGAAGGTGACAATGAAGGTCGTGTTGTGATGAAGTGGGAATTGCTTTACGTTTGCAAGCGGTGTGGCACGTGTGACGAGGACCTTGTGCTGCTGCAGAGGGTTTCGTTGCTCACTCTGAGAGCTGTGCTGTAGGTGTAGGATTTAAAACGGATTTGGGCTGTCTTTTGGGATTTCAGCCAGATCCCTGCAAAACCTGAGGTGTTTCTGCCAGATCCTTGCAAAACAGGAGGAGTTGCTTGTGGGCAGAAATACCAACCCCTGTTCTGGGCAGGCCACCCTGTTCTAGAGTTGGATCTGCTCTAAAACACTGGCAGCAAATGCCTGAGCTGAGCTGTTAGTTGGCTTCTGTAGAAGGCTGAGGGGTGGCAACAGCACTTAAAGGTCTTTTCCAATCTAAACAAATCTATGGTTCCGTTGCATGAAGGAGGGGAGCTAAGGAACAAATTTGGTGAGGAATAAATGTCTTTTGCTCCAGCCAGTCCTCCAGAGATTAGAAGGGGCAAGGGGCAGCTGGTATGACACCATCCTTCACAAGCAGCTGTCAGATTACACCGATAGTAGTCATTTGCTATAGGTCCAACACTGGACAGTCACAAATGAGCCCTTACACACAGTCTTTGAGATTGCTGGGGATAAATTACCTCGCAGAAAGCACTATAAACCTTTAAGGGATACAAACAGACAAAGAAACATGTGGAAATACATACATACAGACAGCGAATGTGCTGAATACATTTTCTTACTGTTACAGACCTGGGATCTGGTGGGGAGAAGAGGAAAACCCATCGAGATGCCCTTTGCGATCATTTAGGGTCAGGTTTCTGTCCACACACCCATACTCGCTCTCTACAACATGTCCCTCACATTTCATCTCACTCCTTCTGTTCCCAAAAGGATGGACTCATTGAGGGTAGCAGTAAGCACAGAGATTTGATGGGCAGTTTAGCTTTTGATTAGCTTATTGGCTGTCCAGCCAGTGTGTCCACACTTTTCCAGGAACAAAGATTAAGAAGACTTCAGTCCATTGTTTTCTGTCAGTAGAGATCCTCATCTGGGAGCTTTCTGGCTTTGGACACAATGCAATGGATGTTTTCTGTTGCTGATGTTCTTCTTTCCTTCTTGTGCTCTGCTCCCCAGCACCTCCATGCACCACACCAGTAAACCTTCAGGGTGGGGTGTCCGAATCCTGTGGATTTGTGTGTGTGGAGGTCTCTGGCTCATCCCCAGGGAACTGTGTTGCACAGCAGAATTTGCAATGTGAGCTAGCTTTGAATTCTTTGCCTTCCTGGGGCACAGGCCCAGCTCTGGGGTCAGAGGGACACGCAGCAGGGCTGCAGCACAGTGGGACACAACAATGATATCCTGTGCCTAATCAGTTGGGTTGCACAGACTGGGTATTGCAGTGCCACTGTAGTGCAAATATGTGACCCAGGACTGTGTGGAACAACTCTGTGTGCCCAGCAGAGAAGTATTGGGTTGGTTCCTCATGAAGTGACCTTGGTAGAAGTGAGAGAGGAATTACCAAGGTGGCCTTGCCCTTCAGTAAGACCAAGTGAAACAGTGAGAGGGGAAAAAAACCCAAACCCATGATTGCGGTCTCCTGCATCTGTAAAACAACTCCCATAGAGCAGAAAGTACCTGTTCTGTTCCTCTTTTTGTGTGCTCAGAACGCATCTAGAAAATTTCAGGTCAAACTAACCCTCCAGGGTGAGAGCAACATGCTAAGCAATTGTAGCTGTATCCAGAGAACCTGCTTTTATTTCTCCATCGTGCCTCTAAGATCACGCTGTGAGTTGCCACACACGCAGGCGAGCGTTGTCACCTTCTGCTCCCCTGGTATTGCCGTGTTGATGCTAAAAATAGAGGGAAGAGGCTAGAGAGGAAAGTAAGTTGCAGCTTTGTGCATCTGCTTGGGTCTGAGTGGTGCTCGTACTGCTGGACTCAGTGGCATCTGGCACAGATGTGCTAATGCTTGTGCTTGTGCAGCTGGAGGAGGGGCCTGGGCCCCCCCCCGGCATGATACTGGTTGCTTGTTTGGCATTGTCAGGAAATGGCATTAGACCTTGAGAGTGCAAATCCTCTGGCACAGAGGCACTCAGGAACCTCTGCTCATTCTGAATCCAAGAGCCAGAAGCGTGTGTCCCGGAGCCTGAGCTTGCGGTTCGTGGTTACCCGTGGCTGTTTGTCTTTCTGGCTTCAGAAAATAACAAGAGGAGCCAGCAAAGCCCTTGCAGCGTGACTCGAGCCTTCGCTGCACCGCCACGGGGCTGGGCTGGGCCCCACAACCCAACGTGATTCATTATGAAATGAACCCTGAGTGACACCCGAATAAATGCCCTTGTAAAACGACACCCAGAGAAGTTCAGGGGAAGTTTATTCCACCCTGGTTTTGCTGCGAGATCATCAACTGCCTTTGGGGGTTTAACTTTTAGTAGCAAAACCGAGCCTGGGGTGCAGCTTTTGGAGCAGACCAGCTCAAACACCAAAGGGAATGTGTACCCACACGTTTGATCCATGGCTCCGGCCATGGCTTCTCACACCCAGCTGGTGCCTTGGCAGAGGGGCCGCCACGGCGGAGGTTCCTAATTGATTGCTCATTTGTCTTCAGCCCCAAGGCTCCCATTAGCACTTAAACATGCACTTGAGGTCGAAGACATTAATGTTGCTGATCTGGAGGTTTGGTACTCTCTTCGGCACTTGAGTGGCTGGGCTGGAGCCCGATCTTCTCTCCTACAGTTTGATTTCAGGCTGCTGGTTATTGAAATCTCTGTCGCTTCCTCCGCAGGGGGAGGAATCGGCTATGCTGGGAGTCAGCGGTTATGTGGAGTATCTCCGGGAGCAGGAGGTGTCGGAGCGCTGGTTCCGCTACAACCCAAGGCTCACATGCATCTACTGCGCCAAATCCTTCAACCAGAAGGGCAGCCTGGACCGGCACATGCGTCTCCACATGGGCATCACTCCCTTTGTGTGTCGCATGTGCGGGAAGAAGTACACACGCAAGGATCAGCTCGAGTACCACATCCGCAAGCACACGGGCAACAAACCCTTCCACTGCCATGTCTGCGGCAAGAGCTTCCCCTTCCAGGCCATCCTCAACCAGCACTTTCGCAAGAACCACCCTGGCTGCATGCCCCTGGAGGGGCCTCACAGCATCTCCCCCGAGACCACTGTCACGTCGCGGGGGCAGGCAGAGGAGGAGTCTCCTCCCCAGGAGGAGGCTGTGGCTGTGGGGGAGACGGCACAGGGATCTGTGTCCACCACGGGGCCGGATTGAAAAGCGGCTACAGAGTTTGGGGAGAAAGGACCGTCTTCCCGTTCTTGGCTCCAGAGAGTCAGCCCCAACCTGGCAGGCTGGTTCTGTAATTAGTGCAATGCCACCACCGGACAGAAAGAAGCTCCCAAGATGTTGCCAAAATAGAATAATCTTTCTCTCTCTCTCTCAAACTCCCTCCCTGACACGTGGAGTGTTCAAGGTTTTTCTCCCTCGTCCTTCCTCCTCCACCTCTTGGAGAAAAACAAACCAGCTGTGTCAATCAACTTCTTATTCAGGGATCGACAGGATTTTACATTGTTTTTAATGTTCTGCAGCGGTCTGGGATGAGCAAGTCCCTTCCTGTCTCTCCACGGTCTTTTGGGCTGGCAGCTTGATCCCGCCGATCCAGCACACGGGGCTGCTCCTTGTCACTGCTGCTGGTCCAGCTCCGCAGAGAGCAGGGCCGAGGTGCCACCGCCTTCCTCCCTGCCCCAGCTAGTTGCCACGTTAACGAAAACAAACGAAGACTGTCCTGGTGGAACCTGCCTTGTCCGGGTGTATTTATCCCCGTCTCTTATTTTTGCTGTGTCTCTTTTTACCTTTCTACTTACCTTAGGGCTTTGGACACGCGGCCTCGACGCCCCCCGTTCGACGCAGGCACCAGTGTCCTGGAGGCTGGCGACGCTTGAAGCACTTCTGCTGCTGGAAGCAAAGTTCAGCAGCTGTGAGGTTTGGACTCTGGTGCATTGGGAGAAGGGTCAGGGGGTCTGTCAGAGGAGGTCGACCTCTGCCATTGCTGAGCAGAGCGCTCAGAGTCCCCCGCCCAGGCGTTGCCGGGTGTTGGGAAGAGCTTTTCTGAGCTGGCTCGATGGTGGAGTTAGAGGCTACCAAAGTCATCCTTCACCCTTGCTCTCCCTCGACAACGCACTTGATCTTTTCTAACAGCAATATGGCCTCCTGAGATGCTCCCGGCCCAGCCGAGCGATCATAGGCGGTTGCTTTTAATCGTGTTTCTACAGACTAGTTTGATAACCTTTTTTATTTTATCACTGAAATGCAAAAAGAGAACTCAACTTTTATTTCCTCATAACAGTTCAGGAATCTTAGAAGCGAATGGTTCTTAGAGCGATCACAGCTCTGTCCCCTTGCATGGACCTCAGACTTTTGTATTCTAAGCAGCTCTGACGTTTGGGAGCGAGTTTAGTGAACCCGGAGAGACGTGACTGCGTTGTGCGTTGTAGGTGTTTGCACGTGCTGACGTGTTTTAGAGGCAGAGAAACGTGGGGCAGGTAGAGAAGTGCAAATATCTTGCTGTCTTTGGAAGTCTTTTTGAAAAATATGCAATACTTCAAGAGTTTTCCCTGGTTCTGAGGCCGAGTTGTTCGTGACAGAGGGGGGAAAACGAGCACCAGGTTGCACAGGTTGGGTTTGGGAGAGGCCGTTTGTCTGAAGGATTTCTCTTGAGATGTGTAACGTGTTCAGAAGGAGAGGATGAAGTCCTGATCCTTGAGGTGATGGGAGGAACAAAGAGACACTGAAAACAAAACACCCTTCCTCCTGCTTTGGCAAAGGAGCCGAGTGAGAGATTTGAGTGTGGGCAAGGGCAAGCAGGAGACTTCCCAAGTGAGAGGTAAAACTCATCCTGCAGGTCTGACTGCAGTCTGACATCTCCATCCGTTGCTTTCCCCACTTGAAAACTGGAGCTTGGGATTGTTTTCCTGCCCCTTTGAAGGAAAGAGTTTGGAGAAGGGTGACGTATTCTTGCTTCACTTCATGTCTGTTTTCCTCTTCTTGAGTCAAGGGATCTCACATTGTTCCTCCCACGTCTCTGTCCAGAAGCAGCGGTGGCTGTGATGGGTTTGCATGTGTGTGTGTGTGTGTGTGTGTGTGTGTGTGTGTGAAGGGCTTGGTGCCAGGACACCACGTACCAGGGTTGTGCTCCTAAGAGAGGACCCTTTGCAGGTGTCCTGCAAAATACGTTTTCATCCACTATTTCAAACGGGAAAACTGCTGGTTCACCTCTGTTTTCCTTCTGTCCCTTCTCCCTCCTCTCCCGTGAGCGCATCGTCGCACCGGGAAGGGTTTCCTAAAGGGACCGGCCCCGTTGGGTTTCCTGTCGAAGGTCAAACACTGCCGAAACAGTGTGGCTGCCCGAGTGGCAGGAGATGAGAGCTAAGAGGGTGGCTAAGGTAGGTTTGGTTGCAGTCGGGGCGTGGGGAGGAGTCGTTAGCTTTGGAAGTTACCAAAAATCTGAGAGAGAAAAGAAAGAAAGAAGAGTTCAACCTTTGAAATCTTACCCTGCTCGCTCTAGAGAGCATCAAAAAGTTACTTTTAGTTGCTTAAAAGATTTTGTTGTTTGTTTTAAATATAGAACTTTTAAGAGAATACTACCAAACTATAAAAAAAAAAGCATAAAGTTATTTATATACTTATATTATATAGAAATATAGTGGGAAAGTTTCCCTGCGAAGCTTGCTGTGAAGAGAAGGGTGAAGGTGCAGGAGCTGTGACACCACGATGTGTTTTTCTGGAACAGGTGGCAACCAACCCGCCAACGCGTAGCCGGGAAGGGCTGACACGAGGTGCTGAACGCCACAGCCACGCGTTCCCCAAGCAGAAACTTTACTGTATCAATACTGTGAACGGAGAGGAGCATCCCGACGCTCCAAGATGCCAATGGGGCGTCCTGGTTTGCTGATTCACCTCTTTTCAGTCAGCCTGGCGGTGGAAACCAGGACATTGGTCCTTCGTATCGTACTGGGCTAGTCTGAGAACAAAGCTTGTGAAAGGGTTTTCTTTTTGCCTCTTTTAGGGTTTGTTTTGGGGGGGCTTTTGTTTGTTTGTTTTTGTTTTGTTGCAGAGGTTGCCACTGTATAAACGATCATTTCTGATTGCATGCAGAAGAGCCGATAGTCTTGCCCGGGGCCTTGCTGAGGTGAGGTGCATAGCTTGTAGCTGGAGTCCTTATACAGTACGGTAGTGGGATTCATTTTACTCTTCTTTCTGTACACGTACTGGCCGTGTCTGTGTCTGTACGTATGGGAATCATGGCATCTCTGATGTTTCTTGAACAGGGCTGAAAGCAGCTCGGGCCCGTCTGCACTAGAGGGTGGAACCAGTTCAGAAGGAATCATTCCTTCGGCTTTGATTGAGTCCCTCAGTGCAAGGTTCAAGGAATAAAACAAAGGGGAGGTGGAGATTGTATCCGATGTGGAAAATCCTCTCATGAATTCTCTGGCAGCAGCAGAGCTGCTTTCCGTGGTGGGATGACACTGTTGTTGGTTGCCTCTCCCTTGGCAAGACCGTGCAGCTCTTTGGGGTTGTACGGAGGCGGTGGGGAATCAGCTGCCAACGTTCCCAGTGTGAATGCTCTGGTGGCGGGTTGAGTTGCAGCTTTTTCCCCACCTCTGCCCAAACTGTGATTTCAACTGTGATATTTTAAGGAGGATGCAAAGAAAACTCGGTCGTGTTTTAATACCTCTGTACTCAGTAACATTTCTATCTGCTTCAGAGTTAGGGGCTTACTAACCCGTTTGTCTGCTCGCCTCAGGCAAGGGGACATGCTCTGGGCTCTGTAGTTTCCTCTCTTGGAGCAGGAACATGTTGCTTAGGTCTTGGCTGTGGCAGAGGATCCTTCCCCAGCACGAAGCATCAAGGTTCTCTTCTTGAGCCTGCAGAAAGCCCCAGTGCCCGGCCACCGTGGTGTGATGTGATGGTTGCTGTGTCTGTTCCCTGCTGCTGCTGCCAGGTTCCCTGGGAATAGCTGTGAAAATCATGAGAATTGTGTGAATACTGTGTTGCTGCTGCTTCAGGGAAAAGCTAAAGCTCTTCCGCTTGGGGGAAGAGGAGGACTGATGTGAAACTGGGAGAGGGAGAAAACCAGGAGGTGTTTTTGCTCTCCTGCAGTGGGAGTTTGTGTAAGCAAACTGTGCTGTATCTCCAGCAGCAAGGTGGGCAGGGGTGAACAAGGGCTATGAAATGTGAATTTCTATCGGGAGGCTTGAGAACGCACTTAGAGTGGCTTAATATTATCCAGGGACTTGGATCCAGCCTGGTTGGATGGGCTTTGGGCAACCTGGTCTAGTGGGAAGTGTGCCTGCCCATGGCAGGGGGTTGGAACCAGATGATCTTCAAGGTCCCTTCCAATCCAACCCACTCTATGATTGTACGAGTCAGAGCAGCTATGCAGAGGAGCAGTCCCTTGCTTGTCCTCCCAGCATTGTCCGGCCATCGGGTTCAGTTGTTTCACTTACCTACACCTTCTCCACGAGTATTTTCAAGCTCTGATCTGCATGGTTTAACTTCCTGAAGTTTGGCAGAAGGGAGAACAGAAAACATTCTGTGTCTCTGCTGCTGTTTTAGATCCACACGAGGTTGAAACCAATCGACAAGACTGATCTCCCTGCTTGTCCCACTCCTGTTTTGTGACAGCTCAGGGACTTTGTTTCCTGGGGAGGAGCATCCCACACCTCTGCGCAGTAGCTGCAATTGGTGTGTGATGCAGTAGGTGATTCTGAGCAGTCCAAACAGGGTCCTTCTGCAGCCTTTGGGCAGTTCAGCCCTGCTGATGCATTTGCAAGAGCAGAGCTGTAGCTTTTGTTTGCTACTGACGTGATGTCTCCTGCAGAAGATAAATAGAAGGACCCCACAAATAAACAGGATGACTGAAAAGGTGCCTCTTTGATCCATGACTGCTGTCAGCCACTGAACCCTATCAGCATCCGAGTGTCCCTGCAAACGCTGGTCTTGCTCTACCAGAAACACTTTGGGAATGGGAGACTCAAGGAGCTGTAATTCACAAAGTTCAACCTTTTGCTGAGGTTTGGGCTCCAGATTTCCCCTGGGAAATGAGCCCGTGGCCAGGACAGCGCTTGGTGAGGCTGGGGACTTGCAATGGAGCTGGGAGATAGCGATCCTTTTAGAGACCAGCGAGATCCTTGCGCAGAGCTTTGACGTCTCCAGTGGGAGGTTCCAAGGAGGAGCTAAGTATCTTTATTTTCATTGTTGTCATTGAGAGGCTATTTTAATATGAGATCCATACATACGCGTGTATGTACATTTATAGATATCTCTATATATTTGTAACCAAATGAAAGCTAGAACTATGCAAACACTACTGGCTGCTGCTTGAAACTAGCATCTACCACAACGTTTTTAAGACTGGAGAGTAGATTTGGAGTGGATTCCTTTGGGGTGTTTTATGCTTTTAGATAAAACGCAGCAGACAGATGCTTTGCTGCACTTAGTCTGCGTCGCTTATTCCTAATCCAGAACCCACTGGAGCAGCTTTAGAAAATGATTGAAGAGTCCTACCACCTCCATAATACTTTTCACCTGCCTCGGTGCCGCTGCCACGAGGCAAAACAGGGAAACACAGAGGCTGGATCTAGAAGAGCCCGAGTGTGATGTTTAGGGTGGTAGATAGGAGAATTGAGGAAGGACTGGGAGCATCTTCTTGTGGACATAGGATGGGGTTGGCTTCAAGGAATCTTTCTGCTTAGGAAAGTCCCCGTGGCTGGGGTGGTGAGACAGCATCCCCAGGCTGAATTTTGAGCTGGAGGGGAGCGATCAGAAATCTTCTGCTGAATCTGATAGTACCGGAGCTTTTCCTGCTGGGAGGAACTGTAAGTGGTTTCTACCGTTTCTTTGCATCAGATCCAATCTTTGCTTTTAGGGATAACTACAGCGAATCCAACTGTAACCCCCGGTGATCTTTGATTGCTGGGGACCGTAGAAAATTCAGGTTTCCTCTAACATTATCCTCATCCCAACTGTGAACACGTTACTACTGCTTCTTGTAATTTATTGTCTTTCCGTTCCTCACCGTCTGTGCGACCCGGCTGCTCACCAGAGCCACCTTCCAGTGCTTCATTAGCTTTTCTGCACAGGGAATTGTTGCAATGGATACGCCGACCACGCTAGTTGGAAGAGAGTTAGAAGCCTGAGGGAAAGGACTTCTGCTTCCTCTAGCTGTCGTTAGGGAGTGCACACACCCGTACCTGTATATACATATATTTGTGTACTGATAGAGTTAAGTGTTTCAGTATAAGCTCATTTAGCATTATTCTTATTTAATTTATATTTTAATCCAGTCATAAACCAAAGTATTTACAGCTTGTGCAACCGTGTGTCTCGGGAAGAGGAGGATCCTTTCTTTTGGGATGGCAGCTCTGAAGGGGCTTTGCTGCCAAAATACACGGATATGAGTGAGATGGTGGAACTTGAACTGCTGAATCTTGAGGGAGCTGGGCGGTGGGAGTTAAGCTGGATGAAGTCTGATGGTGAGGAGGCAGTGAGGTTAGAAAACACCCTTGTGGGGTTTTTCTCATCCAGTGTAACTTGGTACTGGACGAATCGCTATGGCGGAGTGTCTGATGGAGACAAGGTGTGTGGTTAAAGCTCTGAGGGTGATGTCAGGGAGCAGTTTGCTGCTGGTATCTTCTGCTCCCAGCTCTGGACTGAGGTGTGCAGCGTGTGGCTCTGCTCAGTGCCGTTATGTGGATCTGAAGTGATTCCCTGTGGTCCTCTGTCTCATTCACTCCTTCCTTCCCTAAAGTTTGGATGAGCTTTGGTAAACAGTAAGGGGCACCAAAGGATGGGACCGGCTGTCTCAGTGCTGGCACTGCTGCTGCCCAGGTTCCTGTTGGCTCTTTCTGGCCCTGGTATCTAAGAAGAGTTAGAGCAGAGAGGTGTTTGCTGAGCCAGAGGGCAGCTGCCACCCAACTGGCTGCTTCTGGGCTTTGGCTCATCTGTGCTGCTGAAGCAATTGAAGCAACCATTGAGATGGGGCTTGGGGCCTTTGGAGGGCTTAGAAATGGCCATGAGAGTCTTGTAGGAGAACAAGGATGTTCTGGCAAGCCTACAACAGAAAGGGAGAGGACAGCAGATGAGACTGTAGGATGGCACAGCTGGAAAGAAAGAGGAAGCCACAAAACCAGCCACTTGTCTCTCTCCGAGTGTTTTAGAGACCCAGCTGTGGAGGGCACGTTCTGCTGTCACCAAAGGGGGGAAAATGGGGTTCAGAGATAAAATCTTGCTGGCTCTTTTGTGCTGGGGAGTAATTACCTTTGCAAGGAATTGGCAGACACCAGGAACAAATTCACCTCTTTGTAGGGAAGGTTCCCCTTCTGTTGAGCAGCGTGATGGTCCTCCTCCCTCTGCTGATGGAGTAAGCTCCTGTGATACTCCCCAGTAGGGTTAGTTGAGTGGGATGAGAATGGTTTTCATGAGAGGTTGTGAGCTCACACTGCTGGCTGGCTGTCCTGTCACCCTCCTGCTGGCTTTGAGACATGGACCAAAAATGATCCTTTTCTTTGTTTCTGAGAGCTTTAATTCTTGTAATAGAAATGTGGAAAGATCTTGGATCCCTCCCCAATTGTTTTCACATCCTTTTTAGTTAAATCCTCGTCCAGCATCAGGTTGTGCTCTAAGAACAATGGTCTACGACCCATGGATTGGACTTTCTAGGAGCTGGCAGGTCACACAGGGTTGAAAACCTGTGGCTCTAGGATGTGATGACTGCAACTGGAGCTTTATGTTGCTGTGGAGGTTGGGATGAGGAAGGGTCTTTGTAGAGAGCTGGACTCTGTCACATTGTGGATGGAGCCACTGAACACCAGTGCCTGCTTCCAGGAATCTTGGAGGTTCCTGTTGGCTGATAACAGATGTTCAGATTGTTTTCACAGGGGTGAGGAAACGTTACAGGGTTTGACCCACCCCGTTCTCATTCCAGGTATCCAGTGGGGCGGGGGGTGAGCTGTGCAGGGCCCACGGCCAGGAGCATGTGCTATACTGGGGCGTGCTGGCTGCCCCAGGCCAGAAAAGACACCCTTACCTTTGCCCTATGGTGTGAGAAGCAGGCATCACCAGTGCCTCCATCCTGGAGCCCTGGGTGGTAGTGAAGAAAGAGGAGCTGGTCCCTCAAGGAGGTGAATTTGCCAGGTGGAATTCTGAATCGCCCTTGGAGGTAGCTGAAGGGTGATGATAGGTGGCACTAGCCAGATTTCCAAGTGCCGTTTCTCTGAGCACTAGGTGTTCCAGTATGAGTTGAAGACTCAAGTTTGCTTTGGTTCTAGTGCTCTCTCCTTCACCAATGCGATTTCTTATGTTTAAACTCAGCAGCCAAGCGGAGGAGAGTGCAGAGAAGACAGAGCCACCTCTCCACTGAAACTCACGGTGGAAGGAGGAGCAGCCACAGGCTGAAGTTTACACCAGGGCTGTTCAGGGTGTGCGTTACAAGACCTTTTTCACCAGGAGTGTAGCCAAACAGTATTGGAACAGCCTGTCAGAGGGGCTGTGAAGTCTCCAGCCTGGGAGATAGGCCAAGGCTTGGCCTGCTGGAACTATCAGCCCTGTGGTGAAGGGAAAGCAGGGAGGGAACTCGGAGGTTTTCATCCCCCACACCCTCCCTTATCAGCAATTCATCCATATAGTAGCATTGTGTCTGCTACAGTCTGCAGAGAAGTCCAGCTGCTCCCCAGGCACAAGCGCAGCCTCCAGATTCCTGTCTCCAGCAGCCTCCACGCCAAGCTGTGTTTTTCTTGGGTGTTCTTTTGACTGTTTAGTATTATCACTTCAAAACGGGCAGCTTGGCCAGGCTGCCTCGTCCCTATCAGTTAAGCTTTTGAAACATATTCAGGAGTCTTATCAATACTGCTGTGTAAGCTCCGTCTTTAGGCTGACCTACCTTTATTATCTTACTGCAGTACTTCCTAAAACACAAAGGAATGGATGTGTTAAGTGTCTCGCAGACCGACAGCTACGTCAAGCCTCTAGCTCACTGAGGTTTTCCCTCGTGCTTACCCACCCCTCAGATCTATGCTTAAACATCCTCGTTATTTTTATATCCCAGTGAAGCTTATTTATTTAAACCTTCCCGTTATTTTCACAGGCAGACCCCGTCCCATTGGCTATGAAACTGTGAAACAGAAACAAAAAGGGGGTAGTTTTGCTGCTGGGGGTAAAATACAGAAAGCAGCAGCCTAAAAGGTGAAGACGACATTTGAAATGAGCGTGGGGCAGGGGGAGGGATCATAAAACTACGGCGAAGGAGCATCTTGGAAATGAGTTTTAAGGTTCTGCTGTTTCTTCACTGGTTCCCCACTGGGTCCAGTTTAAAAGGGGCTTCTCGAGGCTGAGAGGTTTGTCTGGGATCCGTTCTGTTCATCCACGTGTTTAGGGCATTGGTTTGATGTGGGAGTTTGTGCTCCTGTCCTGTTACTTTGGTAGAGTTTACGTGTCTGAGGAAACTCTACGGATTACTGTGAAGCTTTTGTTGCCTGTCAGTTGGTGCCTGACCACGACTTGGCCCGTGGGGAGGAGGAAGGTGCTGTGCTGGATGCTGTGGGTTCGCCTGACAGAAGGTGCAGCGTTGTCTGTGACATGAAGCCTTGTCTTCAGTCCCTGCGCCTGTCTCCTGCACACGGGCTGGTTTCAGGCCGGTTAGTCCCAGTTTGCACCGTAAGAACACAGGGACCTGTGCCCACATGGGCTGTTGCACCATAAGAACACAGGGACCTGTACCTACACAGGCTGCCCCAGGGCTGCAGGTGCTGTGTGGGTACTCCTTATGTGTCAGAGGGTTTCCTGAGCCAGAGTTATGTTGTTGGGAGAAGCAAGTTCCTAGAATTTGGGATGGAGAATGGGATTTGGTCATAGCCATTGCTCAGGAGCAAAGGATTCCTTTGGGGTCCTCTATAGCGCTTGTCAGGGCACAAAGCTTACGTGCAGCAGCTTTGCAGGCTGTGCCGTCACAGGGCGAGGTGCCTGGAAGAAGTGTTTTGAACTGATAGAGGAGCGTGGCCGTTGAAACCACACGAGTTCACTTGCGTCCGTGCGTGCAGAGGTGCCAACAGTGAGCACAGGCCCAGGGGGGACAGAGGGATCCTCCTGGGGTGCAAACTAGGGCCTTTACTGAATAAGCTTTGTCCAGGTTCTGGGGGAGTTCCTCACCGTGCCCTGCGCTTGCAGGGAGATTTAGAGAAGGATGAGAGTTCGTTTGACAGCAATGAGAACAAAGTTCTGCTTTTGTCTGAGAAGGGAATAGATGTGGTTTCCCCCGAGCCTCTGGTATCCTAAACACTAAGCTGAAGCTCCCTGTTGTCCCCAGAGCTGCCCGCTGCTCTCTCCTTTCCCAGGCATCACCCTATCTTTCCCGTACAACACTGTGAACGTGACACTGGTAGCTCTTTTGAACATTTCCAGTAGAACCGCTCAGAGCGCAGAACGCTGTCCTAGGCTGTAGCAGCCGAGCTGTGAGCGGGTGCCCTGTTCAGCTGAACCCCAAAGCAGAGCACCAAGGATCGAGCACTTCCCTGCCGAGCAGCGGAAACGCGTTGCAACTAGAGTTAGCAACGCAGGTAGCTTTGTATAGCAATTTGCTAACCCCGTTTGATTTCTTAACGAGCTAAACTGACAATCAATTTCTAAAATAGAAATATAAAGGCCTCTTAGAGGGAATAGTCAAGTGCGTCTTCGACAGAAAGATTGAAGCGGGGTAACCTTTAACAAAGAGCACAGGATTTTATTTCCTTTTGGGGTTGGTTTTTTTTTCCTGAGCATTCACTCCAGAAATTGAGTTGTGTTCAGCAGCAGAAGATTCACAGGACAGTAACTACCTCTCTCTCTCAGAGTGCTGAGGTTACCACACTACACACTCTTATCAGCAAAGCTTTTGCTTAACGAAACAACCAGATCTGTTCTCCTTACCTCTGTTTCAGAAATGCAGGTCTGCTCTGTAAAGTGACTCTAGGAAAATGGCATCTGTCAGGAGCAGGGGAACCTCTCGCGGGCCAGCGTCTCTCTTGGTTGCCGGTTCCTCGCTGTGACCTTTGCAGGTTCCCTCTGGGGGCTGCGGTGGGTCAGGGCCGGTGGGTTCATCCCACGTCCCGCGAGGCTGCGGGCTCCACTTGCTGCGCTGGGAAATGAGTGAACGCTGTGGAAGGTAAGAGGAGAATCCATCTCCCTCCTGCCTTCGAGGGAGCAGGCAGCAGTTAGGAAAACAAAGCAATAAAACGTCGAACACTTTTATACGTCGCTCATTTGTCAGCGGATCTGACTCTGCGAATTTATAGCTATGTCTACACACACGGAGAGAGCAGAACTCTCGTGTGAAAAGGTGCCATTTTTTTTTGCTAAGGAGTCCCTTTCCAAACTAAAACAGCACTTTAATAGGTTCCTCTTAAAAAAAAAACCTTAGAAAATATTAAAAAAAAAAGAACCCCCCCCTTTCCTGAAGCGATGCACTTTAACTGGTAAGATGCACACGGCTGGGTGGCTCCTCGTCAGCCAGAGCTGGGAGGGAGCGACATCGGCAGCCCCAAAAACCTGCAGCTCTACCTCCCGCTCCGCGTCCTCCCAGCCTGGCGCTGCCAATGCTCCCGACAGGAGACGCCACCGCCGCTGCCACCACCGCGTGGCTCGGCCGTGCTGTAGCACTAACCAGACCGGCACTCATCAGTCTGTTGGGACACGTTTGTAATTGGTCCAGGAAAACCCACCTTTGCCCCTAACAAAGAGTTCAACCCCGTCTAGAGGAGGGCAGGAGCAACAGCGGGGCGCAGATGGGCTAGCACCTACGCAGGGGCTGAGCTGACCGGGCAAAGCCACCACAGGGTCTTTGCTGGGTTGTGGGGTTGTTTTTCCACGCCGTGGGTGCAGAGCCCTGTAGTCGGTTCAGTATTTAACTCGGTTTCAAACCAAGTTTGCGTGTCCCCACATTGATTCTGCTCTGAGCTGGTTTGCAGTGCCCGTTCGTAAGAGAAATTGTGCCGTCACCTTCAACCGTTGACCTACGACCCAAGAGTCGTAGGTGTCCTCACACTCAAACCTTAACTTTCACAGTGAAGAAGTTTCCTGCTGTACTAATAATTATGTTTGTTTAATTAATCTAATTTTTTTAATCCTTCTTTCAAGAAAAATCAGTCAGCATTGACGCTAGTGTGCAGCAGGTTGAAGTGCGATCCTGCTGCCTGTATCTCGTGGATATCTGGCTGTTGTGCAACAGTTTCACAGGCTGGTACCTCCACCTTCACTTCCCTCTTCCTCTGGCAGACAGAAGCTCTTGCAGGAGGCAGCAAAGGGTGAGGAGAGAACAAGAGATGGGGAAGGTGGGGGGGGGGAAAACCAGAGCAGCATAGAGGGGGCTGTACCAGTGCATTGAAAGCAGTTTAGCACAGAGCGCTCTCGTTGGACAGCTTTAAAGAACAATGTGAATGAAAACTTAGCAACTTGGGTAGGAATCTTGGAAAATTCTATCAATGTATACTTGAAATCCTGTTTGTATTAAAAAAAACAAAAACACAAAAAGAAACAAAGCGCATTTTTCTTCTTTCTTTTAACACTGTGTAATAGAACATTATGCATGTGAGTGGTTTGAGAATTAAATGGTTTAATACTCACATCTGCGTCTGTGTCTTGTCACTGACTGGGCTGATCGTACAGTCATCCTGTCTGGAAAGGACCTCCAGGATCATTAAGTCCAACCCTCACCCCAACATCTCCCCAACACCTAGACCCATGGCCTCAAGTGCTCTAGCTGCTTGGTTTTTAAACACCTCCAGGGATGGGGACTCCACCTCCCTCGCAGGCTGTTCCAGTGCCCAGCCACTCTCTCAGGAAAGAGCTTCCTAAGATCCAATCTAAACCTCCCTGGCCGTTTCCCCGCTCATCCTATCATTAGGAATTTGGGAAGAGATACCAGCACCAGCCTCACTACAGCCTCCTTGTAGCAGTTTGACTGGAGCACCACATGAGCCATAGTGAGAGAGCCCCGAGAGGCTGGGCAGGACTGTAGCACTGCTGCTTCTCCTGGCACCTCTGATGACTTCTATTACAAGCTTTGTGTCACCGTGTTTGCAGGCTCAGCCCTTTCTGGAGTCACCGGGAGAAGAAAGGGCTCCAGCTTCTGTGTTTCATACACAGCTCCTTCCTGAGGTCGTAACTCCAGGCACGCAGGTGGACACTGAAGGGCATGAGCTGTGTGGGTCTCCTCAGGGGGTAGAGGGTTGGTGACACAGCTCCTCAATACAACAGAGGCAGCAACTGCAGCTAAATCACTTGCAACACAAACAACAGATGCTCAGATCTTTATGCTGGGGAACAGGAGAGAGTCCTACAGAAACAGCCCAGCAGGGACATTGACCTGTTGGAGAGCGGCCAGAGAAGGTCCCAGAAATACTGGTTGAGGTGTTTAGCTGGAGAAGAGGATATCTGGGGAGACCTTGGTGTGGCCTTTCAGGGTGTAAAGGGGCCCATAAGAACGATGAGGAGAGTCTTTACAGCAGAGGCTGTGGGGCAGGCCAAGGGGCGATGGTTTTAAACAACACGGGAAAAGTTCAAGTAGGATAGAAGGAAGAAACTGTTGATGCTGAAGGTGATGAGACCAGAGCCAAGATTGCCCAGAGAGATGGGAAAAGCCCCATCCCTGGAACCATCCTAGATCAGGTTGGACCCCAGGGCTCTGAGCAACCTGCTGTGGCTGGGGATGTCCCTGCTCGCTGCAGGGGGGTTGGACTCGATGACCTTTAACACCCTTTCAACCCAAAGCAGTCTGTGATAATCAACCAGAACTGGAGACACTCACAGACCTCTGCAGAGGTCTCTACACCAGCTCTTCCACAGACTGGCACAGCTTGGTTAACTCCTTGATTGCCAACTTGCTGTGACAGTTGAAGGCTCCCAGAAGGAAGCCTTCAGAGAGGCAGATGTTTCCCTGGTTCTACAAACTCCACTGGCTATTCTGCTGGGACTGGGGAGCTGAAAAAGGGAAGACTGAAGGAGCCTCCAAGTGACAGACGTCCATTCATTGCTCAGGTTGTACATACAGATCCGTAGGTTTTTAATGAACTGGGGGATCAGAGTTACAGTTTGAGGCCCGAAAGGGAGGAGGGGTTGGATAGGAGAATGACAGCATCACTGGACTCGGCTGTGGGCCCTGGAAAAAATTCAGCTTCCCTTTGCAAGAAGGATGGAGGTGAGGAACCCTGTGAGTCCATCACCTGCCGCAGCAAGGAGGAGCAGTAAAGGCCCAGCTGGAGGCAGCCCCTCCCTGCAGCTTGCACCAAACAGTAAGACCAACCACCCCGGAGTGCCCGGCCTTGGTGGCACTACCCAACTGCCCCGTTTCCCGGGGCAGAGGAAGAAGAAATGAGGCCCTGACATCCCCTTTAGGAGCAAGGATCAGCTATTCTGCCCATGAAGATGATGGTGTTGAGGGCAGCCTCCCGAATGAAAAGCAGGAAGGGCCTGTTGGCGTTGAAGATGACTCTGTTCATGGGGAAGGAACGGCCTGAGACACTGACAGCTGAAGCAGCTGATGCCTCGCTGCCTTCTTCGTTCACCTGCCAACCAGAAAAGAAGATGGGATTAACCTTTGGGTGTTATGCCCATTCTTCATGGAAAGTGGGCGCCCATCTCCCACTGCTCCCCAAAGCCCTAGACCACTGAGGATGTGGCTGGTTTTTCTTGGAGCACTTTCTGAAACCAAAGATGAAGAGAGCCCTGGGAGACAGCACAGCTTACCTCAAGGAAGGCTTTGTGGAAAGCCTCAGACACGTAGAGGTCTGTACGGCCCTCTGCAATGATCCCTGAAACGCAGAGCAGAGAAGGTCAAACTATGCCACCCTTGGAGGAGGAACCCTCACCCCCACACCTCCACTCTGCACTACCCCCTCTCCACATCTCACCTGGGAGTCTGGCATTTTCTGGACTGAAGAGATCTTCCAGCCCCATTTTTCTCAGCTTCTCTTTGACGCTGAAGCTGTCCTCGACACGGAATCGAGGGAGGTAGACATAGAGAGACACCTCCCTCATGGAGTCTATCCAGTCCTGCAGCTTCTCCGACGTCAGCTCTCGCTCCACGTCCTCCAACAGCGTCCCAGCTTTGGGCAGGACCAGCAGCATCGTGATGTCATCTCCTTTGTAAGGGAGCTCCAGCACCTGGACCTTGTCCTGGGGGATGTACGCGTGGTAGAACTTGGACTCCTGGTACATAATTGGGATTTTACAGGTGTCACCGCTGGCTTTGTGGAATACATCCAGTTTTGTGTTTGGAGCTGGGAACTGCGATTTCCAGTGCCCCTAGAAGGAAGAGAGTGGAGACAGGCATCAGCACTGTATTTCCCTCATAGAAACCAGCTGCTCCCACAGTTCTGGGAGCCTTACCTTAAAATAAATGGTGTTGACCAGGACCAAGACAGTGAGGCCATCGATCCCATTTTCTGGGATCACTTCTGTAATCCGCTTCTCTGTCTTATTAGCCACCCACTCATTGATGATCTGCCTGGAGAACTCTGGCTTCTCCTGAAGGAAGAGACCAGAAGAAGTTAAGGCAAGGTGTTTAGAGACTTTTTAGGCTCCTTCTTGCAGGAGGCAGGTTAGCAGGATGCCTGCCAGAGGAGGACACTGCTCACTTTGAAGTTCAAGGGCCAGAGTTTTGCTCCGTAAACGATTTCGCTGATATTCTGGTAAGTCTCATTGAAGACCAAAGACTTCTCCCCGAAGAGGCGGTTGGCTGAAACCAGCTCCGAGGATTTGTTTGCTTTCTTGTAAAGCCGGCAGTTCAGCTTGGCAAAGAAGAAGTGGATCTGATCAGATGTCTTCTCTGAAATCGTGTCGAATTGGAAGACCTAGAGGAGCCAGACAGCATCAAGAGAAGTGTGACCAGTAGGTCGAAGGGAGGTGATCCTCCCCCCCTGTTGTGCTCTCGTGAGATCCCATCTGGAGTACTGCATCCAGTTCTGGAGCCCCAAACACAGGAAGGCTACTGAGCTGTTGGAATGTGACCAGAGGAGAGCCATGAGGATGAGTG
>VZRI01007107.1:93471-153648 GCA_013397515.1 Upupa epops | reverse complement strand
AGCTTTTTTGTAGCCCCCTTCAGATACTGGAGGCCACAATAAGGTCACCTGGGAGGTTCCTCTTCTCTAGACTGAACAGTCCCAACTCTCAGTCTGGCCTCATAGGAGAGGTGCTCCAGCCCTCTGATCATCCTTATGGGCTCCAGAACTGGACACAGTGCTCCAGGTGAGGTCAAGGGGGAGAATCACAAGGCCATCTCAACCATGGGCACTGCATCAGAGGTTCAGCAGAAGACACCCCAAGGTCTTGGCTATGTTTCTGTCTGTACCATCTCACCCCCTCCAAGCCTGAACAACCACCCTAGGGAGTCCCCCAATCCCTGGCTCACGTGTAGTGTGGGCAACCCACCACCACACCCAGCAGGAGCCTCAGGATGAGATGAACATTGTGCTGCTGGAGCCTAGCAGCAGCTACTGGGTCGCAGGAGGACTCACAAGCTTTGTGCTGAACTCTCCCCTGTGACAATGCCAAGGCTGCTCCTTCCCAGGAGCAGTTCTTGTGGCCTCTCGAGTAATTGTGTCACATCCTAGCTATTTTTGCAGGGAGAGGGAATACGCAGCAGCTGTTTGAAGGGCAGATTTCTACAGCACTGCATGTTATTCGCTTCTAGCTGTCAGCTGCAAGAACACTTACGATTTCTCTACCCATTATCTAAGCTCAGGGCTTTAAGGCACAGAGGGTCCTACATTACTTCATGCAAACATCCAGGATCCCCGGCACCCTTTCCTGCCAAGCAAAGGTGGTGAACCTGCTCCTTTTGTAGGGAAAAGTGGGGATGAGTGGCTCAGCTCTGCATCCTGGGGTGCTCAGGGAGAGAAGGGCTGCCTAGAAGGGAAGGAGTGAGTAGAGCCTTTGGAGATGGGGGTTCACTGCTCTGCTCAGAGTGTGGGTAACAGTAGGACGCACTGGCATGACTTGCTCCAGAGGAAGAAGCTGGAAGGACAGCAGGCTGTGGTCTCCTGTCTGCAAAGATGGTACAAACAGTTCCAACCCCCCAAAGGCGCTCAAAATTGTCAGGTGAGCGGGTCTGACCATGAGGAGGGTGCTGGGACAGGCTGGGAGTTCACTGGTCTTATGGAAGAGATTCAGGGTTATTTCTCTGTCTCAGATCCCCACTCCAAGGTCAGGAGCCCTGGCTGGAAGGAGAGGCTCTCCATGCCCAGGCTGATAAGGCTGTCTCTGTGCTGCTATCAAACTGCCCAGTACAAGCAGACAGGAGCTGATCAGTCTGGCTGAGCACTCAGGCTGCTCTTACCACAAGGAATAACTGCTGTTCCTGGGCAGGTTGGCAGGGCCCTGGCAGCTGCAGAATGCCCCTTATTTTTGTCCCCAGGAAGAGAGGGGCAATGTGAAAAGAAGCCTCTCCAAGTATCACGGCTTTTCCTGCCTTTGGCCTAAGCAAAGGCTCAGCAGCCACCTTGGCTCTGTGTTTGCCCAGTCTGCAAGAAACACACTGCTCCCATTCCCTCACCTCCTCTCCCAAACAGGTTTCCTTCCCTCCTGTTGAAAAGTAACTCCTCAGACCCAGAAAATCCACCCTAACTGCTGGATCCAAACAGGCAATCCAAGGGAAGAGCTGGGATCGGAGCAAATACAATGTGATCCATCCCTTCCATTGGATCCATCCATTCCATTGGAGAGCAACGAGGCTGGGGAAGGGACTAGGGGGCAAGCCTGATGAGGAGAGGTGGGAGGAGCTGAGGTTGTTTAGCCTGGAGGAGACTAAGGGGGGACCTTATCATGCTCTACAACTATCTGAAAGGAAGCTGTAGTCAGGTGGGGATCGGACTCTTCTCCCAGGCAACTAGCACCAGGATGAGAGGGAAGGCCTGAAGCTGCACCAGGGAAGGGTTAGGTTAGATGTTAGGAAGCCCCTCCTCCTGGAAAGGGTAATCAGACACTGGAATGGACTGCCCAGGGAGGTGGTGGAGTCCCCATCACTGGAAGAGTTTAAGGACAGACTGGTTGTGGCCCTTAGTGCCCTGGTCTGGCTGATGTGGTGATGTCAGGTCATGGGCTGGGCTGGATGAAGTCTTTTCCAGCCTCAATGATTCTATGGGTTTGTTTAAATAAATAAAGGTCCTCCTTCCCAGGCCAGAGAACCCTCATGACCCAGACAGCCCTTTAAGCAGCCATTGTCCACTCTGGCCTTTGCAGCCTTTCAGACCCCAGTGACAGCTACAGGAAAAGGCTGAGGAAATGTCACTGACCTCCATGAGCTGCTGGAGGGTGCTACCGCAAGCTCCGAGCTTGGTCATGGCAAAAGCTGTAGAAATGCTGAGGGGGGACAGGAAGATGTTCTCCCCATTGTCCTTGGAGTCAGCCAGGTACTTGTAGAACAACACAGCAAAGCGTGAGTTGGCCTTCGACAGCTCCCACACCCGGGGGTTGGTGGACTCTGGGAGCTTGTCTTTCCCTGGCTCTTGCCCCTCACCCTCCTGGGGCTTCTTCTCAGGGTTGCGATAGATGCAGATGGGATTCACTGGGATGTCACGTGGCTTGGCAGTGCAGATGTCTTCCACCACGTAGGGGTCGGGGGCAGCCAGACCCCAGACACTGAAGAGACACACCAGGAAAAGATGCATTGTCCTGGAACCAGAGAGAGTGTGTGCTCAGACACCATCACCTGCCCAGAGTCCACGCAGCCATCACAGCCCAGCGTCAGAGCAACAGGAGCCCCACGGTCCTCTCCTATTTTCCTTCTGTCCTGTGGCTGCAGGATGAACCAACAGCAGGCTCAGACCGAACCAGTCTTTACTGAACTGTGTGATTTGAATTCCTGGGTGTTCCCCATCATCTGGCCAAGCTGGGTGCCATCAACAGACCTTCCTATAGCCAGCTGCCAACACAGGGCCACCAAGGGCACCCAGCTGCAGTCCATGTGGATTTATAGGTACAGATCTGACTTGTCTTTCCAACCATGAAACCCCCCCAAACATCTCGAGCTCCACAGACTGGTTGCCCTTAGACTTCATGCTCTGACCATTGCAACTTGGTCTAGGCGATCCTGTTGTGGCAGGAGGATTGGACTGGATGATCTTTCCAGGTGCCTTCCGATCCCTAAGGATTCTATGATTTCCTTCCCTTTTTCCCTAGAGAATCTCCTGATTTTCCTCATCTCTTCTCTCCCTTTACCTGTGCTACAACAAAGAGGGATGCTAAGGAAGGGGGTCTTGCACAGCCCATGAGCTCTGCTGGCACAGCCTCATCAACCATGCCAGAGGCACAGAAGCAGCACAGGACATTGGCTGCACCCTGTGGGTTTGAGATGCCCTTCCTGTGACTCTGTGTTGGGTTTGTTCATTGACCCTGTGGGAGGAAGCTCACAGACCACAGCCACAACAGCTTGGGAAACAACTACTGGAATGGGCTGGCAGCCCTGCTGGGACTTGCCTGCCATGCAAGACTGTCAGAGCTCTAATTTGGCAAGTCCTTGCAAGTCCTCATGTACTCACTTCCTAAGGAATGAGGTTAGAGATCAGCTGCATCTAGTGCTGCTGGCCTCCGTGGCTCTGGTCTTGGGCCAGCACCAGCGAAAGGAAAATGGGAGCAGCTCAAGGGCTGATCTGGGATGCAGGAGACATCTGGGCTCTTTCACAGCCCCCCTTCCCGGGCTCTTGGGCAATGACTTCATCTCAGCTCCAGTTCCTCTGCAAGAGCAGAAATGACCTCATTTGGCACCAAGGCTGAACAGAGCCCCAAAGAGCTGTCGCTGGTATCCACTTAGCAACAAAAACACGTGAAATAACACATCCTTGCTCAGGCTGTGGCCACTGCTCTTGCTGATAACAGCTAAGAGTATCTTTCGAAAGGTTTAGTATTGATGGAACATCCCAACACAAAATAAGTTCTAAAAGGAGAGGGAAGTCAACAAAAAGCAACACTCGGGGCAGGCAAGAGAAAGGAAAACCATTCAGACAATCAAAAGCACTTCAGGAAGTGATGCTCTTCCGAATATTTCACCCCTACAGGAAAAATCAACCAGCAATAAGCCAGGCACACGCTTGAGCTCCACAACCCTAGGGCCAGGACCCGAGGGACCCATTGCTACCTGCCAAACAGCCCACCCCCCTGCCATGGTTAGTGCTTCTGGGTCCAGCAGTGCCAAGGCAACAGGATGAGCTGGCTGTGGTCCCTGCCCTTAGCTCAACACTTCATCACAGCACTAGGCCAAAATCACTCCCCTTCTCCCTGCCTCCCTCCTTCAACACCCCCTTTTCCCCTGCAGCCCTGCCACGCACTCCATATGGCAGCTGCTCTCGTCCTGGAAGGATCCCAAAAGCATTACTGTAGCATCACTGCCTGGAAGGGGTTACTAGTAAGGGAGAATGGAAAACTCAGAAAGGGTCTGGTTTTCCTGCTTCACCCTTCAAGGAAGTGTGGAAAGCCAAGGAACAAGCTGCTGATTCAGCTCAAAGTGAAAAGGCTCCCGGGAAGGGTAGAGACCCCCCACCCCCATCCAATGCCTGCTGTAACTCAGCTGGCCCCCAGCCAGCACAGCTTGTTTCCATCCCAATTTCTCATCAAGACGACTACCTGGGCTTCAGACCCTCAGTTTGTCCTCCAGCAACCACTGTGCTGCACTTACTGGTGCTCCTTACGACGGCCATGAGCCTCCCACAGCACCCAAAAAACATTAAGTAGCTCAAATAATTTTGAGGTTGAATAAAGCTCTTGTGAATAAAATCCTTCCCCATCCCCTCACCCCCCAAAATTAGAGCTCAAAGCAACCCTTCAAGCCTTTGTACAGCTAAGTAGGAGATCAGCGATTACTCAAGACAACCTGACTGCACAAATTGGACTCCACACAATGAAGAGTCGCTACAGGTTGGGGTTAAAATCAACCATGTGAGCTCTGCAGAACTGAGCCTTTGTGAGGGACCTCTCAAAACAGCTCCTCAGATTGAAAAACCTCACTGCCAACAGCTACGGTTCACAGGCTCCTACAAAGGTAAAAGAGCCAGTTGCAAGGAATTAATTAACAAGGAAAGATTAGTGGAAGCTGCTTCTCTTACCTGCCCCTGTACCTCCAGCCTTCTGCTTTTAGGATGCAAATACAAATCGGTAGGAGGACAGGCAGTCTTGCTTGAACTCAGACCAGTCCAAAGCAGTTTCCCCACTGGATTTCTGCGCTCAAGCAACAGAGGGTGGGAGGGGAGTAGGACGCTGAGGCCAAAGGCTGATGACCGGCTGCAGAAGGTTAAGCAAAGAGCAGGGGAGGGGAGGGGAAAAAGTAATGTTTAGTTTGAAAGAGGTTTTAAAGTTCAATCTGACAAGGGAAAGTTTGCCCACCTACCCCACACAAACACCAGCTGCCCTCAGTTCCTGTCAACTGAAAACGAACTGCTCCGACCATGAAGAAAACCACAACACCCCAAAGTTTCAAGAGTCTGGTACCTTGTAGCTCAAGAAAATGTTTTCCTCTTGCCTCAACACACATCACCCCCCATTTCCCAAACAAACAGGCACTGGATGGGAGAAACTCCCCACTTCACATCCTTCTGAGTACCTCTCCCTGTAACTCCTCTCACCTCTTCACCTGCCCTACTGGTGTGTTCTGCACATCCCATAAAGCTCAGGCCAACATGAATGAACTCTGGTTCACCAGTGTGACAAAGCACACTGGCTGCATGCTCGATTCACAGTAAGAGAGATCCCAACACCTCAAACCCAACCTGGGAACACTAGTTTTCTTTCTTGACCTAAGGAAGGACCCACAATGGCCAATGTGCTAATTCAAAACACAGCTGCCTTGGTAGCAGTGGACTGTTCTGTCTTTCCCTAAGCTGATCTTAGCAAACACAAAGCAGGGATCAGCTGCTGAAACCCAAGCGCCAAAACTCAAAGCTTAGGGCAAGAGATCAAACATCATGGGGCAAGTTTTAGTCTCTCCCTGATTCATGGTCCAGGAGGCAGGAAGCCAGAGTTCAGTTATGGGGCAGGAGGTTACAGAAACAGCTCAAGACACCCCGCCCAGGATGGGGAAACCTTTGCTTTGGGGTACTGCTGCCTTTTCCCAGCACCTGCAGAGCTGTGTGGTACTGCAGTTCTTAAGGGCACAAGCTTTGCTCTCTCTGCTTTTCAGAAGCAGCCCAGTGGTGAGAAAGAGCACAAAGCTGCTCACATTTTGGTTTGTGCTGTACACGCTCACAATTGATTTTATGGTGATGCACAGGGAGGAAGATCCACACGCTCAGAGCCAAATGAGATGAAGAAATCATGTGTTCCGGGCTGACCTTTGCCAGCTTCTATCCTGAAGAAGTTTCCAGCAGCTGCCATCTACTTGAACAGTTTCTCCTCTTTTCTGTATACAAACCCTCCACAAAGCTCTGCCAACAGAGAGCAGACATCCCCCTCATTCCGTAAGGATCTAATTCTCCACAGCACTTCAGATCTTTACGAGCCAATCGCTACAGATACAAGGGTTGGGATTTGGTCCTTCCTAAGTGCATGAAACCATGAGCGCCCTGGACCCTCAGACTAGAGTCATATTAGACCATGCCCTCCAATTTATAGCCAGCTAGTGACTCCTTAATTGGAATAACTCCTCATCCACTGCTGTTGAACACCTGAAGAAATGACTGTTGACAGGCTGAGTCAGGCCAGACCTCCCTTCTCTACAGAGACAGGTGGCTTCTCTGCCTGTTGGCATCTCTCGTGCTCCAGCCTGGCACAGAACAAACACACCTCAACCTGAACAAGTCTTACACTGTTAGCCTTGCACCTCACAATTAACAACACTGATCCCAGGCAGAAATTGAGTGGAATTTCCATGTTCTCCATTACTTGATCATTGAATGTAAAAGCCGGCAGAAAAGCAGTTGAGACCTCGCAGATACTTCTGCCTGTTTACAAACCAAACAGTCACCACCTTTCCACTCAGATTATTGTTGAACCTGCAACTCAAAGGACCCTTAGACAATGCGGAAACAAGGTGAGGCTGAGTGAGCTTGAAGAGGGAGAAAAAGTGAAGAGGGAAGAAGGAACATAGCTTTTTCTATAAGATCACTACGCAAACACATAGGTGTCCACATCCTCAATCAACAGTGGAGTGACACTGCTGGCTCTACAGTTCCCATAAAATTAATAAATGAGACAAGTACTGAGTTTCTGAACTCTGGATCCTCTTTGCATTTGGCCTTGCTTCAATTCCCTCTGTCATTGCCAGAGGACACACACAGGGAGATGGATAGAGTGAACTTCCTTCTACTCCTTTTGTCACCTCAGAGTTTTCCCCAAAGGAAAGTGAAACACCGAAGCTTTCAAGAAAAGAGGGGTCAGAGCCTTGCATGTCTCAATATCTCCCCCTCTAACCAGACCTATAAGGACAAGGTTTCAAAATTCCCCTCAGCTTGCAAACAGTTCAGCTTATGGAATTCTTCATTCTACTTTAGAATCATAGAATCATTAGGGATCTGAAGGGACCTCGAAAGATCCTCTAGTCCAACCCCTCTACCTCTACGAGAACTGCTTTGATAGTCACAATAAAGTGTGTTCTGACTACACTGCTTTGTTTAGGAAGTTCTTCAGCACAAGGGGATTGAACGCTGAAACAGGTTGCAGGTTGCATACGGAGGTGGTTGAGGCCCCATCCCTGGAGATCTTCAAGGTGGGGCTGGACAAAGCTATGCACAACCTGATCTAGTTGAGGATGTCTCTGCATTCTGCAGGTTGGACTAAATGAGCTCTGGTAGTCCCAACACAGACAATTGTGTATCAATCCAGAGGCAGCCTTTTCCATAAAGGCTTGAGAGCTTCTTGATGGAGAAAGAGAAGCAGGAAAGAAAGAAAACTGCAGAAGCAGCGGTAAAGCAAGAAAAGAACCAGCTCAGACAGCATTTAGAACATTTTGTTTAGCTTTGATTCATGAGACAGGGAACTTTCCTTACCCAGGATCCCAAATAAATTCAAGCAAAAGTTCATAACCTGACTCAACAAATCTCTCCTTTATTACCTAGGCTATCCTTTTTATTTTTTGTTAAATATACCTCCGCAGGGCACAATCACATACAATCAATACGATTGGAAAATTACATGAGCTCTATCCCAAGCATAGATGCACCAATGTTAAAAAGTTATTAAAATAAAAACCAACCAAAACAATTAAAATAAACTCCACCCAAAAAGGTGATAATGACTGCAGAATGTCTCGGGGAGACTTGTACGGAGCTAACAAGATCCAAGAAAAACTAGGCTTACAAAAAAACAGGAAACAAACAAAAAAGGTCGTCTATAGAGAAATCCCACAACTGGAAGTGGATGATTTCAAAAGCGGGGCAGGAGCTATCGGACAGCAGATCCCACAGCTCTTCCTCCCAGCGCCCACACATGCCTCGCCTTGCTGCCTCCTCCCCATGGTAACAAATACAATGGGGAAAGAGCTCAGCAGTTAGAGAAAATAGGGGGAAATAATCAAGCTACAGCCCAGTTGCTAAGAGCTGAGTTGAAGGGAAGCTCCTCTTTGCACAGAGGCTGCTTACACAGCAAGCAGAGGCCAATGGGAACTCCTGACAATTAGACCAAATGGGAAGGTATCTGCAGCTTCCCTTGAGAGGCTGTGGGTTAAAAGTACCAATCGTGACCTGGACAGCAGCCGCAATGCAAAGCGGGTTTGTTCTCTCGTGTCTCAGGTCACCTTACACATTCATAACAGGCTGCCACCAGAATTGCATTTATATAAAGCCAAAATAAAGAGGTCAGTGCACACATCCAGTTGTGGGATCCAACCAGTACAAACTCTGGTTTGGATGCCAAAGACTTGTGAGTACTGTCTGCCACAAAACTATTAATAAATACTTTTAACATTACAAAGAAGCAAATAATTTCTTAAACAGCTTAAAACACCAAATACTCCACAAGATTATTCTGGTTTTTACTATGTTTTCCCCACATCCATCCCATCAGCTTGAATGCTTTTTATTTTCACTGAACCACCTGTTGCTTCCATCTTTCCCAAGACTGTATTTTGCAAATTGAAGTTAATAATTGATTTCCTAAAAAATCTTGTTTCCCAGAACATGAAAACATCCCATTTGTAGCTCCAAAGCCATCCACGCCTTGCTGGATGAAGCACCTTAACGCTGAGCGATACGCACTGAAATCACACATCGTCTCACAGAATCGCCTGGGAAAGATGATTACTCATTATTTAGGTTTCTAAGAGACCTAATTTTCTCCATCGTGGTCCTATATTTTAAGCTTTCCTGATGGAAACCAATCCACATTCTCACGTGCTCTTTACAGGGGGTAACTTTAGAATGGACTGCACCCTCTTTGCTTACCAGAGTGCTCGAAGAGTTGCCACGGTGTGACATGAATCTCTCTCACCACCAGGAAATAAACTTACAACACAAAAAGAAAATCATGCTGTTCTTGTTTCCCTGCTATTGGAGGCTCTGCCTGCATCACAAGATGGACCTCGGAGACTGTGGCAACACTAAGCAGTGACATTCTTTTCCCTACACAAGAATAAAAGATGAATGTTAGTGTAAGGATGCTGAGGTGGGCTAATGTTCCCTCAGATCCCTCTACATTGTGACTTGAACTAACTTACTCTAAGCCTTTCACCCCACTGATACTCCAACAGAAAGGAATGTGTTCGGTAGTGGTTGAGGATGGAAAAAGAAACTGCAGTGAAGTTTTGGACATTGTATTTCATCTGAGAACACATCAGTTTGTGCTACCTAATCTCTCCGCTGGTGTGTCATGAGTAACCACCTCCCAACTGTTAACCTGGACCTCAGCAGTGACTCAGTGGAGACAGTTCCTTGTGAATGGAGGGGTTACATTTGCTCAAGCAAGGCAGTTCACGTTTAAGTGACTGTATTTAGACAAGTACTTGTTTCCTGTTTTTGCATCCTGGGGAACTCATTTACTGTCATCAAAATATTCTGCTGCTGACAACTGACCTTTTTTGGAGTTGTTTGACTGTTAGGAGATGGAAAGAGGAAGCAGGTGAGCTCTGGAAGGTGAACCACAGCAGACTTTGCATATAAAGGCAAGGTCATGGGCCCAGTCTTGGTCTGTGCTCCTTTTTTCTATTCTAGGAGTACAGAAATCTCACCATATACACATAGACCAGCACAGAACTTCCACACTGCTTATGGGGTGAGGGAGGTGGGTTTACTTCATTTCAGGACACAGATGAAAGGCCACTGCTCTTGAGCCTCCTGATTGTTAGCACAGAATCAGTTGGGCCATAAATGGGTCTGAAATCTGTTGTCAATCAAAGATGCTTCCACTAAGGGATCTCTGGTTACTCTTCTCTAAGTCTGCTTCACTGCAATTCAGATTTATGAACAGGGATGGCAATGGAAAGGAGGGTTTGTATGACTCTTACAGATTTCTCTCTGAAACTAAAAACCTCTGTATCCATCTGTAAGAGTTTAGGTTACATCAAGGAACGGAAACGCAAGCAGCTTGCTTGTATTATCAAGGAAAAGCCTTTCTAATCCTTCCTAACAAAGGGAGTCCCATCTTACTGAAATCATGCTGTCAAGAGATGATACCATCATGCAAGTTTGCTTCTTCCACATCTAATTTAATGTAATGCTACAGTTTCAAAGCTTTTCAGTTCCAATGGGCTTAAAAGTCAGTGACATCTGCAACATGGATTTCTTTTACTGTAGCTGAAACAACTGTTGACCAGAACTGAATTTAAACACAAGGCTTCTTTCATTATTTAAAACTTCTATGTTCCTTCTCTCCCTAAAGGACCATTAAGCCAGCTGAGAGTGCATGAGAGACTGACAACACGTCACACTACCCCAGACACACCTCGGTATGCTGCAAACTGTATGGCTAAACAGAGTGATTTTTGCAAAATTCGATGCATTGATAAGGCTTGGCAATCATTCACTTTTTGTAATTGTTATTAGAATACAGTCAACTCACAACACCCTACAAAGGTTTGACAATCAAAATGGCTACACCAGGATAAAACCAAAAAGTGTAAAGCACAAGTCTTTGGCTCTCCTTTAAAGAAAAACAGCAGTTGATCATGTTTATACAGACCCCCCCCGTTTGCCTACCAGTAGGGGCAATATCACATTTGTGCATCACTGAGTAATAACACCATTAGAAAAGGCAACTTCACAGAAGTTATTGGCTAAGCGAATTCATTTGAATGCTCTGTTTTGAGGCAGCAAGCTGTCACTGTTACACAATCAGGGAGGGTGGATGGGCAAGCCACAGAAGGAAAGGAGAGAACAAGGCTTGGAGGAAACTACACACAAGAATCTGAAAGCGGAGAAGAGTGCTGCAGGGCTGGAAGGTGCTCTGACCTAAACAAAAGGAAGCCACTGACAGGAGAAAACGAGCATTGCAGAGTGAACACGCATTATTTTCACACTGAAAGAAAGCTTAACCCAACACTTCAAATCTCCTGATGTAAGGGGGGTTGTGTGGGTTGGGACGGAGACCCAGGAATCAGTGATGATTCAGAGGTGCCTCTGGCAGTAGAACTCTAACCTACCTACCCAACAACACAGGAGTGCCCTAACAGCACTGTGATACCACTGCTGCTTTTTGCTCAGAGAGAAGAAACTGCTGTTTCTGCTGTTGCGAGGTGTAAGAAACCCACTGTCTGACTAAGGCAGGCAGCACTGCTGGGCTACAGAACCCAACCAAGCAGGCTCCAGAGTTAACTCCAACAATTTTCATTCCCTGCTCAGTCATTGTGACCATTGAGCTTCCTTTATCTGTGGAGTTATCTGTCCTCCCGAGTCTACCAGCACTCTTTTCCATAAAAATGGAATATTTTAATGCAGCTTCCAGAAAAGCCTTAAAAGCACAAACTGAATTCTGCTGTTTGACATGTTCTATCAACAAAAAAAAAGGCTAAGAGGGAGGAGGGGAAAAAAACAAAGCCAAAAGTCAATACTGTGGGTAGATATCAAACAAACTATTTAACAAGCCAAACCATAATCCTGGGCAAACAGGGCATTCACCTGGACACACTGATCACGACAAGGACACTACGCACAAAGTACAGCGTGGAGAGCTGGAGAAAAGATTAAAAAACAGCAGTAAGGTTGTCATCCCTTCTACTCCATGTGGTTTAGAAACATTCAGCAGCAATCTAAACAAGCTCCTACAGCAGTAATGGAAAAAAATTAATCCCTAATCTGGCAGGGGAATTAGCTGGCACAAGTAATAAAAGGATAAAAGGGTTTTGCCCCTCCAGACTATATTTTTAGTGTTGAAAATTCATGTCTAGAGTCAAACACAGCATAACTATCTTGGCAAGACTTTGCATCGAGTTACTGCAGTCAAAAATTAAAATATAGATTCTGGGCTTGTCCTCCTAGACTAGAATATTGCACTAATTATCTCAACTCAAATGAGCTCCCTCTGTTAATAAAGACACAGCAGGAAGAGGTAAACTAATTAAAACCCAACAAGAAGGCTGCCCTGACAGTGGTACTCTGCACTAAAGGATAGCAGAGGACACAGTGCCTGTGTTAGCAGACTCATGAACAGGCTGCCAGGGGAATGTGATCATCACGGCCATGGTCAGAGCAGAGAAGGGAGGAAAGCAAGAGAGAACAGACCTGACAGGCTCAAAACTGCAGCAGCCTCATTTGGCTCAGAGCGGCTCTAATTCCAGGCCTCGAGTAGGAGATACGGATAGATAGGGGCAGGGCACAGATGAAGCTGTTCTAGTGCAAAGAAGTTTCTTTGCCAAAAGCTGAGGGGTTAGAAAAAAAAAGGAAAGCTAGCTTCAAATCTACTCTTGGCAACAAAGAGGCCAAAGTTCAACTAAGAGCAAAATAAAAACTGTGAAGACATATGGAAAGCTTGGGCGTGTGCGCTGAAAAATGCCTTTATTTTCATTCAGTGCTTCTACCTCCCAGACATTTGATCACAACAGCTGCGCTCATGCGAAAAAATTCTTAAAACATACCCAATATATATACAGATATAACTACGTATATATGTATATATATATTTATATATAAATTTTTATTTAAATAAAAAAGAAAGCTCGAATCCCAAGCCAATATGTGTATCAAATCCTTGACCAGCCAGGTCTGTAGGGCATAATCAAATTCAATGTGAAATAGTATATAAACGCGGTGCCTTGACTGGGCAAATTAAATAATTGCTACTCAAAAGAGTCTTCTGTTTGGACTCTCCTACTGGTAGGCAATAGTGGGACTGTATCCCCTCCCACCCCCCGTTTTGTTTTATTTAATAGTATGATGAATGCAAAGCTTAGCCCAAGGTTGCTATGACCTCAGCAGGAGTTAAGGTTAAGGAAAAAAACCAACCTAAAAACCAAGAAAATTTATTAACTCTTGCTTTACCCAACCAAAGCAATGCAGTAACTTATTACATAACCAGTGCTTTCCCATTTAGTAGTCTAACCCAGAAATGAAAAACAAGAACAAGCCAGGAAGGTACAGAGGGAGCGGCACTGTCTCCACAAAGCTCTTCGTATACAGGGGATCACCCCGGTGCGTGTCCAAAGAGTCAAAAAACGTGCAGCAAGAACCAAATCTCTTTTCATTTCTTTAACTTTTAAAGAAACATCTGGAAACGTTTACCGTTTCTCCAACTGATGCTTACAAAGCACCTGCTTGGAAAATCAGCACACTAGATCAAGCATGATCTGCTTTTCAGTACTTGTGACAGGACCTGTGCTGTGCCTTAACAGAGATATTTAATGTACTATTTCCCCTCATGAAAAAGGGAATCTGGAAGCAGCAGTGGTGGACAAGCTGCAGATTGATTCTCTTGAATTTAATACAGACACATCTAATAAAAGATGACTTTAAAGAAGTAAGAATCCCCTTCTGTCTTTTACAGATTACCGTTACTGATGTGCACATATCAAAGATGTTGGTCTCCTTCTGTAGAAGGTCCTCATGACAGTATTCCAATTAATTAACTTATGTACCACTGATTGAGAAGAAAACAAACAGGTTACAGAAGAAATTATGGGTTTCATNCACAGTGCCTGTGTTAGCAGACTCATGAACAGGCTGCCAGGGGAATGTGATCATCACGGCCATGGTCAGAGCAGAGAAGGGAGGAAAGCAAGAGAGAACAGACCTGACAGGCTCAAAACTGCAGCAGCCTCATTTGGCTCAGAGCGGCTCTAATTCCAGGCCTCGAGTAGGAGATACGGATAGATAGGGGCAGGGCACAGATGAAGCTGTTCTAGTGCAAAGAAGTTTCTTTGCCAAAAGCTGAGGGGTTAGAAAAAAAAAGGAAAGCTAGCTTCAAATCTACTCTTGGCAACAAAGAGGCCAAAGTTCAACTAAGAGCAAAATAAAAACTGTGAAGACATATGGAAAGCTTGGGCGTGTGCGCTGAAAAATGCCTTTATTTTCATTCAGTGCTTCTACCTCCCAGACATTTGATCACAACAGCTGCGCTCATGCGAAAAAATTCTTAAAACATACCCAATATATATACAGATATAACTACGTATATATGTATATATATATTTATATATAAATTTTTATTTAAATAAAAAAGAAAGCTCGAATCCCAAGCCAATATGTGTATCAAATCCTTGACCAGCCAGGTCTGTAGGGCATAATCAAATTCAATGTGAAATAGTATATAAACGCGGTGCCTTGACTGGGCAAATTAAATAATTGCTACTCAAAAGAGTCTTCTGTTTGGACTCTCCTACTGGTAGGCAATAGTGGGACTGTATCCCCTCCCACCCCCCGTTTTGTTTTATTTAATAGTATGATGAATGCAAAGCTTAGCCCAAGGTTGCTATGACCTCAGCAGGAGTTAAGGTTAAGGAAAAAAACCAACCTAAAAACCAAGAAAATTTATTAACTCTTGCTTTACCCAACCAAAGCAATGCAGTAACTTATTACATAACCAGTGCTTTCCCATTTAGTAGTCTAACCCAGAAATGAAAAACAAGAACAAGCCAGGAAGGTACAGAGGGAGCAGCACTGCCTCCACAAAGCTCTTCGTATACAGGGGATCACCCCGGTGCGTGTCCAAAGAGTCAAAAAACGTGCAGCAAGAACCAAATCTCTTTTCATTTCTTTAACTTTTAAAGAAACATCTGGAAACGTTTACCGTTTCTCCAACTGATGCTTACAAAGCACCTGCTTGGAAAATCAGCACACTAGATCAAGCATGATCTGCTTTTCAGTACTTGTGACAGGACCTGTGCTGTGCCTTAACAGAGATATTTAATGTACTATTTCCCCTCATGAAAAAGGGAATCTGGAAGCAGCAGTGGTGGACAAGCTGCAGATTGATTCTCTTGAATTTAATACAGACACATCTAATAAAAGATGACTTTAAAGAAGTAAGAATCCCCTTCTGTCTTTTACAGATTACCGTTACTGATGTGCACATATCAAAGATGTTGGTCTCCTTCTGTAGAAGGTCCTCATGACAGTATTCCAATTAACTAACTTATGTACCACTGATTGAGAAGAAAACAAACAGGTTACAGAAGAAATTATGGGTTTCATAATAAAAAAAAACCAAAAAGGAAACAAAGCCAAGTGTTGCTACAAAGAACAGGAAAGATCTGTTTCAAAAGGCAGAGGGGTCAGTAACTCCCCTCTGCATCAACTTAATTGTACAGACTCTGGCTAACTAGTTCTAAGGGTGTTGTGAAAAAGGGGGGAAAAAACCAATCTAACAAATACTGGATGAAGCAACTGGCAGGTAACACCCTTCCAGCAACTGCTCAGTTTCATGTTCTCATGTTGCATCCTGCTTTCTTAGAAAAGGCCACCAACCTTCTAATAGAATAACCCATGTTGGTGGCTTCTGCTGTTACCCTTTTTACTGACATGTGCTAGGCTGGGACATGAGGAAGGACCCACCTGTTGCACTGCAAGGATCCTGTCACTTGTAATTTAAACTTAAATAACTGAAGCAAGACATGTTGCACAAGCTAGGGTTCAGCTCCTAGTCACAATGGGAGGAGCCACTGTAAGAATTACTTTTGCTGCACTTCTTTTGACCCTGCAACTCACAACTACTCTCCAACCTTCATTCCTTGTTTATCCTTAAACCACACAAGGAAGCGGCCAGGTTGTTCTAGTAATTGAGACGTGAAGGTGATAAGGAATTATGCACTGGGTATGTAATAATACCAAAATAAAAGAAAAAACCTACTTCATTAAGATCATACAATTAATCAAACAGAGTATATATATAATATCTTTTTTTTTTAAGCCCTGGGATCCAAGGCGTCCAAAGTTATTAAAATAAAGTTCATTCACAGAACAAAAACAAATTTAATTTGAATTGCTTGCAGATACTGCTAATTTTCATTTTTTTTAATTAAAAAATGCGTTAATGTGAACTATGTGCAGAATTTGCTTCTAGTAGTTGTGTTTGTGCACATTGCCTCTGGACCTGCTGCTCTGCTACTGCTTTTGCTCCTGGGTTTCTCCAAAAACCCCTGGAAAAATAAACATCATGGAAGCTCCCGCCACCCCAGCTGGAGAAACTCTGGGGCACGGTAGCCTCTCTTCATGGAGCAGATGTGGGTGCAACTCCCACCCTCTGGGAGTTGTGGCTGTCTCCTCCACCCTCAGGGTCCTCTGTCAGGCTGAGAGATGCAGTCTTGTTTGACAGAAGGCCGATGTTCTCTTGTGTCAAAGCTGATCCATTTGGAACATCACTGCTGAGAAGAAACCAAGGAGAAGAGGGAAGGGGGCAGAGAGAAGTAGAGTCTTCCTTTAGTTCAAGTAAAAGGGCTTGAATTATGTCTTGCTGCAGCACCCCAGTGAACACATGTGAACATGTAAAGACCTGCCTTGTGTTGTCAGATGTGCTGCAAATATTTATCGGAAAAGCTAAGATAAAGCTTACTGAAAACAATAAGGGTTCCAGAAGAATTGTGTTCTGCAAAGTATTTCAGCACCTGCCACAAGCTGTACAGTACCAACTGTACAATTCACGTTCCAGAATATTTAACTTCATTATTAAATTAAAAAAGGAAACAGTTATTTGAAGTTAACTGATTGGGGAATTGCAGACAGAAAAGTTAGTTTCTGCTCTGGAGGCCTCAATCTAGTGGTGCAGCCACAACTCCCAAATTGGTTCTAAGGAGAAAGTACAGCTTCACAAACAGTTGAAGATATGTGTTCTGAATACGCACACAACCTTAATAACTTTGCAGGTTCTAAACGGCTCCCCTTGAGTCATGTAAAGCTAATGACACACTCAAGCTTCTTGGTTCAAAGGATTAGTGCAAACAGCAGCAAATGTTCGCAGCAATCTCAAAATGCTGGCACAGTAGATTTCCAGCAGTACCACTCAACCCCTTATTTCAACTGACTATGAAACCCAAACTGAAATCGATCTTAATATCTAGGCAGATAAAGTAAGAGTGTCTATGAACAAGAGAAAACTACGCTTCAGCGTTACATACCTTCCTAGACAACATCCTCAACACAACCTTAACAGGTTAGGACAACTTCCTGATTTGAAGTATTTCTTTTCTTTGAAATAAAACAGCAGATAAAAGATTTCTTTTACAGTTGTTTATCTCCCACCCCTCCCTGCTAACCATCCATTATCAACCAGATAGACTTTTGGTCTTATAAGCGCTTGTGTTGTATTAACTGATTCACAGACTCATCCCACTCACCTCCTGAAATGGCCCCCTAAGTCACACTTATATAGATCAAGTTTTTGGAGTGCTTTTTCCTAGCAGATGCTTCCACAACAGAGCCAATGTGAGGCAAGGAGTATTGTTCATTTATCAGGCAGTGACTCCATTTAAGTCATTCTCCTGTCATACAAAGGTCAAAGCTCTATGTTACCTGAATGTCAGTGCGAGGTCCTCAGCTGTAACCTTGCTTTGTGGTTCCAATTGTCCGTTTTCTGCCTGTTTGGTGGCGCCCAGTTTGTTTTTCATATCCAGTGAAGACTGGCTCTCCTTAAAAAACAGGATAGAAGAAAAACTCACTGTCTTAAAATGATCTGAGCCTTCCATCCCTGAGGACTGATGGTGACAGCCTAAAAATTGCAGTCACACAGTGAAACCCACAAAAGCCATGAGACAAGATAACAGACTCTGTAAGATGTGCCCATCCTCTCAGGACAAGCATTTCCCAAAAGGAAGGGATGACTCTCATAACAACAAGCCAAGACCATAGACTATAACAGCACACAGACTTCTGTACCTGCAGATGAGGTATTCTATGTTAAAGCACTGGATGCAACTCATCATGGCACAGTTACCTTGGAGGCAATTTGGTCTGCAACAGCACCACGCAAGAACAGCGGAGTGTGTTAAAATGGCTTGAACTCCAATTCTTCACAAAGAAGAATCAAACAAGTTCTCAGAAGGTTTTGAAGACTACAGAGGTGAAGAGTCAGATGGATGGCTCTAGCTGTGGAGCTCCAGCACAGAGCCTTCCTCACCATGGAGAAAGGGCTGCAGGCAGCTCCCCAGCTCTCACCTCCACCTCTCTGCCTCCCACCCCTGTGGCACTCACCATGCTCAGCTCACGGGTTCTCTTCCCAATTTCCCTTTCCACCTGGTGTAGCTCCAAGCTCAGCTGCTCACTTGAGATCATCCCAGGCCACTTGGGAGGTGGCGGTGGGGGCTGTGGTTGGCCTGCCAGGGTAGTCGCCTCCCTCTGCAACAGCAGCCTGTTACTAACAGCCTAAATGCATAAAGCCAAGCACATACACAACTGAGCACACAACACACCAAGCACAGGAACAGCTCTAGGCCATAATTGCAGAGTACTGCTTATGTGCAAAACCAAGGCCTTCTCCAGGCTTAATGAGGTCCCAATTGAAATCAACTTCCAGTGCAAATCCAACTTTTTTTTTTTCAAGCATACAGGTCTCCATGTGAGCTATTTGTTGGACAAAAATGTAACAGCAGGTAAATTATTCTACTGCTGTATTTTACAGAAAAAGAATCGATCAAATTCTACAGAAGCAGCAGAATTATTACTTCATTTTAAAATACCTCAAGAGATGTGGATGTCAGCATGTAGCTCTCCACTGACCCAGATCAGAGAGCACAGAAACAGAGTTCTGCTACTATCAGCCAAGCTAAAGTAGTAGACGTTAGCCATTTCAAAGCTCTGCTGATATTAGGGAATCGTTTACCTAAGTGTGCTCTCTCTGCAGCTAAACACACGACCTGCTGCTCCATACAACCCAGTTCTACTTGTCTTCAAGTAGAAATGCTTAGTCACTTAAGAACGCAAAACAATCTGATTTCCCCCATCTGACTGAACTGAGTGCTACAACCTTGTAAATCAATATAGCCTCCTGGATTTCAAACATCTACTTGTTGCTTTGAACTCAAAAGAGAAATTGAAAGCTGTTCCTGCTCAAAATAAACCATTAGCTTTGACAAATGGAAATAACTGTAAAACTGAGGCTCAAAACTCAGTTCATATGGATTTAGCACTGACAGAATCACAACAACAGTAGGCAGGAAAGACCAGCCAATTAGGGGTTTTGCAGCTTTCCAATACTCTTCTATTACAGCAAAGACAGACATGCGAGATTCAAACCATCTCCTTTTGTTCCCACACAAAAGCACAAGAAGTCAAGTTACATTTCAAGAATACCAGTTGCTGCAGCACTGCGTGCTCTTAAAACTGACGGGCAATAATTTCCCTCTCGTGTTCCTGGATAACCACAGCTCCATTGGAATCTGCTATCTACAACTTCAGAATTATTAACTAGCAAGTTTCTGAGGTACCTAGCTTTCTGGTAAATACCTACTGGTAAATACCCACTGGCTTTTCTTAGGAGCGAAAAAGTGACTAAAGGTTTTGTCAAAACAATTCTTCTGTTATGCCTTGCCATGTCCCCTTCTGTGTCCCACAAAATACAAAGATATCAGCTCATTAATTTGTTTACAAATGCAGACACCTGTCTTCTGTCATACTGCAAGTGACTGCAGTTCTTTTAAGGATGAGACATAAAATATCAAGCTTCAATTTTCAAGCCAATTGTCTTTATTTTCTTGACTCTTGTGGCTTGTGCTATTCAGAAATAAACAAGCATGACACTGAAGCCAAACAGTGAAGTGAAACAGATGAAGGTCACAGATTTCTGTATAGAAAACCAGACATTAACGGTGGTAAAGCCAAAAGGAATAGGTAACTACACCGCAAAGTCACCTCCAAGTGAACAGTGAGGGGGAGTAAGAGAGAGAATGAAGGTAAACATGAATGAGCACAGAGTGCACACATTTAAGTACCAGGCTGATCTGCAACTGAAGTTCAGGGAAATCCCTGCTGCTAAGTAGAACGGTTTGCACTGGTACCATAGTTTGATGTCTGGCATCACAGAACCAGTAATGTTATACTGATACTCAGTAACAAGTCTGAGAAAGACAAGCCCAGGAAAAGCAGCTTTACCAGCATCATCTCTCTCCATACCATCCCTCACCACTCTTCCCAGTGCTGGCACCAACCTCTAGTCCTCGCATCTGTGTCTGCTGGCTTATCTGATGGTCCACTTGCTGCAGCTCCATACGCAGCTGCTGCTCTCTTTCAGCTGATGGCAACTGTTTCCCGTGACCAGCCACATCTGACATGGACAGTCTCTCCCTTTGGGATCAGAAAAGCAAAATAATAAGGAGACTTTCAAAAAAACCAACTTGACTCAGCTGGCACAGTAAGAAGAGACAAAAACGTAGAACAAGGTAAAGAACACAATTATAGCAGTCCCACCTGTCATTGAAACGTCCCTGAGAAGGTATATTTTGATGAGGAGAATATGGAGAGCCTCCCCAGCCACCGTGAGTTCCGTAAGGACTATAGTCTGCCAGTGAAAAGAAAACCATGTCACATTACTACAAAATGATTCTTTAAGTGGTTCAGCCATCACACAAGTGCATCTGCACCAGAGTGTAAGCAGAGGCCAACCCTCAGAGCAAGAAATTAATGCTTACTTCTGCTGAAGTAAACACAAATGCTATGTGTGAGTAGTCTTATGTGCAAAAAGCATGACAGTCTAAGGCTGTGAGGGACTTGAGACACTTAAGGAGATGTGGGCACAAAAACTTAAAAGCTATCATGAGAGCAGTTATTTTTACTACTTCAGTTCCTGAAAGACTTGAGACTTGTAGTTCTGATACCCAGTTAACACCAGCTTGAAGATTAAGCTCTCAGGGAAGGCAGTGTCATACTTTCTAGATTTTATCACAGGTCACTGCTTGAACTATGCAAATGAGTTTGTTTATAGGAATTAACTACTGAAAAAAAGTAGAACAAAAGTCTCACAAGATAGAATTAAGATTATCCAGAACAGAAGCCTCCTCTCAGAGGGACCAGCAGAAGAAAGCAAATTTTCCCCAACTACAAAAAGAAGCCCACAGAATCACTGAGGCTAGAAAAGACCTCTGAGATCATCCAGCCCAGTCTATGACCTAACATGGCTGCAATGGCCAGACCACTGCACTAAGTAGCACACGCAGTCTTTTCTTGAAGACCTCCAGGGATGGGGCCTCCTCTACCACCTCCCCAGGCAGTCTATTGCTGTGTCTGATCGCCCTTTTCGTGAGGAAGGGCTTCCTAACATCCAACCTGAACTTCCCCTGGTGCAGCCTCAGGCCCTGCCCTTGTCATTAGTTGCCTGGGGAAAGAGCTCNCCTAACATCCAACCTGAACTTCCCCTGGTGCAGCCTCAGGCCCTGCCCTTGTCATTAGTTGCCTGGGAAAAGAGCTCAACCCCCATCTGACTACTATCTCCCTTCAGGCAGCTGTAGGGGGGGATAAGGTCCTCTTGAGTCTCTTCTTCTCTAGGCTAAATAACCTGAGCTCTTTCAGCCTCTCCCTCTACTCCCTTTACAGCCTCAATCTCCTCTAGACCTGCTCCAGCACTTTAATCTCTTTCTTGAAGATCACTGGGTACACTTAGCATATGTGATAATCCTGTCAGTGGAACAGATTTTTCTTCAGGCTTCTCAGTGTAGCCCTACCTAGACATATNAGAGCTCAACCCCCATCTGACTACTATCTCCCTTCAGGCAGCTGTAGGGGGGGATAAGGTCCTCTTGAGTCTCTTCTTCTCTAGGCTAAATAACCTGAGCTCTTTCAGCCTCTCCCTCTACTCCCTTTACAGCCTCAATCTCCTCTAGACCTGCTCCAGCACTTTAATCTCTTTCTTGAAGATCACTGGGTACACTTAGCATATGTGATAATCCTGTCAGTGGAACAGATTTTTCTTCAGGCTTCTCAGTGTAGCCCTACCTAGACATATTTTTAGTGGTGTAGCATACAGCTCAGCTCTATTTTTAAGACAAGAAACAAGATGACAGAGGCTGTCAACTTCTACTACACTGCCACACCGAGAAAACCAGCAACAGCCAGCAAAACCCAAGAGCACATATGGTACCTGAAACGATGGATTTGGTGGTAGCGCCCTGAACTGCCATGGCCTGCATGGGACCAGAATTCTGGTACATCGCTTTGGAAGTACGAGAGATTGCCCCAAATCTTGATACAGTTGGTCGGTCTCCAAATGGAATGAGGTCGTCATCGCCAGCCTCTGCTGCTCTTCGCTGCATGTCTAATCGCTGGTCACGTATGGCTTTACTGTCTATGTTCTACACAAGACATACAAAAGGCTGTCAAAGACTTGTTCAGAATGAGTTCCTTTTACAACAAGCTGGTACCACTGCTAAAACTCTTGTATTCTCTACTCCATTAGTAGTAATGGCTAAGAAAAACTATCCGTGTCAAACACCTGCATGATGAATTGTGAATAAATGCAAGAGAAGGGAGCAGCAGCAAAAGAAAATGTAGACAAAATTGTGGTACAAGACTCTTGAGTAAAGACAAAAGAGGAAGCCAGCAGGCATCTGAGAAGCACACGCTCCTTCCAAAGAACAAGTGGAATTTTCTCTGAAGTTCAGTTTTAAGAACTTTATCCTCTAACAGCCTACAGATTACTCAAAATGGGAATTACTTTAACTTATCTCTGAGCAGAGGAAATAATAAAGTTGCAGTGCCACCTGCATCAACGACACCCTGGCAACCCCTTCTTTTGACAGCACTGACCCAGCCAAAACGCATCAGCGCAAAGCAAGATCCCAGCCAGCCACTGAGTGTCAGTACAGGATTGACTAAGCACAGTCTAGAGTTCAAAACTGACCCCAAAACACAGCAGTTTCATATGACGCTGTGCTTTTCTCAGAAGCGCAATTCATTATTTGTGTTTTCTTGTGGTCACAAATCACAAGGAGGCCTCAAGTAAAACCTCGTAACACTAACAGCAGCAACCATTGCCTCAAAAGGAATAGCATGAAGCTAAAGCATCTCTCCTTCAGAGAAAGAAGTACAGGAAGCAACAGATGGACATGTTTAATTAACAAGCTGCCAGTAGAGTAATTTTTGGATTTCAAGTAATTTTAGAACACCTACACAGCTTTTCTTCTCTGTTCCCCTCATCCCTACGTACCGCCATCTCCACGCTCCTTGCTGCCACGACATCTTTGGGTTTTGCATCTTTGGTTCCAATGTAGGAGCCGATGGTGTCACAGGACCAGGGAGAGTACTGGCTGTAGTCATTGCCTTTGTACTTTCCAGCTACCTTCAGGTCTTCATCCAAGTACTGTACAAAAACAAAAATCTGGGGCTATAAGTAAAGGGAAAAAGCTTCGCAGCCACCACGAGTGAGTTCAGCAGCAGTGAACTACAAAAAAAATAATGCTGGTGGTGTTTTCATCAGATACATCCCCATCTGGAATCAGGCCATGGCAAGCATAAGACATGCGAAACTCTGATCACTGGCTATGTTCCCATGGCTCACTGTGCACTTGGCCAATATCAGAGTTACTTTTTGACCTTGGTTTGAAAAAAATAAACCTCTCTCAAGTTGTTACTTAATTCTAAACATGGTGGAAGCAAACAAAACAAAGTCCAGTTACTATGAAGACTGACCACTTCATCATGACTCAACACTAATTCTCTTGGCCATACCAAAAGCAGACAGATCAGTATCAGCAGTAGATCAGAGAATCAAGGGCCAGTCAAGAGATACCAGACCGTGATGTAAGGGCTTCCTGCATGAGGCACAAAATCCCCTGTCCCAAACACTGCACTGTTATAATTTCTTGTTGCTTTCAAACTCACAAGTTATTTTCTAAACACGCTACTAAATTGAGGTTTTGTCCAAACATGCTCACCTCCTCTGAGTGAAAAGGATGAGGCAAGGTTGGTGACGGTGCAAAAGGAGGTGGAGAAATCACCTTCCTCTCTTCTAGCTGGGCCATGATCTCCTTCCTTCGCCGGTGAAGTTCATCCAGGCTAGGGTGAGGCTGAAACAATGACAGAAATGTGTTACAAAGCTTCTGAAACATTAATGTACAGAGCTAGTTTCAAAAAAGTTATTTACCCCAACAAAATATAGCAAAACCATACACCAGTGACTGGTGACAGGACACCAGTGAGTGGAGCGCATCGTCACAGTAACATGTAATAACCAACTTGTTAAGGTATCTATCAACCCCTCTTGTTTAACATAGGGGACACACACTCCTACAGTGGCCAGAGCATTAGTTCAAGACACTACTGTGAGCACTAAAAAGTGGTTTGCTCTTACACATTAACATCATTACAACTGCTGAACTGACCAGTAACTGAACTGCCTTCCAGTTTTTAATCACTTACAGCAGATGCACCCTCCTTCAAGTTCAAACTAATTTCTCACAAACCCCATCTCCTTATCGCAAAAATATTCTGCTTCTCAAACAGTTAGTATTTTCCTATCTCAAACAGCCACAAAAAAACACAGCATAAAATCCATACCCTGTGGCATGAAGGTCTGATCTGACTGAGGTGTGGAGCCACTGGGCAGTAAGTCTCTGTTTGCTGGTATCTGTCTCTGGATTCAGGTACATAGGAAGGTACAGCTGCTTGTGGAATTTCAATGGGTACAGGGCTTCCTCGGATCATGTCCTCTCGCTGGTATGGCTGCACAGGGGGATACACTCGGCGGCTGTCGTAGTGCGGTGGGTACATGGGCTGTCCCATAGGAGGATACTGCTGGGGCTGTGTGTACTGGGGGCTCACCACACGATCCTGAAGGTATGGTGGGTAAGGGTCTAGATAAGGTGGACCAGGTTCAGGAGCTGAGGGAGGAGGTCGGACAAAGCGAGACATGGACTGGGTGGGATAGTAAATTCCTAGAGTAAGGCAAGAGGAGAACACACAAACAAGATAAAGCAATTACCACAACTGTCCACAAGAACAAACCGTTCCCAATACTCCCGTTGTCCAAGATCTTGAAGAGAATGGTGTAAATTAAATCTACATTTGTTGTGCCATTTTCTCAAAAATAGTTTCCTTCCCAGGGCTTTTTCTTTCTTCATTTCTTATCTTCCTTCCAAGACCCCTCCTTTCCATGACCAGCTCAGATGGGGCTCTGAGCAGGGGAGTTGGAACTACATGATTTCTGAGGTCCTTTACCACCTAAACCATACTATGGTTCTATGACTCCGTATTTGCTTCATGTCATTTCTCTCTCCAGCCTTATGCTGCGTAAGAATCACGCCATCTTCATACACATCTTTATACCTTTTCTTTTTAATCCCCTTCAATAACAACAAGAGCAAATCCAGTATAAAACCAAAAAACAGAACCTGATCTCAAACTTACCTTGTTGGTAGTGTGCTGGCTCAAATGGTGGTGCAGCTCCTCTAGGATCTTGGTAAAACATATCTGCTTGCTGAGTACTGTACAGCTGAGACCCTCGTGGTACCATCTGCAGCTGCTTGGTGACAGACACTGAAGGCAGATCTGCTGGTGCCCGAGTGGGCACAGGATGAGGGTTTACTGGTAAGGCAGAAATAGAGCTCTTGGGGACAGATTCCAGCCTAAAAAGTAGAAAAGACAGCACTGACTATTAAGGTCTGAGAGAACACACTACACTGGAGAACACTGATTTGTCTATGTTGCACCTTTTAACTGCTGACATCACCTTCCCCATTAAAATATAAGCAAACAGGGAAGTAAGGTGGTTTCAAGTTTATCCTCTAATCAATAAAAAACCCCAAACCAACCCAAACCCAACCCAAACCACCGNCACTGATTTGTCTATGTTGCACCTTTTAACTGCTGACATCACCTTCCCCATTAAAATATAAGCAAACAGGGAAGTAAGGTGGTTTCAAGTTTATCCTCTAATCAATAAAAAACCCCAAACCAACCCAAACCCAACCCAAACCACCGTTCTGTTTCTCTTACAAACAAACATGTTTGTTTCTGTATCATTTTTACATGTCACACTTAGACCAACAGGTAGGAAGAGCCGTACAAGTCAGGAGGGGATCCAGGGGCACTGCTACTCAGATGGTCCATCTTCCCTGGCTTCAGAGCAGTTTCGTAACCAGAGTCAGTCCCTCGAGAAATGAGTTGCGTCACTGTGCTGCCTGTTGACACAATCCCATTTGGCAGAGCAGAAGATTTTCTACTGGGCAAGTCCACTCCCCCTTCCTCCGAGAGGATAGCTCCTGAGGGCAGGCCCACCTCATTCAGCTGGCCTAAGGAGGCACTCAGGGGTCTTCTGGGAACTAGACGCTTGTTCATTTTACGGAATCTTCAGGAAAAGGAAACCACACATCAAAAACTTGAGGGGGAAAAAAAACTAAGTAACTATTGTAATATCTTTTAGACTATAACCTTGTAGCTAGATGAACGGTTAATAGCTGTTCCCTGATCACAAAAGCAAGGACAGATTTTTAATGGCAAGTACACCAACAATTCACAGCTACACTTCACACAGCAAGTTGAAAATCTGCATTTCCTGTACATAAAATGAGTTTCACCTAGACAAAATAAAACCAAACATCACATAAAGGTCTACCTATGGTAACAAGAATCAGACTAATAAAATCTGTTCTATTCAGTGAAAAATAGAACAGCAGAAAATTAAAGCAACAAACAATGAACCAATCCAAGCTTTCAGGGCTGCATTACTGCTGAACAAAGTGGAACAGCTGCAATTAGGTTCTGGCACTGTTTTTTTAAGAGACGGCTGTTACATTAGCAAGATATAACACAGAAGATGTTTAACAGAGAAGCTGCAGCTCATGTCCCACCCCTTCCCTAGTTGTGCTAAGTTACTCTTCCGGATAAGGCAAAACAGAGGCGGGACTGATGGTACACTCACTTTTCTAGCTCCTCCTGTGAATGTGCAAAGGTGCAGCTGGCCCCCCGGGGGCATCCTCCTCTCTGCTTCATGTCTCGACACATGTAAGTCTTGTACTTGCTGTGCTGAGGAGGCTGACAAGGTGAGAGAAAGCAAGTGAGAAACCTCAACACAAGAGCACTTAACCAAGAGCTGGACACATTAATTCAAGGTCTGATGTTTGGCTGCTGAATACCCCCTCAATTTCAGTGTTGTACAAATACCTAATGTAAAAAAGAAAACTGGAGCAGTGATTTTCTTCACCAGAACTAACAGAATCAAGAACTCATAACTACTTAGTGGTCAAACACTATCAAGTTTTGAAAACATTTTTATTCCTTCCTGGAACTTGACTGGATACAAGTATGCTACAGAACACAGTGAAGTGAACAAAACTGCTGCGGACTGAAAAAACCATTGTGATGCTTCATCGGAATTACCAAACTTTGTGGGAGACTGAAAATAAATACAATTTAGTCAGTGACTTTTCCCTTGCTTTCTGCTAGCTCAAAAGAGCACTTGAGGATCGACCCCTACTTTGATTTCTCAGAGTTAAAGTTCAAGTTCCCTTTTACCCCCGCTTTGAACTAAAAACCTCTTAGCTTTCCACGATAATTATTTCCGTCAATAGTGGAGGATGCAATATCACTCCTACACAGATCAGAAGGGTGTGGGTTGTCAGTTCTGGCTTTTTTATGTTTCCCAAGAAGCAACAGCTTACTGCAATCCTGCCATGTGCATGCTGCCATTTGCCAGCGTCTCTAAATAAATTCTAACAGAGGTGGTCTCAAAGACATTAAGTTCCTACAGCTTTTGCAGCAGAACTAAAACAAAAGGCAGAGATACCCTGCCAAAGGCAGAGACTCTACAGAGGAAACAGTCAGTTGAAGTCAACCCTTGCTTTCTGAGAAACTCAGACAAAAGATACAGATCTGCAAGAAGCCACTGCACTGGGTTTTTTCCTTCTCTTGTGTCATCTACTGTAGTGAAGAAAGGATTGAGGCAGACTCCTGCTGGCCACTACTGTCACCCAGCAAAACTCTGCCCTGTACTCTACATACACCAGATGTCCTCATCCCCTTTCCCACTTGGGAGATTCTGGGTTCCCTTCCAAGCAGGGCAGCATGTACCAGAGCTGGGCCATGGCCTCACCACAACAAAACCTCTCACTGTTTTTCCTATCCTGAATCTCACTTCTGCATTCCTGCTGCCTTTCCTTCTGCTGCTAACAGCACTAATTAGGCACAGAGTGAATGCAAGAAGGTAAAACAACATAAATAATTCACTCTTATTTTGCTTCTCCCCCTTCTCTTTTTTTTTTTTGGCAGAGATCATCTTTCTACTAGTTTAGCTCCCTGAACCAGCTCTCCAAGACAGCGAGTGCCAAAGCACGGGAGGGAGTGGGAATGTGTGACAGGCAGCTATTTCAGCAGCAGCCAGCACCTGTATCAATTCAGTTATGCATGAAATGAGATCAATGTGTGATAAAATTACCATGAGAGAAGCTAATAGGTGTATTGGAAAACAAGATTTCTTTTCAGAAAAATTTTGGTTTCAGGAACTTGATAGAATTTATCATAGAATCCTCACTACTGGAAAGAACCTCCAGGATCATCAAGTCCAGCCTTCATCCAAACATCTCCCCAGCCCTTAGATCACAGCCTCAAAATGCTCTAGCAACATGGTTTTTGAACACCTCTAGGGATGGTAACCACCAACCTGGGCAGCCTGTTCTACTGCTCAACCACTCACTCTGGATCTTAGGAAGAAGCTCCTTCCTATCTAAACCTCCCCTGACACAACATGAGGCCATTCCACCTCGTCCTATCATTAGGACTTAGGGAGAAGAAAGCAGCACCAGACTCACTACAACCTCTTTTCTGGTAGCTATAGAGAGCAGTAAGGTCTCTACCTCTTCTCTAGACTAAATAACCCCAGTTCCCTCAACTGCTCCTCACAGGGCCTGTTTGCCAGCTCTCTCCTCAGCCTCACTGCCTGTCTCTGGCCCTGCTCCAGCACCTCAATCATCTTCTGATACTGTTGCACCCAAAACTGAACACAGTACTCAAGGTGTGCAGAGTACAAGGGCACCATCACCACCCTACTCCTGATGGTTACCCCTTTCCTGATCCAGGCTTGGATGCTGTCAGCCTTCTTTGCCACCCAGGGACAGCGCTGGCTCCTGTTCAGCCAGCTGTCAATCAACACCCCCAGGTCCTTTTCCCACTGCTAGGGGTTGTTGTGATTAAAGATTTTTGGAACAATTCATCTGAATTTGAACAGGTCTAAAACAACCTCATGAAAACAGAGCCATTTGGCTGAAGTATGTCAAATCTGACCCAGGATTCTCTTCCCCTCCTTCTAGTCAGGAGAGCTGGTTATTTGTTAGCTTACAGTTAGATCAATTGGGGTTTTTAAATCATAGTGAGCTGTGCAAATTAATTATGTATTTGGGGTGTCTGTCGTTCTGGGTTTGATTTCCCCCCACCTTTGTTTCTTTCTTTGTAAGGAGAACACAGTGGTTATTTCTAATCAGTTCCCTGTCCAACCAAGTATCTCCAGACAACATGAGTAAACCTCCACATAGAAAATGTAGGGGCAAGCACTTCCTGAATGATTTAGCTTTTACCTGTTGCTGATCTGTTCCCTTCTTGCTGTGATTCTGGATATAATCAACTAAGCCATGCACCACTGTCCTCACAGCAACCAGTCCATTTTCCAGCTGTTCCCATGTTGGAGGCGGAGCATCTATCGCATTGAACAGAAAAAAGAAAGTAAGAATAGTTTATCAAAACCCAGTATAAAGAAAGCACCAGTATCACACAATTTCAGTAGACAACCAAAATATTTTGCTGGAAACTTGTGTCATTACACAAAAAGCATTCAGCACTCAAAGTTGTTAGCCACAGGCTGAAATTCTTCAGAAGTCTTACGCTCCCCTGGCTCAATGGCAAGATTTTGATAAAATAGAAAGACTGACCTGGACTGGGATCAATATTTGCCAGGAGCTCTAGGTGAGGTCGCAGACGGTTCAGGTTAGCTGGATCTCCAGTCCTCTGAAGAGCAATAGTTAATTCCTGAACACTCTGTGCAAACGAGGCTGGGGTCTGCAACTTAAAAGAATTGTCATAATTAACTTTCTACAGGCAAAGTGATCCTTGTGGTTTCTGAAGGCTGCTCCACAAGCTCACAGTTCCAAAACTGGAGTCAAACATTTTTCACACTGTTCCATTTCAGTGTATTAAATTCCTTGTCTGGCCTTAACAACACAACACAAACTACTTCTTTTCTGTTGTGCTGGCAAAACCCACCATATAATTGAGGTTTCTGAAGAGTCTAGAGTCTTCAATCCCTGAAGCAAGAGGTTCACACCCTGCTTTAAACTAACAGGCAGTTTGAAGGATGGTTGACCAACAGAGATAAACAGCAACATTCCACTAACGTAACCTCCAGTGTTTTAAATCCTTTAACTCTAACTAGGTCTTTCAGGACAGATCTGGCAGAACCGTGCAGTTAGCCTTTATGGCTTCCCTTCTGCAGGAAGGGGTGAAGGAGGACACAGCAGGAGGGCAGCGGGACCGAGAATCATTATGTTACAAGCATATTCTAATTATTCAGCCCATAACAGGTTTCAAAAATAACAGGGTTAAGTGATTAATGGGCAAGTATACATGACCGTTTGCAAATCTGTGTGAAAACCATGTAAGACACCTACTGCTGCAGACAGGATGGTCTAGGTGGATTTGAGTGGCTTTACCTTGTCAATGATAGACTGCATGTGGGATTTGTGAGACTGGTCTCCATACAACAGTGAGGACCACTGATCAGGTGCAATGCGTAAACCTGCTTCCATGGCTATCTGAACTATCTGGGAATCATGTTCCCTTCTCAGTGCTTCGTATGTCCGAAACTCCTCCTTCAGTTGCATCAGGGAGGAATCCTCGTCTCGTTTTGTCACCTATTAAGGAAAAACAAGCCAAACACAATTAAGCAGGAATAGCTAGAGATTATGTGAAGTCCAAGGAAAGCAAAACTTTCTCTCAGCAACTACATTCTTCCTCCCAAACTAAACTGTACCACCATGCAGCAAAGTTCCTACTAAAATAACACTCTTAAAAGCACAAGCACCAAGCACAATTTACAGTTTCTGACCCAGATGTTGGAGGAAGGGGAGAATTCTAGGGTACAATTAGAAGCAACAATTCACTTCACTCCTCAAACACAAGTGGGACTTCACAAGCAACACCTTCTGTAATTACACCGATGTTTAGGCTTATTTAATGTACAGGCTGATAAAAGACTCAAATGAAAAGCAACAGGTTTTGTGGCATTATGTCATCTCCAAGCGGAATCTTCTCCATACCTTAAAGCACGAGGCTCTGTAGAGAAGCTGGACAACATGCCCAATGCTAGTTTTAGAAGCCTGAGGAAATCGTGGCTCCAGCCTCTGAACCACAAAGAGAACCAAGACCTTTCGTGACAAAGCAGATCCATCTTCCAGAGCCAGCAGAACCAGCTTTAAAGCCTCCTCTTGCATTGCTGGTGGGGAGAGAATGTCAAGAAGAGAGATAAAGGATGAGAGAATATCAAGAGGCATTTCTGCAGTTTGTTTCTGTAGGAGACCAGTGACAAAACCATCTACCACACACACACAAACCCACAAAGAAAGGGAGCTGAGCAAAGGCTGACCAGGGACTTTAAAATTTAGTATTAGTTCCACTGTTAGTTCTACCTGTGTGTTAAGTGATAGCAAAAACTCTTTTGTTCTTGTCTACGCACTTCTCTTGATTATTTATGCAAGATAACCTTACAAGGTTCAACAGACAAACCTTATGAGGGTCAACAAGGCCAAGTGCAGAGTCCTGCACGTGGGCCAGGGTAGTCTGTATTATCACTACTGGCTGGGGGAGGATCTTCTGAAGAGCAGTCCTGTGGAAAGGGATTTGGGGGTGCTGGTGGAGGCAAAAAATGGACATGAGCCACCAGTGTGCAATCACAGCCCAGAAGGCCAATCAGGGCCTAGGCTGCATCAAAAGAATTGTGGCCAGCAGATCAGGAGATATGATTCTGCCTCTCTACTCTGCCCTGGTGAGACCTCACCTGGAGTATTGTGTGCAGTTCTGGAGTTCCCAGCACAAGAAAAAGGTACATGTGTTAGAGCATGTCCAGAGGAAGACCACCAAAATGATTGGGGGAATGGACCATCTCTCATATGACAACAAGCTGAGAGAGTTGGGGCTGTTCAGACTGAAGACAACTCTGGGAGCACCTTCTTTTAACCTTCCAATACCTCAAGGGGGCTACATGAAAGTAGGGGAAGGTGTATTCCAAAGGGTTTGTATGGATAGGACAAGGAACAACAAATTCATGCTGGGAAAGGAGAGATTTAGGCTGGAGATAAGAAAAAACTCAATGCAAGGGTGGTTGATGGCTGGAATGGGCTGCCTGGGGAGGTAGCAGGGGCCCTATTCCTGGAATCATTGAAGGTCAGGCTTGATGAGGCTCTGAGCAATCTGACCCATGTAGATACGTCCCTGCTTGTGTAGGGAGGTTGGACTAGAGGATCCCTTCCAGCCTAGAAAATTCTATGATTCTGTAACACACTTTAAAACTATGTCCAGTGGAAAAAACTGACAAGCTGAGGATGTTCCAGTTAGGTAATGAGCTTCTCTCTTCCCTCCAGTGAGGCAAAAGTTAACACCCAAAAGTTAGTCATACTAAGCCTGTTTCTGTATGGAAAAGCTTCTTTTCCTTTAAGACACTCGCTTCATATTTCATGGTATTATTTTTGCTGGTCCTCAAAAGGCAAAATCCACATTTCAGTAAGGAAACCTTGTCTGGGTTCTTTTTTTTAAGCAAAACTATTGTTTCACTAATCTAGGAAAGGGAATTTAATATCCTCAATTCTGAACTATTTCTAGCACAGAAGCAGCACTGAGATGTTACCTACCTGGTCCAAGGAACTGGCAACCTCTGGCTCTCACCGCAGCCCAGAGATTGGAAGAGAGCTGCTGAGGATTTTGATGCTGAAGAATGAGCTCTGTGACTGTTCTTTCCCCAAGGGACCGTGCTGCTCGCATGGCTCTGATGCGTCCTTCTTCCTCCACCAGCTGGCAATGAACTAACGTCACAAGTTTCCTTTGCATGGGACGACTTAGCACGCTCTGTGTAGTGCTGTTAAGACCCACACCTTCAAAACAAAACAAAAACAAGTACCTCATACATCATTGCTCCAGACTTAAACCACTGTACTGCACAAGCGCAATCCTAGTTCTCCTGGTGCTCACAGAACGCTAGAGAAGGCAGACCAACAGCTCATTTTTGTCAGTTTAGTCTGCTCAGCACTACATGTCTCATGACTGACTCATTTTGCTCTCTAGGAAGGTGAAACCTCTAAGGAATTCTCTCCCCACACTGGAGGTCCGTCCTGTATCCTCCCATACAATTTTTCCACTGTCTCCTCAAGAGTACTATCACATCACAGTCCTTTCCTTATCCAGGGACCTTCGTTCGCACTTGCCTCTTGTCACAAGACATTCAGGTTTTTTTATTGGTATCCAGTATCTCCAGTGATTTGGCAAAACCAAGCTTGAATAAGTTCAAGACTGTTTTGGTTTAGTTCCATGCAAAAACCGTTATTCACAAACATGCTGGGAGACAGTGAATCAGGTTAAAAGATTAAGTGACTTGACAGACATACAGCTGCCACATGGAGTTTGTTCCAAAGCACAGAGCTTGTTGGTTGGGCTCTACTACTCAGACACTAGTATCACACAGCACCATTTGGTAAAAGTTTGAGAGTAACAAGTTCACAGGATGTGGCTGGTCTCCACTGCATGGGGTTACTGCAAGTGTATTAAGACCCTGGCCCAGGTTGCTCAGACAGGTGGAAGAAAGCCGCCCTGCTGGAGCCATCCTGTGTCAGTGTGTCAGGTTGGACCTTAGGGCTCTGAGCAACCTACCCTGGTTGAAATGTCCCTGCTCATGGCAAGGGATTGGACTGGAGGAATGTGGAGGTCCCTTCATACCAAATCATTCTATCTACCCATATTAACCATATGTAAAATAGATTAAATTCTCACACTTGAACACAGGGCAGGTTTGCTAAATTAGAATTACTCCAACTAACCCAACTCTTGTGTAAGATAAACAGTATTATGTATTGCTCACATATCCCATATGCAGAAATGTTTTAATCTGTTTACTTCTCCTCTACAGACAACCCTTTTGCATCTTGTTTTCAGAGAAAGGTGGGCAGTACCTCTGGCGCTGCTGAGTGGTTTGAGGTACAAGGCTAATTCTTCCACACATTTCTTGCCCTCCTCGTAATGCTTGGTGTCTTCAGCTCCGCTACATAGAGTAATTGGCTGCTGCTCAGGAACCTGAAAGAGGTGACAGGTAGTCCTATGATGAATACACATAAGTCAGTGGCAGTCATGCTTACAAACATCACATCAAGCTCGTTCATCCCAAACATTTCCTATTTTTCCTCGCACTGTGCTTTTTCTGTATTGGTGAGCATTTTGTCAGCTCATTTAATGAACAAATAGGATTTAAAAAGTCAGTGAAAATGAACACACACCCCAAAAAATTAAAGAATTTATGGGTAGTAGACGTCATGTATGGGTAGCAGTCATGTAGTGACTGACAGGAAGACTTAAGATGAAAAACCTCTTAAAAAGAAGTCCAGGACAAACATTTCTTATAACTACAACTCTGGCTGAAAAGACTAAGGCACATCGAATCAGATAAGCCCTGGTTTGCAAGTAAGCACAGACTCTTATCAAGGACTTCCCTGCTCTAAAATCATCTGCAGTAAGCGATGAGAGTTAATGGGATTATAGTGGGAGAAAGACTTAACAGCAAATACAGTAGGACACCTTTGGAACATATTCTGATTAGATGTGAGATCAAGTTACCCTACGAACACACCCTGCAAGGATTCATGTGGCAACACAGGTCTAGCAGAGACTTTGGTTGTTGGATTTTGTTATTGTTTTGGTGGTTTGGGTTTTTTTGGTTGTGGCATTTGTTTCTTCATCCAGGCACCGATTTTTTAAATGGGTGTTTGGCTACCTCTCCCACCAAGTTATAATTTTGTTTTCCTCAGTTACATTCTTAAAGCTTTCACCAAGTTTGGGGGTGCAATAGCAATGTTTCTCAACATCCCTATTCAACAGTCCGCACAAGAGGTAACAGCACAGAGAACTGTACTGTCTCAAAGACTAAAAGCATATTCAACTCAAACACAAAGAGATAACAGACCTCAATTACTATTTCCAAGTCAACCTTGATCCAAAAGCACAAGCCTTTGATACTTGAGTTGAAGACAGCTACGAACCCTCTAACACTCACCAGCGTTTGTCCCGAGACAAACACTACACAGCCTCTGCCCTGGTTACTGCCGTATTTTTTGTGCTAAGTTCTAAACAATGCTGCACTGCCAACAACCCTGAATACAACCACAGCGCCACAGCAACCCAGAGGGGGCTTAGAACAGGCGCAGGGCAGGAAACCACATCTAGGCATAGATTCTGGTCTTGAATTAAGGCAGGTTCAGCTGGCAGTTACAGCAGCAGTGTGAAATGCCATACGTAGCACGACCCTGCCAGCCAGCCACAGGCAGCTGTCCCAGCAGTTCACAGAAAGCTTCCCTGTCCCCCCAAAAAAAGCTGGTGTGGACAAAGCTATTCAATGCAGAAGGCACCTATGTATCCTTCCTGTTTCTCTTTGGATGAGAAGCCCTGCATGACTGTTCTGTTGGCAAAATTAACCCCACAGATTGAGGTTTAACTCGCTGGAGCAAGTGCAATGCTGAACAATAAGCCAAAGTGCTTGTTTTGTGGTGTCTGCAGGAGAAGAAAGCATCTTCCTGTGCACACTCTTGGTCTTCACTTCACTGAAGCATCTCACAGTAAAATTCACAAATAACTTGCCCTACTATTGGTTCTGTTTTATACACTTCCAAGTCTTTTTTCTCACATTATAGGGTTAGAATACTTAGAACAACATTTCTAATAAACACACTTATTTTAGGGTTACAAAGATGGTAAGAACTGCGTCTACCAAGAGCAATAAGTGGTAGAGACAGGACTCAAAGTTACAGACCTGTATTTCATCTTTGGCTCTGTCCCTCAGGAACTGAGGGACAACACAAATAATTCAACTCCAAAGCATCTTCACTAAATATCCTTTCAGCAGCAAGTAGGACCCTGTGGTCACTTCTGCTTACAGCATCTCCTGAGATCTTCAGAACAGATGTCCTACAGAGCAAGTTTGTTATTTTTATCCCCATTGAGTATTCCTCTCTCAGACACTGCACCCTTATCCCAGCTTAACTGCTAATATATTTACATAATACATCAAACACCTCCCAAGCAGGGCTGGAGCAAGTCAGGAAAAATAATCTCGGGTGTTTAACTATTTAGATGTGTGATTGCTTTGCCTGCATCTGCCTTGGCAATGAGTCCCAGCAGCAGCACGCCACCCACCAGCACCAGAATGACTATGTGGAGCTGTGGGAAGAGGCATGTGATGGTGCCATGAGAAAGGGGATAGGGAAACAACACGAAAGCATCACCTCATAGTAGGTGGTGACTGGGAATTGGGGAGTTAAGTGTAATTTCATTAAGGATGTCAGCTTGAGCTGTCACTAATTACCATTAGACATCTAATTACACAGAATGAGAATGTGTTGAGCAGATCCAACCCCTTTTTTGTCTGGTTTGAAAGCCCTCTCCCTGTGAGCAGATGATTTGTTTCCTGCCAAAAACTCTCAAACCAGAAGCCTGTCTTTAGCTCCTAAGGACAACTTCCTCCTCTCTTGGGGCACCTCACTCCACCCAAAGTTACAACAAAAAGTATTATTCAACCTGTTCACTACTACCTCTTGTTGCTATCTTCCCCTTCTGGAAGGGCTAGGAGTTAAGATCACTCTCCTCATCATAAACATTAGGTAATGGATTAATGTGTAGGATTGTTTTTATTATGTCCAGTAGGAGACTAAAGAAATCAAAGCACTACAGGAATTTCTGCCACTTAATGTCACCTGTTTGGAACATGCAGCTGCTGTTTCATATGTTGAAAAACACAGGAGGGAAGATATCAGATGACAGATCCATGATTGTACACCTTTACAACACCAGTCTGGTAGTTGTTTAAGTCATGCACTGTGAGTAACACACAAGTGCTTGAATAGTTAAAATTCAAAACCTCATTCCCAAACAGGTGGCTCAAGGGATTTCTTTATCCCGTGTAAGAAGGTATCCCACACCATGAATGCCTTTGAGATGTGTTCAAGGCCACTGTGCCTGCCCTCTCTCAATACGCTCAGTCCTGCTTAGGGGCTCACCTACTTCCAGCTCTCATCTGCGGCTTACAATCCCTTCTCTCCTGCTACCACCTTAGGTAGCTGAATTTTAGATGGTTTGAACTGCCTGAGCAAACCCTAAGCACCCATGCTACAGGAGTCTCAGTCTCTGCAATAGAAAACTTTCCCCTTCAAAGGTGGCCATAACCTGGGCAACAGGTTTTGGTTTTTGAAAGGGTTGGAAAAAGAAAAAATCTGAAAACCAGCCTGTAATTCAAAAAAGAAAATCACACTCTTGACCAATAAAGTGACAAAACCTAAAGGGAGCGAATATGCTGTTGTCAAGAGAAATAGGGTTCTGCCCTCCTGAGTGATTATGTGACAACTGCAATGTTTTTTACCCAAACCAGTCCTGCTGTTGCACAAAGTGCACCAGTGCACAAGTGAGCCAGCATGACTTACCAGTTCTGGCAGAAGACATCTGTGTCTTCAAACTGGCTGGGCTCCTCCTCTGCCTCCAGCAAAAAGCATTTAATACACTTACAAATGTGCGAACTTCTCAGAAGCCTCCCCAAAGGGCAAAGATAAAAGCTTTGTGTTGTGCTGTATCGCCTTTTGGCAAAGCCTGTTTTTTAGCATTTATCATTTAAAAATAAAACGATGCACATCTTCATGGACCTAGGTTAAGGTGCACAAGGTTTTCAAGGGGATAAGGGGATGCTAAACAAAAGACACCCTCCTGAAAATAAACCACAAAGCATAAGCAGCATATAAGCTTTGTTTCTTTCCAGTTGATGTTACACTCCACAGCATTTTTTTGATTTGATAGGATAGAGGTGAAGATTAGGGGACTTTTGAAGAATTTTGGAGGTCTTTTCTTTGAGCCTTTTACTGTCAAAAGATTATGAAATGGCCTCAAGACAGTGGAAAGGAACAACTGCTTTCCTGCCAGTCAGCCAAGCGCTGTACTGATTTTCTAGTACTCTGATAGCTACAACAGATGCCAGAAAGGGAAAGAAGAGGGGGTGAGTTATAATGAACAAAAATTTAATTCACACACTCATTGAAATCAGGAGTTGAGGGTAGGTGGTATAAATCTCTCTTAAAGGGAATGTCAGTAGTAAAACCCCAGCTAAGATCAATGATCTTTGCTTAGGTATGAGAACGCAGTGAGCAAGGTAATTAGTCTCTTCTGGTGGCATTTGGTGCTTTAAGATCACCATGAAGCAAAGTGTGACAAACCTCAGTCACAAAAATTTACGATATAAAAAAGGAGCATAAATATTATGTTATTTGGTTAGATTTGGAACCTAGAGCTCAGAACACTTAAGAGGGAAAAAAAGGCCACTCCTTTTTCATATTCATACACATATGGATGAGGGAACTGAGGCTGCTTCACCAGCAAAACCAGAATAAAATTCCCAGTTACCTGTAAGAGAGGCAGAGTAATTTTTCCATCTCATTGCAGACTGTCTTGTTTTTATGGAAAATTAAATTCAGGCAAAGATCAAATTAAAACTGTAACACTGCTACTCTCACACAAAGCCACCAAAAAAATGTAGGACGGAAGAGACACTTAGAAATGTGGACATTTGGATGGAGCTGGAACTATTCCATGAAGTCCATAGAAGGAAGAAGTAAGGGAAAAAGAAAATTAGTGTTTATTTCTGTGTGTCTCTTCAGAAGAGAATTATCTCATTTGAAGATCGTGGCACCTTCTCTTCGCCTTTTGCAGAATGGGATAGGTCACTGAGCAGAGCCAGAAACATAACTGCATCTTAACACTTTCTCAAATAACTTCCATACTATACAATGAGGAATAACAAACAAGCCTTATTACTTGAAAATCCAGATGAAAAAAGTAGTAAAAGTACCTCTGGATCTCCAGGTCCCAGTACTTAGTAAAAGGATCCTAACAGCACCTTTCTTTACTTTATACCTAATTAAAGTTTCTCATTAACACGGCTCCTCTCTTTTCCCTAGACTATCGATGTTATTGTATTTTTCTACTGCTTCTACAATAACAATAACCCCTCTACAATAACTGTTTTTGTTCCACACTCATAAGTTGAGACTTAATTGTCTCCCCTTTCCCCAAACTGACAATTCAATCCAGCCCTTGGAATTATGGATCATGGGAAGCTACCAAAGATCTAACCCAAGACAAGCTCATGCCAGTTTAAGTCTGTGCTGCAGCTGAGCAGGGTGATCCTGCTTCCCACACACCCCTGCTACTTTCCTCAGGCTGTGTCAGCATCAGCACCCCTGGAGCTCATCCCCATCAAGCCTCAACAGTGATTTTTCCAGCACCTATGTGAAATTCAATTAACATGCCAGCTCAAAAAGTAACAAGTCCAGAGAACAGCTTAAAATTAAACACAAATCAATATGAAAGCTGCTACCAGAAGGGTCTCTATGCTTATGCTCTACCCTCATGATTCATTTGTCCTGGAAACTGAAGTCCATAGGGCAAATACAGCAAAACAAGTAACACAACAGAAGAACAGCTTCCCACTGAACAAGCACACCGATTCAATTCATCCTTTTGGCAGAGTAGGGCTAAATACAGGTTAGGGAATAAGGGAACAGAACCAACCTGCCCTGGTGATGGCCCAATGTTAGACTACATTAGATCTAACACGAAACCATAATCAGCAACCAGGAGAATCAAGATTCAAACTGTCTTGCTCCAGGTACCCCTACTAGAGGGTGTCAAGAAGTCCAAAACCTGTGTCTGTCTCCTGAAAGACAGATGTCTGCTCACACCCCATTAATACAGTCACATTCTTTCTTTAGGAGGACAAGCAATGAATAAAGAAGGAAACCAACACAGAAACAGATTTATTAAAAAAAACAAATCAAAACAACCCAAGAAAAGCACCAATACCTGAGCACCCACTAGTTGCAGCAAGGCTGAGTTCACAGGAAGGAGTTCAATGTCTGTGTTGATAGTGGTCTGGTCAAAAGGACATGCCTTACGGTGGAGCTTGTTGAGGCACATCTTGCAGACGGTGTGGCCGCAACCCAAGCTGATGGGTTTCCGGATCGTTTCGTCGAAAGTCTGTGTGCAAATTGGGCAGGAGAGAAAATCTGTCCATTGTGGAGCTTGTACAGGCATTGCTTCAGGAGTTAATTGACAAAGACAAAAAAAATCTAAAGCACAGATTCCACTGGAATCAAAATCTTTGAAAAAAAGTCTGTTTGCTTTTAAATATCTTCTGTAAGTACAGACAGTCAGCACATAGTGTGAAACATAACCTAGAAGAAAACAGAAAGGGAAAAGTTAGCATCCTCTGTTGGAAGAGGCAGGTGAAATCCTTTGTGCTATTAGAAGTGCAGCTGAACTAGGAGTGCAGTGCTGACGTTAAATAGAGGACTGAGTCACAACTGACTTAAATTCCAGCCAGTCTCTGGCACTGGGGAAGCCACTTGAAACCATTTCTGCTGTTAACATAGCTTAAAAAACAATTACTTCAATGATATAAAAAACCAAGATGGTAACAGAACTAATCAAATCTTATTTTTTAATGTTTGTTACAAGTAAGCCAATTAACATCAACTAGATTTGAAGAAAAAGAGACAATTTTTTAGGGTTGTTGTGCTTCTTAGAGTAAATCAATTTGTTATGGTATTCACACTGCAATGTTTACTACCAAATGGATTTTTCTAAATCAAGTTGCAAAACAACAGAAAATGCCAGAAATGTTAAGTTTCTCCTTTCTCCACACTGAGTCAGGTTTTGTACCAAGGACCAAGCACTTGCTTGTTAATGTGTTTAGAGAAGTCTTACACAATCAAACTAGCAATCTTCTATCAAGTCTGATCTTAAAAAACAAATGCCAAATTAGAATCTCAACTGTGAATAAAGGCCAAGTGAGACACTTCATTAGGACTTGCAAAATTCAGACTTTAAAAGCTCTTTAAAAGAGAAATCTAATGGTGAAACAGACTGAAAAGGCTCAGGCTTTGGTTCCAGAATCTATAGGCAAAGCCACTCAGTATTCACACTTTTGCCAAGGCACACAATGCAAAGTTACTAGTTAAGCTTTTAGCTATGTTTCAGCAACAAATGCTCAGGTTTGAAGTGAAGGATAAAAATTCCTTCTTTCTTCTAAAGACAACATAGTGATACCACAGAGCTAAGGAGGAATCAAAAAGAAATTGGTACCCGCCAGGGAGGGTGGTACTGGAGAGGCAGCACTGAGAGTGGTTAAAACACCACTACCACACTCCGATTGCTGCCAAGGTTCCCTCACAAGAATTACCCCTTCCATAGCAATTCATTATGTTTCTTTTCATTCCTGTTACTAATTAACATCATAAAAATATTTTCAATGACATGGCTAAATTAACTGCCTAAAACATCCAAGAAATTTATTTTAGGCCCTTTTCCTCATTCCTACCTCATTTATATATTTTTGAGTAAACCTCATTATTAAGTATCCAAGTTAAATGATGGACATAGCAACTCCACCATCCTTGGCTCTGAACTAATAACTTGAACATGAGCTAAATAATTAAACACTAAACAAACAGATGTGTTGTTCCTACCTGTGCCTCTGGCAGACAACTGGCATAATGAAATAGGTCATAGCTATTTGCAATCTCAACAGCTGAAAGAGAACTTTGGGGAATCAGGGGAGGGAGGAGTAATGACCAGCACCCTGATGCCTTATGAAAGCAGGTCTCAGTAGGTTAGAGAACAATGAAGACAAAGCTTATACATCATACAACCAGGTCTCAGCAGAAAGCTCCTGAAGAACCCAAGCCTGGCAGAATAGCACATTGCACTGAATAGGAAACACATGGCCTTGACTATCAATGTGCTTTCACTAGAGAAGGATGTTTCACTCCTTCCCTGTGACCAGCTCCTCTCATCACACCATTCTATAGTCTGGGTACATCCTGGTGCTTAAATGCCCTAGGAAAGCCACAGACAGCACTAACACCACAAACTAGGGCGGGGAAAGAACTCAGGAAATCATCTTTCAGCACAGTTTAAGGGGATCGTTAACCGCTTTTTGCCAGCCAACTTTTTCCACACAGGAGAGAACAGCTGGTAGAGCAACAGACCCTGCTTTGCTGATAAACATCCCAAACAGACCAGCACAGAACTGCAGAATTCCTCCACTCCCACAGATGACAGGAACAGCACCACAGGGGCTAATATGTGATAAGCTTGCACCAAACCAAACACCATCCAGTTTTCCTGCTGGATCTTAGTCTTCAGACAAGGAAGCTGAGTCACACACCAAGATCCAACCTAAACGCTCTCACAGGGAAAAGGCTCACAGATGAATCAAGTACCCAGGAAGTAAAACCAGGGAAGTTACAAACCTCATGAAAAGGTGTGTCACTTGCTCTAACTCGTAAATTACTTGAAACAAGATATTTTCTAACTTCAAATAGGACAGAGTCCAAAAAAGTGACGGAAAACCCAAGAAAACAACCAGATGCATCCATAGGACATGAACTGGAAGACAAGAAGCTGTACTTAATAATTAAGATGGCTCCAGTCACAAATCCTGACTACAACATAAGGACCCAACACAGGCATGTCATTATTTCTGAGTTTGAAAATACAGAATATCTGCATGCAAGAATGATTCTATGATTCTGTCAAGTGTCTTCCTCCTGCTTAGCCCTGCACAAGCCAGTTTTATCCACCACTAGAAGAACCTGAAAACAACTCTCTTCTGAGGTCTCCCCTAACCCCCCCAAAATCCTTGAAATTCCATCATCCTTTAACTCAGACTGGGAATGTCATACTGTAATCAGATCAGTGACCCACCTCCTCTGGGACCCTGCCAATGCTTCACAGAGAGACAGGATCATTCTGTAAAGCCACCATCAGGACAACTGTTCTGCTCCTGAGCACGTCCCTTACTCTAACAGACTACAGTGCAGAGGGGAAATGCAGTCTCCTGGCTGTGACAGCTAGAACCACCCGCACGCAACTAAACAGTTTTGAAGGCTGAACCCTTAAGGATGAGATGTTTTTAAAACGCAGAACACTTTGTACCATTAGCCACTAGCATCACATTTCACATGATGACATGCAGGAAACTCTCTTGCTTTCAGTTAAAGCTCTAGGTTAACAGCTACCAGTCCTGGGTACAGGTACCAAGAGGATCCTGACTGCCCTCACAGCCACGTAACACTGATCTAATGCGATCCACTACAGACATATCTTGTGCTGCTTTGTCATGCACAAGTGAGCCCTGAGCACAGTAAGTCATGTCACAGTTTAAGGCAGATGACTCAGCACATCTCCGGGGCACCATCCACTCAGTTTCTGCCCTTCCAGTATACACAGTTCCAGTACACATAGCCAGTGTTCCCATGGTTTCACACCTCTCTAAATGACCTTTCCACTAAGCTTTTCTTACCCAAGCAAGAACAGCACCTTTCTGATATCTTTTCTGACATCCAAAGATCATAATTTTGAGGAACAGCATTTTTTGTCATCTATTTATACATTTAGCCCTGAAACTATTAGATTTTTGCCAAGTCTTGCTCACAAAGGAGCAGAACTTCCTGTAGCAGCTAACAAGGAACATATAACGAAGTGTGTTTAGCATAAGGCTTAACACCAGAGCAGCTCACTGCTGCCAAAACAAACTTAAGCTCGCCAACAGACCTGCTCACGGCAACACAGCTCTTTAACAAAGTTTAGATTAGCCAGGAAAATACCATTTTATTATTTCTTTTAAAAACTCCTACTCTCCCTAGAGGTCACATACATATTTTTGAGAAGTAACCTGGTCATATATGCAGATCTCCCTGCTGTGAGGGTGCCTCTATGATACATTAACTACTTTAGAGGCTTTTTGGCACTCAAGATTAAAAATAATTTCACAAGCTAAATGAAATTAAACATTAGAACAATTCCTACCTAATAAGGGTTACTCGATAGCCACAGTGCAATGCTAGCCAACAACTGGAGCCCTCAACACTGACCTGACAGAAGTAACGGGCTGTTTATAGAGACTGAAGCCACACACACATAAACACCCTGTTACTGTCAGCTTGAACTTTTCCCTACAAAGCTCATTAAAAGGTTAAAAATCAAAACCTTACAGCTGATCAGAAAGGGGAGACAGAAGAAAATGCTCCTTACCACTGCCCAGGCAGCTCCATGAACAGCACAGACAGTAAGTCCAGGATAGTATTTACGATAGACTGAAGGTTCCCCCCCCCTCCTGTTTGCAATTCGAAACTTCGCTGTTCACCATCAACTGAGTTTAAGTCCTTCACTTCCTCATTCCTCCTCTGCGCATGCCTGCTCCTCTGAACACTCCCCACTGCTTGCCCAAAAGACAGAACTTGGGAACAAATGAAATCCCCATCCCACAGCAACTCCCGAGAGTCTGTGTGTAGCATACGTTCCCACAGCTGCTTTCAAAACCACAGAAACACCAGCAGCTTCAGGGGCCACATAAGTCTCTTTGAAAATAGAAAAAAAAAATCACGAACACCATAAAACACTGTCCCAAACTCACTGAAGCACAGTTAAACAAAATTCAAGACTTACTCTTTTTTATCCTCACTAATACTGTTTTGATGGTGAGAACAAAGAGGTTGAGACCTTTTTGTATGGAAGCAGATAATTTCATAGTCTGTAAGGAAGCTTAGGAAAATGGGGCCAGGTAAGGACAACACGTTGTCCCTCATTTGGTGCTTCCTCACTTGTAACAACACAAGGGAAACAAATACCACTGACATCACAACTCTGCCACAGCACTCCTCCTGATCTAAAAGCCATGTAAAATGATTGAAGCTTCACAACATATGAGGCAGCAGCTCTCATCTTACTACAGAGTAGAAAACCTGAATAAAAGGTTATTTATCCAGTCTTTGGCAGCAACAAGCAAGAAAGGAATGAAAACTAATACATCATTTTCTTGACATCTTAGTCTCACCCAGCACTGAGTCACTAGTCATGCATGAACACTAAAATAGTAAGTTCAAATCTCCCTACTCATACCCTACCAAACTTACACTCAGCATATAGCTGGAACGGTAAATTTTCAGGGAAGATATACTTAACTTCATAATCTCTGCTTGATGTTATACATCCTGTATAGCTCAGTTAAAAGAAAAGGGAAGTGACTATTTCTTGATAGTAAATGGTTTGATCATCTGTTACCTAAGAAGGCCTCTCAAGCCCAGACAGTCAATAGCAGACAAGTGTGTATAGAACACATTCATGTCAAATTAAGAGTCTGGAACAGTAACACAATGATTAAGCTAGGGTTGAAAATTAAGAACCAAACATATGGAGAGAAGAAAGCACTTCATAGATCCATAGCGGTTTTCAGAAGACAGGCTTTGGTTCAGTTGGCCAAACACCCTAGAGCCATGGGCACTGCTCTGGAGGAAATAAGCTTTTCCCAGCCACAGACACACGTTCCACAGCCCCAACACCCAAACAAACAGAAGAACTGCAACCAAACGTTAAAACTCATGATAATAATGAAACAACACATCCATGAACAATTATTGTCTGACATCACTGAGTACAAGGCCTTTTCTGAGTAATTGGACATTTCCTTACCCATACCAAAAGGGCAGGAAAAAAAACCACAAACAGGTTAGTTTGGGTGTTCCAGAAGGCTCACCTCTCCTATAATATTTTTTCTGAGTTCATACAAGAGCCCACACTGCAAAAAAATTTTTGCTTTAAAACATCAGCATTCAGCAGACAGAAAGTACATTTAGGAAAGGAGGGAAGATCTTGTTGCCATTGCAACACCCTCATTTCTTAACCATAAATCCTTCAGTTAAGACACAGCACAATTCAATGAAAGAGAAAACAAAAACCCAACTAAACAAAAAAAATGAGAAGGCATTGCTTGCCACCCACTCTTCAGTATGAGCTTCCCTCCTCCCATCTCTGTCAGTGACACTAGAGCTACCATAACACCATCACTGCCATGTGAAATGAGACAGAATTCAAGTCTGGCTGGTAAAAAGCAATCCAAATAAAGCTCCCCAGCCTCCAGTCCACAATACAATTTTTATTAAAACTTCTGGAAAAAATAAATTCCAGAAATTGTCAAAGCAGGATGTTTTGGGTGCTCTGGTAGTGTACTATGAAAATGACTGAGAATATTTCCTTGATAGTCTTAGGTAGTTAGGCTGGAGTAGTCTGAAGTTCTTCCCCATGATGTTCAAGAGTAAAACACAAAGTCCTATGGCACACAGAACTTGATAGGTATTCAGAAAATAATTTTAAGTGTCCCTTTGAAAACTGTTTCAGAAGTTCCTCCCTAGTGTGACCCTTCCTTTAATTTCTTGGATTTGTAGGTACATTTCTTGTCACTTGGGAGATGCCACCTGCACTTTAAAAATAAATGCCAAAGAGCTTCATGTTAATAACTGTTTACATAACAGGAGTCTCTAATACAGCTTCAGTTATTCCATTCACCTTCAAAGTGATTTTTTTTTGGAAGACAGCACTTCAACATCAAAGAGCTCTTTTAATAAAAGTGCAAAGTAACCCACAAAATGACTAATGAATTTTTAAACAAAACTGTCGATGTAGTTGCTCAGCCACTTGTTTTTTAATTCATGAGTTCATTTAAAACAGATTATAAAAAAATCACAAGAAGGGATCTCTTAAAACACACTGTATGCACAACAATCTCTACATGATGTGGTTTCAAAAGGCAGAGGAGCACCTGGTTTGCTGGCACATAGATCTCATAATCACAGCTTTTATTATAATTCTACAACCTGCAAACTCCTCCTCTCTCAATCATTGAGACAGAATTATTAAACTACCAGCTTCAAAAATATCAGCTCCTGTACTTCAGGAGCACCTGCTGAGTTGTTCAGATACCATTTCTATGTTATTAAGAAGCTGTATGACACCATCATAGCTTATCTGTAGCTGCACTCATGCTGCCCAGGGAGGTTATGGAGTCTCCGCCTCTGGAGATGTTTAAAACCCGTCTAAACATGTTACTGTGTGACTTGATCTAGGCGATTCTGCCCTGGCAGGAGGATTGGACTGGGTGATCTTTCAAGGTCCCTTCCAATCCCTAACATTCTGTGATTCTGTGAAAACACCCAAGGTATATACAAAGACCACCTAGGCACTACCTATGAATGTAATACTCCAGATGAGATCTAATGCTGCTGCAAAGGAATCTCACACCCACTAAAAGATGAGATAACCTGCAGAGCCCATCAGATACTAATGTAAGTTTAACCTTCACATTTTCCTTTTGCCACCAATGAAGACAGGTAATACAATTTCACCTGTTTGGCATTTCCAGGCTTGCAGTGGGGTGAAGCAGAACCACTTCTTGTGCTTTTTGTATTAGCTCTAGATCTGACATGGCACCTATACCAGGGACCTAAGCCTGACAAAACACAAATACCTTTCCTCCATACATTAGTTTCTAAGAGGCTCCCAAAAGCTGTTTCAGATCTGTTAAATGATTGCACAGTCCTAGAAACATAAGGGAAAGAGAGGCAAGCTTCAAAACAGCCTTGTTTAGCATCAATGCAGATTTGTCAAGTTTTTTGGTGCAGTTTCCTGAGGAGCTTATTTGGACACATGCAGAGCAACACATTTGAAAACATGTCTTCATTTATTTGAGCCATCTCTAAAGTGTTGGCTAAATTCTAATAGCCCATTTAAATGCTATTAAGCAATTTTAGTAATGAGGTTGACTAGACTTAACATTTGGAATGATGAGAGTACGTGACACAGAATAAGGAACTTGGGTGATAATAACCCATGAAGCGCTTCCTTCCTTCTAAATACACACAAAAAGTATCTGTGTTTTAGGGACCAAACTAAGCCAGACAGCCCACTTTAACAAGCCATGCAGTAGCTCTACTGATAAGAGGAATATTAAAATAAAGTACATAAGTCTTCCAGCCTGTATCATGGAAACAAGCAGAGCTGATGTTTTAATAATATAACCTACTCTACACTACAGCTCCAGTCATTCAAGGTTAAGCAGCAGCTTGTTGCAAAAGTGGCACCAGGCCTGGAGAGTTTCAGCTGTGTTCTAGTATTAAAAAAGCCAACCCAATCCCAGAACACAATATAATTAGCTAGTGGACATACTATTCTAGATGTTCTCCACACCTCTGAGCATAGTTTTGTTGTAAAAATTCAAACACTCAGGACAAGCCAGCTTACCACTTTTAAGTAGTCACATTACCATTCACACAGGGCTTAAAGTCTTTAAATATCAGAAGTCACCCAACTGCTGCTGAAAAGCAGGTTAATTCGGGTACTTCTGACTCAGAATATAATTGAGCCTCTCATTTTCTTTAAATGCTACTGGCACTTGGTGATTCAATTTGTAGCTCTGCTTTAAAAGAACAGCTCCAGAGGCCAGAAGTAGCCTGGGGCAAGACACTCCTTCTCAATGAGACTTTTCATCTAATCATTAATTACAAGGAAAAAGAGCCCAAACCTTAAATATTTTGCTGCTTTCACGGTTCACTTACCTTCCAAATTAATAAAAATAACTTCTTCGCAGCTTTACAAGCTCATGAGAAACAGCACTTGGGGTTTCAGTGAGTGGAAACAAAAGACTTGAGCTGTTTCCATTCAACACCTACACCCTTAACCAGTAACAGTCATCTGAGTTTAATCACAAGAATGAAAGCCAGTGCTTTGTTTTGGGTATTACAGCAAACACCACAAGACAGAAATGTCTAAGAAAAAAATCCAAACCTCCAACATCCCACAAATCCTCCTATCAGTAATACCTAAGAGGTGCATTTATTTTTGGCAGGAGCTTGGATTCAAGTGGAGAAAGAGTATCTTACATCCTGTTAGAAGAGGCTTTGCGTTATAATGTCAAACTTTCATAACTACGGTTATGTAACTTGAAAACCATCCAAGCAAGGGAACAAAATACAACAATCCTGGGAAGTTACCTATTAAAAATCTACTGTCAGCCTAATAACTTTTGCTGCTCCAGCCTTGCAAAAAACAGTTCTCCTCCAGGGAAAAAACAGTTCTCTTTCTGAAGAAAATTGTTCCACCCTCTGCATAAAACTTGTTCTAAATGCAGCAGCCCATGAAGAACAACTTTCTCATTCTCAGATATTAATGTTAAGTCTTAAAGGACATGTTTGTCCCTGAAAACTCTAGCAGTTACCAGTCACTGGAACAATGTAAAATAAAGAACTTGTAGAGTACAACCTGACAGACTCTACTGCTACTGTTAGTAAGAAGTATAGAGTTCCCCATGGCCTGCTGAACTAGTCAAGCTTTCAAAAAGTAAAGAGTAAGCCTCCATTATTACTTAACCTCACTGCCAGAAAAGCAGACCTCACTCACAGAAAATTAGAGTGGAAAACACTAAAAACAAGAGTAGCTGCATAGACAAACAACTGTTTACTTCATTTGAGTATTCAAACTTCCTTTAACAGCCATCTCCTTGAAGCAGTCGCAGCCCACCAAGAACTTTTAACAGACACACCACCACAGACTGCTGAGACTCACTGTGCTGGAGTCTTCATAAGCCCTGACCAAGTGTTACCTACTGTACCTTCAGAGCAAACCTGACACGTTTTACACTTACCACCCACAAAACTTGTCAGAATGCCTTTCTTTTAGAGGCTTGAAATAAAGCAGATGCATTTATCTACCAGTCACACCTCTACTACTGCACTCAAAACCAGGGGATGTAATAGTAAGGCTTATGCAAACTTGATCATTTAAATTCCCTGCCTTACAATGTGTAAGCCCCTGATTAATGAGTGGGTAGCAAAACATAAGGGTGAGGAAGGGGAAACTAAGCTTCGAGATCACAGCCATGCAACCCTTCAAACATTCCTATATTTAAGAATAAAATTAAGTGAGGAAGCTAAATCTGAACAAAAAATTAATAAAACTGTAAGCCAAAGCCACCTGTAGCAGCACTACTGAAGCCCTCTTAGCTGCACTGGATATTACTGTCTTCATATAGAAAACATAGCAGAAATAAAGCATTTAAATACCTTTATTATCATATTGCAGCCACCGGATTTTCAGGTGCTTACTGTCAATTCTCATTTGGTTATTGATGGCTCACAAACCAGCTTGTCACATCACAGGCAACTGACTCTACTCACACTTCTCAAAAAACTACCACAATTCATTAAGGTGACTTCAGAATACACCAGATGTGCTTGAAGGGAAGGATTGCTGTCACTCCTCCTTCCTGAAAGCTTCCAATTAACGTCAAAAAAAAAAACCAACCAGCAAATGAGACAGTCCGAGTCTTCCTCCCCCACCCCCATCCTGAGGAAGAAGATAGAGGGAAGGTCAGCATTTTTATTTATCACATACATTCATGTTATTACTTACAGGAAGATAGTGAAGGTTGTTGTGGGTTTTTTCTTTTAATATTTTACGTAAAATAAAAGGCCTGTGATAGTTTTAATACCTAGTGAGTAATACTGGTACCACACCCTAAGCGGTGCCTAACACGATAGCCACACCATGACACCCTCAAACAACAATGTGTCATTCATTCACCTCACTGATACCAAGCATTTTTGCGGACGTCTCTCTTCCTGGTATGTTCAAGAATCATCTACATCATGTCCTAGCTTCAGCTTGACAAGAGTTCAGGCTGTTCTATTCTAAATTAGTCTAGCAACGCTGAAAATCCACATAAAAATGGCTGAGATCTTGTAATTCCTCCTCAGAAACACCTCAGAAACACACCCAGAGCCATCTCCACCCAGTCCTGTGTGCTGTTTTGTTTGAAATGCTTTACTGAGAAGTTCCACTGAGAAAGGAGTGACCAGAAACTAACTGGTTTAACTACGGATCTCTCTGCTTGCTGACACCACGTAAATCCTCAGAAAACCAGGGGGTGTGGAAAATACTTAATTTCCACAAACTATAGTGCAGAGCTTGGACATTAATGTAGAATAACCAAACTGATTCATTTCTGATCTACCTGATACAGGAACAAACACTATTAAAAAGCCTCAAAGCCACTTACCCATTTTTATGTCATCCTATTAGTTCTATTTTTATTCCTTCCTTCTCTCAAATACTATAGAAATGAGACAGAACATCACACATTAAGGAGAGGTGGAAACTTTGCCAAGTAATTCTTCCCACAGGAAAGTATTCTGCAAAAATTACAGTGCTTGGTAAGCAAATGTGTCTTAATTCTGGTAATAGTTATAGAAAAGGGATAATTTACATTGATTTTGCTTTGCAGAGAACTGTTCCAACCAGACCCAGAATGACCAGTAAAACATTAAGCAGCATCACCAAAAGGAAAACAGAAAAGCACTGCTTTCCAGCATGTTCTGACAGCAGTCACAAGGAGGTTATTCCTCATGTCCTCAGTCACTTGCTGTTATTGATAGGAAGTCCCCTACTCATATTAAAAAAGCAAACCAACAGCATGTTTTAGAGGGTTTCCAATCAACCCTTACTTCAAGCACTTTTTCTATACACTAAACTCACAATTCTCAAAATAAACCACATCAGTGGTCTCCCTGAAGATCCTTACCATGAATACATCCTTAAACCTGACACATGGAATAGATGATCCAGAGAGACAGTGAATCTTGAAGTAAAGCTGCTGAGTTAGGAAAAGGCTCTATATAAAGTACACCACTGTAGACAAATGTCACAGAACCCTATCATGCTGATAGCAGTCACAACATGGTATAATAAAAGAGTAACAATGCTCATAAGTATTAACTCCAGAAGACAACCCTGATGGCTTACACCTTTTTCGTGGAACCTAAGAGCTGGCAACAAAACACATTTAACACAATCTGGACTTCTCCAAGCAACTGAAGTTTAACTACTTCTCACTTTCCTGAACAGCACTTTTTTTCCACTTGCATGAATCACCTACAAAGCAGTTGTGGTGTCCAGATTTCTATCCTCAAGGCCTGGTTAAACAAGGAAGACTTGAATAAAAATCCATCATTTAACCAAAGTTTTTTGCAGCACTACTAAGCCATGTCTAAATTAATTTTACATGAGACCTTTTCATGCAACCAAACAGGAGAATGACTCATAAACAGGAAGGACAGCCAGAGTTGTAGCCTCTGGTTTAGCTTACCTAGTCCATTCCATTAAGCCAGCCTAGCCCAACTTATTTTTATCTTTCTCCTTTCAAATATAAGGCAACAGCCAAAGTGGTCACAAGGGAGCACAGTGTGAACAATGCTCCCCAACTTCTCACCCATTACAGAGGAAGCAGTGATATTTCCACAGTTCTCGGTCCAATAAAGTCCAAGAACAAAGAGTTCCATGGTTGCTCCATTACCCAGAGAGCCCATCCTGCAAGTCTGAATTGTGACATGAATAGGGCAGCATGCCAACTCTGCTACCTGCATTAGCTAGCTGGATTGAATGCTGGATCCTGTGAGAACACAAATTAAAATGAATTAAAAACTTAGAAAGCAGCTGACAAAGAAAGATCATTCAAGAGAATGTAAGAGGCAAAAAGACCCATTAATCCATCTTGCAAGAAAGCAGAGAAATAGTCTCCTTATAGAAAAGCCATCTTAAGCCTGGAAGTACACTGCAGAATGGCATGTTCTTGGCAACTGCCTTCATTATTTGTTAGACTTGTCCCTGTTCTATCTGTTTTTGAAACAAAAAAACCAACTACAATTTCTTTAGTGTATAAGATTAAGAGCTGGTACCCTTAAGCTGCTAAATAAGAGACAAGTGTTTTCCAGCTCCCAAAAAAGTTAGAATTTTAACGTCTACCCACCCAATAATTAGTAACAATGCAGGTAACCAATCACAAAGTCAGTATTACAATAAACAATTCATCTACAAAATCTAATTAATTAGTTCTGTCGTTTACAACAACACAGTCTGTCAATTTGATATGTCACATGTAAACACCTGAGCTCCTCAGATAAGTCTAGAAATGATTGTTCAAATGGCAAGTACAACAGATGATCTCCTAATGGCTTAAAAAAATACCTAACCAAAGAAAAAGTACATTACTGGGGAGATTTTTCATTTATAGAGACTGAGACTTGCTCCACAATGTCCTCCTCCTTCTTCCATCTCTATCTTGAAGCAGAACTGTATTTTGCTCTTTGGTATGTCCTCAAACCACTCAAAGCACTAAGACAAAAATTCATTCCTGATTTTTGTAAAATTAAATAGGAATTTTAAAGTAGAACCAGCATTGAGACTCTTACCTCACTGGACTCAGAGGCATTTTCATCAGTATTTCATTAGCATAATATTCACTGGAAAAGGCAAGGGGAAATTCTCTATAGCTTACGCTCAGAAACAGGAAATTTAATTATCATTAGGCCTCCGTAACTGCTAAAATTATTAACAGTCATAAATTAATATTTATGCAGCATGTCACAACTCCAGAGCACCATGTTAGCTAATCAAGATAATTTCCTACCATTTATTTGCCATTAATTTCAATGTATCTCCTTTGTTTCTTTCTTCTCAGCATAAAATTAAGAAAAAAATAAAAAGGTATGAACACCAGTGTTGCTGTACTGCAAGTACCAGATTAATCTAATACAATCTCTGGATGATAAGGTCTTAACACATTTATTTGGCCAATATCTAACATCAAATAGCATATGAAGGACTTACAGTCTAAACTGATAACAGAAGCAGGGGGAGAACACACTGAAGGAATGAAACTCACAATTAAAGTCAATACTAGGAGTTGTATTTCACTGACTTTTGAAGGTATTTATACTACACAATCGCTACAGTAAAACACAGACAAGTTACTCATTCAAGTACAATTCCTACAAAAATTAAGAGTGCCAAGCTGGTGAGAGTAATGTTTACTCTAAAAACAAAGGAGAGAAAGTTAAATGCTGCTGAACATTAAGTGTTTCACAGAAGCTGGTTTATTAAAAATTAAAACCACCCCTAGCATTAATTAACTCTAATACCTTCCTTGAGCCTTATTCGCTTTACCTAAAACATAGCTCTTCAATTTGAGTTGGAGACCAATGCAGTCTGTCACAATTTTAAATCAGCTTAAGACCTTCAATGCGTAATATTGAGACAAAATTCCTGGTGCTCTAGGAGTCTACTTTCCAAAGAGCAAGAAGCTATAAGGAATAATTGAAAAAACCCAACCTTCCAACTTGCTCACCATCTGAACTGATGCAATTGCTACAAGTGATTTCAGGAGGAAGTTCTGAGAAGATCTTGACAAGCAGGTTACCAGCATGACAGCCCCATCAGCTGATCAAGTAGATTTGTATTATGCACAACAGTTTTAAACAAAACCGTGCCTCATTCCTCAAAGCTTCACCCTGACTGGGTCCCATATACACAGAAGCCTCCTAAGAAATAATGACATTTGGAGCACCCAGATTTTATCTTAACAACCCACTTTTAAACAGTAGTTTATTAGATCATTTTCAAAACATCTCTTAAACTGGCATAGTAGAGATGAGACAAACCAGGTTTTAGCTTGTTCAAACAAAAAAACAAACCAGGAAGCACCTGCAATATCTTGACTCTCCCTGTGAAGCATATTTCAGTTACTCCACATTTTGTTTCTTCAGTCATAGCTGAAGTAGTCTTATCACAGGAGTCTCAGATTTTAAAATAAGTTGTCTTCCAATCAGCAGGGAGACATCTGTACAGCAAAGTCACCTTACTTATGGTTATTTGGTAATGTCAAGGTTGCAGTGAACTTGAAACAAACAACTGACAAGAAATCCTCCAGTTTTGTAACAATGAGCTCAAGACTCACCCTACCTGCAGTATTACTAGCGTGACACAAACACCCTCTTCTGTGTTGTCTCAAATGACATGGCAACCTCTGCCACAATCCACATGAAGCAAATGAAAAATCTGTTCCTTCTCTCAGCCACACTTCCACTCCTTTTCAGTTTAACTGCAGATCCTCCATTTTCTTCAGTTGCAAAGCAAGAAAATTAATTTTGTCTGTCAAAGCAATCCCCTACACGTGCCCACTCTTCTCCCATATGAAAGTTTCTTAAAATTTACTTTAACAGTGCATCTAAGGGCACACAACGATAAGGAGATTTACTGTATTACTGTGCTTTTATGCTTTAGAGGCCGAGCAGAATCCCTAAGTCTAACTTGTACGTTTTCTGCAAAAAGCTTGGGCTTGAAAAGAAAGGCATACGTCTGCCTGTTTCACAACCCCCCCCCCCAGTGAATTCCGGGTCCTTCATCATTACTACTTTGTTTCTTTTCATCTTGGACTGGAGTCACACTGCTGCTGTTGAGAGAAAACGTTATCACTTCTGAAGTCATAGGGGAGGAACCACCAAGGTCTACTAAATGATCTTACAGTCTCTCCAGTTGAATCCAGAACTTTGAAGATTAATGGAGTGAAGACTGAAGTCAGATGATCGCCATGATTTCAGCAAGAAGCAGGAACTGTCCCCAAACGTATGTTCTTGATGTTTTTATCTCAGATCAATGTAGGAGCAGTGTGACAAAACTATGTGTCTATGTCTTGTGTGGGCTTTCTTCTGGCATGTGGTGAGGGGAATGAATTAAAGTGTCTCGATGCCTTTCTTCTCCATTTTGAGTCAGCTGTTTGATTGCCTGCAGATTCCCAAGTGGGTTTGTTAAGCCTTCCCTTTGTGTCTGACACTTGAAATAAAAGCTCTGGATTGAAACACAGTCAGGGTCTCTGACCCACAATATTAATGGCAACCCAAACAAGGACCCACATCACCACTACTACATGTGGCCCTCTCCAAGAGCCACCATTTTTTTGGAAATAAACCCAGCATGCTGAGCATAAGCTGTCACGTACAAGTCAGAAAAAGGATGTGGGTGCCTTTTGCAATGTGAATTAAGGTTAAAGTCTTCAGATTCCCTAAATGCCAATAGGTGATGCTGCTAATTAGATTAGATGACATTTTTCATGTGTGTAACACACCAGCATCTTGATCACACCAAGTTCAAGGCTGACACAAAGCCAACAGCTGCCTTTTCAAACATAAAAGTAATACCCATGTGTGATTACTCTGCACATGATTCAAAGTCTGATGGTGTAAAGATTTCTGCAATATGTTTCTGATGTAATTAATAAGCCAACTTTAGCTGCTGAAAGTTGCCCTAGACTACAGGTGGCTGCCACCTTCCTTCTCACTGTATTAGAAGGAAATAAAGAAAGGGACACTCACCACTCTCCTCTAGAACCCCAGAACAGAGCAGTACACACCCAGCGCTGCTTCTGACCACATAAATCAGCAGCAAATTGAGAAACCTTTGTATTTCTCTCACGAGACTCTGTTATCCAGCTGGTAGCACGACATGCAGTAACCAGAAAGCCATTTACTCAATCACTCTAACCAAAGACTTTTTAAATCAGAAAAATCTATTTTCAACACGCTAACAGAACTTCTGCACATTCTTGCCCACATTTCCAAAAACAAAACAAATGAAACCTTGTTTGAAATCAGTTGGCCTTTTGAAATCTAATACTATTTGCATACTGGTAACCAGGAAAATTAAACCAATGCAAGAGATAACCATCAAGAACACACTTCTTGAGAAAAACAAGTGGTCAGACTAAGCGATGGGAACTGCACCATGGAATATCTCTGCATGGAAAGGAAACCAACATAAGTACTTGTGGGTTTATTTCTCAGTTATCATGATCCCTTAGACTTCAAACTGCATTACTGTAATACAGAATCTTGAAGGTCACACTCAAATTTCAACTGGTGCAGGATGTTTATATAATGATCTTCAACGACAGAAAGATGTTACAGCTTTATTCCTGTACCATAATGGTTTCACAGTCATTACCAAGTGTATTCCAAGGCATTAACTTCAAAAGACAAATTCCCCTACGGCTTCTCTTCTCATCTACTTTGAGTCAGATTTTTATTGCTTTTTACCAAACAGCAAATATTAGTTGGGGATGCTCTGACAAACCAAATTTAACAACTGTGGGATGAACCACCACAAAACCACAGTTTCATCTGCAAAATGATTCAGCGAATTCCCTGGGGAAAAGAATTTTATGTTTTTGCAAAGCTGCTGATTGTTTAAGAAATTTCACAAGGGGTCACTTGCTTAAAAATGTACCTTATAGAGGCTGCTGCATCACAATTTTGATAAGCTCAGAGGGCCTGGGAGTCTAAATGGAGGTGAGTTCCTTCCTGCTACTTCAGTTTTACGCTTCATACTGTTCACAATCACAGAATTTTCCTTGAATGGAAGAGATCTTTCTGAATTATTGAGGCTAGAAAAGACCGCTGACCTTACCAAGCCCAGCCCTTGTCCTAAGATCACCACAATCAGCTAGACCATGGCACTAAGGGCCACTTGCAGTCTTTCCTTAAATACCTCCAGGGATGGGGACTCCACCACTGCCCAGGGCAGTCCATTCTAGTGTCTAACTACCCTTTTCGAGTGGAAGGGCTTCCTAACATCCAACCTAACCCTTCCCTGGCACAGCATGAGGCCCTGCTCTCTCATCCTAACACTAGTTCCCTGGGAGGTGAGCCCTCCCCACTTGACTCAACCATCATTTCAGGTAGTTGTGGAGAGGGAGAAGGTCATGTCCCCCTCCAAGTCTCCTTCAAGCTAAACAACCCCAGCTCCCTCAGCCTCTCCTCACCAGAGACTTTCCCTCTAGTCCCTTCCCCAGTCTCACTGCTCCTCTGGATCTGCTCCAGCACCTCAATCTCTTTCTTAAAGTGAGGGGCCCAGAACTGCACACAGTCCTCAAGGGGAGGCCTTACTAATGTCCAGTACAGGGAAGAATACATCCCGGTTTCCTGCTAGCCATACTAATGCTGATAGAAGCCAGGACACCACTGGCCTTTCGTGCCACCTAGGCACACTGCTAGTTCATGCTGGTTGCCAACTAGTAGTGCCAGGTCCCTCTCTGCCAAGCTGCTCTCCAGCCACTCAACCCCCAGTCTGTAGCTCCGCTGGGGGTTATAGTGGCCAAAATGTATGACCCTGCACCTGAACTCATCCCGTTGGCCTCAGCCTATTGTCCTTCGCCATAGTGACCAAAGGTGACCACCATCAGCATTTCCAAGACCTCAGAAGTGCATAGGAAGACATTCAGTCAACATTTTAATATAGCACCCACCCACGCTCAGCTTCACAATGCTCAACTCAACCAGACTGCTAACAGTTTCCACACAGATTACTGGTGTATCACCACCAGACACTTGCCACAGCAATTCTGCTAATTTCTGTTTATCAGCTTCAATATTTCATCAGATAATAACCTATGTGCCCCAAGAGGCCCATAAATTAAACACTCACATAGCTGTGCAGTTTCTGGATTCATACATTCACCTCTTTATGATTTGAAAAACTAATTTTCCTATGATCAGCACACAGAAAGGTTGTCAGTATCTAAAAATGTTAAGCTTTAAACTAAGCTGCTTCAGATACAAAACTGACAGGGGAAAAAAAAACCCAAAACCACCAGAAAATATACCAATACCTTCCCACTCATCCGTATTGAGGTTACTGCTGCTCAGAAGTGATTGACAAGCTCAGCACTCACATCTCTAGCTGTCAAAACAGACTGTGCTGATGGTACCTGCGTTTCTAAACTTCCCTCAGAGCAGCCTACTGTGCTGTCCGCTTTAACAGAAGCTTCTCTATGACAGGAAGGTGGAATCATAAGCTGCCTGACTGATAACATCTGCTTCTATTTATGTTAGTGGGAACCATAATTTCGTATCAGCACTGTGTGTTAATGGACTGAAGAAAGCCATGGTACTGCTGGTGAAACTCAGAAACCCTTGATAAGGTACATACTCCTCCTAGGAATTGACATATACAGCTAGGATATTATTTATACAGCTAAGAAGTCTCTTATTAGCTCCACTGACCTGGAACACAGAAACACAGACATACAGAGCTGATAAAACTAACACCCTCCACATTCGGATAAGCCCAAAGGGGATAAAAAAATCTAAGCACAGGAACATGTTAATTTCTTCTTTATGGTATTGCTGTGATATCTAATAACTTTGCAGCTGCATGGTGGAAATGGAAAATAAATTCTGAATATTAAGAGTATGAATGCTCTGTAGTATTAGTATAAATCTTAACAACTGTATTTCTCCTCCAGAGTAATTTCCTGCACCAGCTACAACGATTAAAGCTGCTCCACAACAGCCCCGATTAACTTTGAACCTTTCAATAATATTTGCAGCTTTTTTCCCCCCTCCCTTGACTTCAACCATTTTCAATAAAGTAAAAGTCACAGAAAGAAAAGCAGCTACAAAAATCGCAGATAAGAGTAGCTACTGGAGGAACAGAAGGTGTTTCATTCATATTTCAGTGAAATTTCAAAGTACAAGAATTTTTTCTTTTAAAAGACAAAATCGGTGGGGAAAAAACAGACAGACACATGGAAAAAATTAAACATCCCCAGTTCCCAGGGGAAAAAACCCCGCAGGTACAAGCCTCACAACGCCTTCTGTGGACAAAAAAACCTGACGCCAAGGCACATGAAAACTCCCCCTTACACCAAGCTACGCCAGGATCGGGGCCAAGGCCAGGGGGGACGAGCCGAGGCTCCGTACCGCCGTTTCCTACCTCGATCTTCCCTCCGGCATCACAAACAAAAGAGCCACAAGCCGAGGGTGAGATGGGGGTCCGCGTTATCCACCTCCCCTCACTGCTCAGGATGAGGGAGGGGTTTTCTCTCCTGCCCGCAGCAGCGGGCACAGGCCGCACACAAAAGCCGTCGAGCCTGAGGCGATACCGCCTCTCCTCCTCCCCTCAAGACCGAACCGCACCGCCTGGCCCCGCCCGTCAGCCCCCACCACG